>JARQOC010000006.1:427332434-427507434 GCA_033576535.1 Allobates femoralis
CTATCATACTTGCTTCTTTTGCAAGACAATGATGTGTTGATATCACTTCCAGTTCTTTATTGATGGCAATCAATCTCAGGCTGACACGAACGGCATAATTTCTTGTTATTAGAGATGGACGAACCTGCCGATATTCGTGTTCGGTGAACCTGACTGGACTTTTTTTTATATAGGAGAACGTTGGTAAGTATGATGCTGTGCTGTTTAATTACTATTTTCTTTCTTTTTACAGCTCCTGTGCCCCCAAACTGAACCCAAACTGTAACACAGACTTCCTAGGGAAGTCCGCGTTCGGGGTCTGTAGCCGAACACTAGGTGTTCGGTACGGACCCCAAACTTTACAGTTCAGGTTCGCCCATCACTACTCGGGATTCCTTGATGCAGTTCATACCGGCACGCACATTGTGATTGTGTTGAACATCTGCTGATGACATCACTTATGTGTTTATCACGACTTCATTTCCGGCAATGCGGTCAGAATTGTTGTAACAGATCAGGAAAATTTTGTCATGCATTAGTTCCCCCAAATGAATTAAACGCTTGAAAAACATTGAATAATTTTGTACAGAATGAGTTTTACTCCAACAATTACCTGACCTACATCAAAGCTTAGTATATGAAAATGTTATGGAATAACAACATTTCAAAAAGTCATACATTTCAGTTTAAAAATCTTACTTAAAGTGTAAATTTCACTTCATTGAAAAAACAACAACACTGCACTGGTTGTTACTGATAGGTCACATAGCAGCTAAGATGCATATTTTTCTACCATATGACTTATCTTCTCACATTTTTCTGTGCTCTTTTAAAATCAGCATTTTATGGCTGTGTAGACATGGCCAGCGACTGCCAGCACTGTATGTGTATTTCCACAGCTTCTGAGAGCAGGCTGATAGCGAGCAGTGCAATGTGACATCAGAGAAGGGGTTAACAGAGATCGTGACTGAGCTGTGTGGGGCCAAAGGACAGATCAGAAGCTTGTGCCAAGGAAAGAGAAGTTTGCATTGATCCTGACCTTCTGACACTGCTCAGCAACTGTGCTGCAGCCTGAAGTAATCTGATACATGATTTCCATACCAGCTGCAGTCAACAATGTGGATGTTCTGTAGGCCCCGCTCCCTTTGCCTTATATGGTTACATACCACGTATTCAGTGTGAAGACAGATCTGACTGATATTGAACATATGTCTGAACACACAGTGCAGTGGGGACACTTTGTGGAGGTTTTGTGAATAGTTTTCAACCAGAATTCACCAATAAAGTACATTTGAAAGTTAAATAAAATCAATTGCTCTACATTATTATTAAATAAAAATGTAAATGGCGGTGACACTTTAAGCAAGGCCCAGTACTGTTAAAAATGCCTCAGACATCTACTTTTGCTTTTGTGAGCTGTCATATTTGCCCAGTACAAAAACCAGCACTAGTCCCCCAACATGTTGCAGCACGATCCAGGGCCCTTAGCATCTCGCACCCAGTCGACTCACCAAATGAAAAGTTCAGTTTGCATGATCCCTCCATGAGGGACAAGGCACTCAAAAAGTCAATTAGTTTAAAGGGAACCAACCACCCCAAATGACCCCCCGGACTAATAATATCGTTCCCTACTTGCAGCACATACATGTGCTGCAATGTTTTTTGCTAAAAAAACAGCTTTATAAAACTTAAGATAATGCTTTAGAAACTTTATAACCAAGGGACGGGTGGGCGTTACTTACATGTGGCAAAAGCCGAGATTCTGCTGTCACTCATTCTCCTCTCTGGCTCGCAGCAGTAACGGCCAGCCCTTTTTGCAGCGTCCCAGGCTGGTGCACGGGATGTCATGCCCGTGCACACGTCATCAGCTACAGCCGGGAAGCGAGCGCGCGCTCTGACTTCCTGCGCTCGGCTGTGGAAGTCAGAGCGCGCGCTCGCTTCCCGGCTGTAGCTGATGACGTGTGCACGGGCATGACATCCCGTGCACCAGCCTGGGACGCTGCAAAAAGGGCTGGCCGTTACTGCTGCGAGCCAGAGAGGAGAATGAGTGACAGCAGAATCTCGGCTTTTGCCACATGTAAGTAACGCCCACCCGTCCCTTGGTTATAAAGTTTCTAAAGCATTATCTTAAGTTTTATAAAGCAGTTTTTTTAGCAAAAAACCTTGCAGCACATGTATGTGCTGCAAGTAGGGAACGATATTATTAGTCCGCGGGGGTCATTTGGGGTGGTTGGTTCCCTTTAAAATGAACTTCTTTACTGAAAGAAACACTAAGGCCAGGGTCACACTTTTAAAGACAACTGCGTTCACCACATCCAGATCCGGATGCGGTGAATGCAATTGCCTTCATACACATTTTGCTTGCAAAATGAGTGGATGAAGCTGCAATCCGGTAACCGGATTGCTCCGGATGTGTAATCCGGAGCCATGCGGTTACCGTACAGTTTGTTCGTCCCTGCTGACGCAGGGATGAACAAACTGTTAACAGTTGAATAAAAGATTAAATAATTATAATTGTGAACAACATGTCTCTAGGGGGTGACCACCCCCTAGAGACATGCTGCCCACTCAGGACGGCATGTCATGTGTTAATAACTCCAGTACAGTAAGCCGGCTATTGTCGGCTCTGTGCACTTTTCTCAATGAAGCCGCGGCTCCTCTGACAGCTGCATACATACTATACGTAATGTATGTATAGTATGTGCCGCTGTCCGAGGTCCTGTAGGCATTTACAGTACATCTATGAGGAGCGCACCACCATAGACCTACTGTAAATGCCTACAGGACCTCGGACAGTGGCACATACTATACATACATTACGTATAGTATGTATGCAGCTGTCAGAGGAGCTGCGACTTCATTGAGAAAAGTGTACAGAGCCGACAATAGCCGGCTTACTGTACAGGAGTTATTAACACATGACATGCCGTCCTGAGTGGGCAGCATGTCTCTAGGGGGGTGGTCACCCCTAGAGACATGTTATTCACAATTATTATTATTTAATCTTTTATTCAACTGTTAACAGTTTGTTCATCCCTGCGGCAGCAATGAGGAACAAACTGTACGGTCACCGCATTGCGGATGCTAGAACCGCTGCGAAAACTGCAGCCTGCATGATTTTTCACGCAGGCTGCAGTTACGGAGTCGGTAACCGGATTGTTTGTTACCATAATGGGCTCCTATAAGTAGCGTTTCCTGCTCCGGTTTTGAGCTTTTTAAAAGCTCAAAACCGGATCAGAATTTGAGAACACAGCTTCAGATGTGACCCTACCCTAAGAAAAAAAACTAAAAAAAAAAATAGATGTTCTCTACTAGAGCTGGCAGGAAGTGTTAATGTCCCACTTACATTATATTATAAAGTCATCAGATGCCTGTGTCTGAAATAATTATTTAAACAAGGAAAATGTCTCCCCGCTCTCCCAAGATCTTATCACTTTCTCTTATCACCTTCCCTTCACTGAACCCGCACTGAATATTTTATATCTCCACATATCTGAAGTATGTGCCATAATGGACAATGAATCGCAAAGTAGGAGACTGTCTGGTGTGATAATGGAGTTTATAGAGAAAATAATAAGTACATACTAGAAGATACCCAGGTTATACCTGCATGCTCCATATCACTATATACAGAAGATGTATAACTTATACCAGCTGTACATATATAATTATATACAGAATATACCCAGGTTATACCAGCATGCTCCATATCACTATATACAGAAGATGTATAACTTATACCAGCTGTACATGTATAATTATATACAGAATATACCCAGGTTATACCAGCATGCTCCATATCACTATATACAGAAGATGTATTACTTATACCAGCTGTACATATATAATTATATACAGAATATACCCAGGTTATACCAACATGCTCCATATCACTATATACAGAGGATGTATAACTTATACCAGCTGTACATGTATAATTATATACAGAATATACCCAGGTTATACCAGCATGCTCCATATCACTATATACAGAAGATGTATAACTTATACCAGCTGTACATGTATAATTATATACAGAATATACCCAGGTTATACCAGCATGCTCCATATCACTATATACAGAAGATGCATAACTTATACCAGCTGTACATATATAATTATATACAGAATATACCCAGGTTATACCAGCATGCTCCATATCACTATATACAGAAGATGTATAATTTATACCAGCTGTACATATATAATTATATATAGAATATACCCAGGTTATACCACCATGCTCCATATCACTATATACAGAAGATGTATAACTTATACCAGCTGTACATATATAATTATATTCAGAATATACCCAGGTTATACCAGCATGCTCCATATCACTATATACAGAAGATGCATAACTTATACCAGCTGTACATATATAATTATATACAGAATATACCCAGGTTATACCAGCATGCTCCATATCACTATATACAGAAGATGTATAATTTATACCAGCTGTACATATATAATTATATATAGAATATACCCAGGTTATACCACCATGCTCCATATCACTATATACAGAAGATGTATAACTTATACCAGCTGTACATATATAATTATATTCAGAATATACCCAGGTTATACCAGCATGCTCCATATCACTATATACAGAAGATGTATAACTTATACCAGCTGTACATATATAATTATATTCAGAATATACCCAGGTTATACCAGCATGCTCCATATCACTATATACAGAAGATGTATAACTTATACCAGCTGTACATATATAATTATATTCAGAATATACCCAGGTTATACCAGCATGCTCCATATCACTATATACAGAAGATGTATAGCTTATACCAGCTGTACATATATAATTATATACCTGAAGGTGCCCTATTATTTCCACACTGTTAATACTGTGCATTGGTAATCTTAGCACTTTAAAGTGAAGCTGTCACCAGGTTTTTCCCATGTAAAGTGCAGCCATCACCAGTTAACCCTTATATACAGCATTCTAGAATCTAGGGCTTGCTGGTGGTGGATTCACTCTATATGATGAATACCCTTTGACAGGTTCACTTTAACCATCTTCTGTTTCATAGCTTTTAATCACATTGATTTTCTCCTGTAGTTGCAGTTTTAAAAGATCGACACTAGATGACAGTAGAACATATTGTATTTACTGGAGTATATATATTATTGGTATATTTCAGCCCCATGAAGATATTGACAATTGCAGCAGGCCCTTTTATCTACTCGCCGATTCAGTATTAAAAACTTTCATTACACAGTTATGCGGCTTTGTTTCATAATAATAATTGCATCCCATCTTTAATATAGCAGCAGTAGGACAGGGTACCATTAAAACATGCCTTTTTCTCATAACTCATCAGTACATTATTTGTATTATAATTGTTAGTCATTGCTTATATAGCGCCATCATAGTCTACAGCATTTTCCTGAAATCATCTCTATAATTCCCCACATTCCCACAAAATATAGGTAACACATTAAAACCCTTATAATACAGTAACTGAAGGCAAGAAAAGCTGAGAGAAGAAAAGGAAGGAAAATGTAGTTGGATTGTCGCCTCCTTGCATCAGCCTGTGTATGAGGCTGTATACTGTATAACGTAAGAGTAGCAGTGGAGGGAAGCAGTCAGTTTGCTCTGAGCCCCTGAGGGGGCATGAGATGGAGAAACGCTCATCCATCAAAAGAAGGGAAAGTACAACCTGCAGCCGATGAATACAGCCGTCACAGTAGACTCCTCACTGGCCACAAACTCCAAAGATTGAAGGAGTTGGTTGGGGTTCCTCAAGGTTCAGTCCTATGTCTCCTCTTCTCTCTATACACTACTCCTATTCGACAAACCATCAGTAGATTAGCTTTTCAGTACCGTCTCTATGCTGACGATACCCAATCATACACATCGTCTTCTGAAATCACCCCGGCATTGCTACAAGATACCAGTGATGGTCTCTCTGCTGTCTCTAACATCATGTCCACTCTCTACCTTAAACTGAATTTATCAAAAATTGAACTTCTCGTGTTTCCTCCCTCTACTAATTTTCATAAACCCAACGTTGCCATTTCTGTATGTGGTCCTACCATTACACGCCCGCTGTCTTGGGGTCATTTTGACTTAGATCTCTCTTTGACTCCCCACATTGGGTCACCTACATCTCAAAAACATTTCTAGAATTCGACCTTTTCTTACCGTTGACTCTGCAAAAACTGTTGCGCTTATTCATTCTCATTTGCATTATTGCAATTCTCTACTAATCAGTTTTCCGTTTACTTCTCCAATCCATCCTGAATGCAGCAGCCAGGATCATATTTCTCTCCAACCGCTTCATTGCTGCCTCTATCCTGTGCCAGTCATTGCACTGGTTGTCCATCTGCTACAGCAGGGCTTGGCAACTCCAGTCCTCAAGGGCCGCAAACAATCAGACAGCAGTGGGAGGTTCAGAAGTGTGGGGGGCCTTGTGGGTGAGAGTGATCATTTGATATTGTATTCTGTAGCCCAGGGCTTGGCAACTCCAGTTCTCAAGGGCCACAAACAGTCCAGGTTTTCAGGATTTGCATAGCATTAGACAGTTGTTAATCAAATTACCGAGTGTCAAATTCTAAGGAAATCCTGAAAACCTGGACTGTTTGAGGCCTGGAGGACTGGAGTTGCCAAGCCCTGGGCTACAGAATACAATATCAAATGATCACTCTCACCCACAAGGCCCTCCACACTTCTGAACCTCCCACTCCCATCTCCAAGACTTCTCACGAGTTGCTCAAATCCTATGTAAGCGACCACCAAGAACTATTACATTTTTTTTCCACTACCCATAGTTTTACGCTGGCCCTAAAATTGCATTTCTTTTTTAAACCATTGTGTTTTTATTAAGGTATATTAGAGGGGGTTACAACAAATATGCATATCTCCAATTCAATACAACAAGGCTCTGACATCAAAATGAAAAGGTGAGCCTAAAACTAGGGAACAATACCATACATCACAGTATACAATGAATAGAAAAGATGGATGAAAAGAGAGGAAGAATGGGAGAGGGTAAAGGGAACATAGTTAGTTTTCACCGGTTGTATTTCAGTTTGTACTGATAAGAGTTATATGTCATTGCGATAGTAGTGTATTGCAAAACTAGTCTGTATCAGGTAGAACGCTGTGAGTTTCATCTGTATCACGTACAGTTTGTTCATCTGTTGATCACTATAACATTAAACACTGATTGTACCCAGGGGTCCCACCAGTTTATGATTTTGTTTCTCGTTGGGAGATCATGAGCCAAGAGAGACTCGTGTTGGAAGTGCAGATTTATGCGGTTAATCAGTTCCATTCTAGATGGAGGGTCTGGGGACTTCCATTTAGATGCTAGGCACAGTCTCGCCGCTACTAAAATATTGGTGACAATAGGGCGTAGTATTTTAGGGATAGAGTCAAGTCCCAGGCCCAATAGGGCAACCGGTGACTCCAACGCCAAAGGAAGCCCTGTAAGGAGCCCAATTAGGTCTTCCACCTCGCCCCAGAAGGTTTTTATGATAGGGCAATCCCACCAAATGTGTGCAGGGGTCCCCACTGTGGGGCATCCCCGCCAACACTGACGAGATGCGAGGGAGGTTTTGTTACCAAATTTAGCTACTCTGTCGGGGTTAGATACCATTGCAATTGCAGCTTCTTTGCCTGTTCCAGGTGGTTTATGCATGACGAGAAGGGGGACACATGAGTGGCCACCTTCTGCCAGGCCTCTAAGGGGGCAACAAACCCCAAATCTTTTTCCCATTTAATCATGTATGCTAGTTTCTGTTTGGAGTATTGGTTCAGAATCGCTTTGTAAATGATGGAGACACCGCCGGAGCTGGTGCCCCTCGACTTGAAGAATGTCTGTAAAGAGCCATTAAAAAATTCCTGAGACCAAGCAGGCAGGGAGACAGAGGCCAGAAAATGCCGCAATTGCAGATATTTAAAAAAATCATTCTTGGGGACATCAAATCTGTCCACCAGAGCTGAGAAGGATCTCAGACCACTCTCTTCTACAATTTGGTGTAGAAACTGAATTCCTTTCATTTTCCAATTTCGAAGAGATATTAGCCTGATTGAGTGCTCCACTGCGTCGAGTGTGACATATCTATGTAGGAAAGATAGTAGCTCTCTACCCTCCTGAGACCATATTCCCGTTAGGGTTTTCATAGAAGATAAGCCTCCTGGTGCCGGAGAGAACCGCAGCAAATTTTTTTCCAGTAATAGTTTAGTGGATTGTTTGGGGGCAAAAACGGCTTCAATTTGGAGCCACAGAGAGGTCTGTTCCTGAGTCCACCAGCTCCTGGCTGCCTCTAGATGTACTGCTTTATACTAAGAGTAAATGTCTGGGACTCCCAATCCTCCCATTGTGGTGTGCAATGTGAGAACTCTTGTTGCTATCCGGTGTTGCTTCTGTAATGAGGTGTACAATTCAGATTGTATTATCGAAATTGAAACTGAAATGAACTGTGCACAGTCCGCACTTGTCCACCAGGGGGCATCAGTGGACTGTACAATCACAGAGCTGGGAAACTCCCAGCCATCTCTGTTGTTTAACCAGGAAGTGAAAGCAGAGAATCAGAGCAGTATAAATCCAGAGCTGAGAAGATCTCCCTGCGGATGTCTGTTTAAAGTGGACTACTTTGCTACACCTTACCGGAAAAATCACCCCGCAGAAGCCCCTGTGACTGATCCTGGGCCACTGGACTTTGGTGCTGTGACTCTGGCCGCTCTGCAAAACCTTGCCCGCCGAGCACCCAGAGTGCATGTGCTGGGCCGTGACCGACATAAGGGAGCCATTTGTGCTGCTGTGATCTCCCTTCTGCTGTTGCTCTGTGTGCCCTGAGACTGGGAGAGACAGACTGTTACCTGCAGAAGGAGACCAAAGAAGAAGAGTGAGGAGATCCCCAGGCCTGCTACGTGGGAGCGACATCTTCTTCTGTGATAAGACTGGTACGTGATTTTAGGGAAAGTTAGGGAAAGATACCTTCATTGTTGTGTTTTCTTTTCTTGCTGCGTACCCGGAAGAAGTGAAGATCCAGAGACTCTAATATATACAAGTGCGCATATAGTTCGGTTGACTGTGAGATAAATATGTTTTACAGTAAAGAAATGTTATTATCGGTTAAACCTGAGTATGGGGATTCTGTTGAGAAAGATCATACACACACACCCGCGGCCTTACCGCCGGTCGCTTCACTTCCCTTGCCATATAAATCTGCCTAGCAATGATTGGAATGCTCGCAAAAATCTACCTGGGACCAGAAGGGGCAGACACCTCAGTAAATATAATATTTTGGGGAGATAGGTCATTTTAACAACTTGGATCCTGGCGATCCATGACAATATAAGGCCAGAGTGGCCCTCCAACTCCCCCCGGATCTGTCTAAGCAAGGTCTCACAATTATGATGGACAAGTTTGTTTAGTTTAGTTATGTATAAGCCTAAGTAGGTGAAGCCCTCCCCTGCCCAGGCAAATGAAAACTGTCCCTTGATTGCCTCCTGTTCAGATTTTGTCATATTAATGGGGTAGAATGAAGATTTAGACATGTTCAATTTGTAATAAGAAGCTCGGAGAACTCCTCCAGAACTTCTAAGATTTTCGGGATTGTGGAAGGGAGCTGCGAGCACATGAAGACTACATCATCTGCATAGAGCCCGATCTTATGCTCTACAGATCCCACCTCCACCCCCCGAATGGCAGGTCTGCCCTCACCACCGCAGCCAATGGTTCCATTACCAAGGCAAAAATTAGCGGGGAGTGGGGGCAGCCCTGCCTAGTCCCGTTGGAAATGGTAAATATGGAGGACATGAAACCCGAGGCCTTAACTGAGGCGCATGGAGAGGAGTAGAGGGCCATGATGGCCCTCTGGAAGTCACCTATTATTCCAAATCTTTGGAGAACCTCCTGCAGGTACCCCCAGTGCACCCTGTCAAACGCTTTTTCGGCATCCAAAGACAGGAATGCACCGGGAGCTCCTTTCCTCTCCATGATCTCCAGCAAGTCCACCAGCCTTCTCGTACCATCACTGGCCTGTCTCCCCGGGATAAATCCCACCTGCTCCAATCCCACCAAGGAGGGCAGTATTTCTTCTAGTCTATTAGCAAGAAGTTTAGCATATAATTTTACATCACAGTTTAATAAGGCGATTGAGCGGAAGTTGCCTGGGGTGTCAGGTGTCTTTCCCGGTTTGGGAAGAGTAGCTATAACCGCCTCCAACCCTTCTCCTCTAATAATGCCCACCTCACGCCAATAATTAAAGAGGTCTAATAGGGGTTTGGTTAAAAGCTGCGAAAAGCAAGAGTAGAACTGAAATGAGAACCCATCAGGCCCCGGTGCAGTTCGCTTCTTGGCAGAGGCAATAACTCCTTGTATCTCCCTTTCGGTAAAGGGCGCATTAAGCGACCTAAATTGTTCCTCAGATAGGGTAGGAAGCTTAGCTCGATACAAGAAAGCTTTAATAGAGGCAGGGGAGGGTTGTGGGACCGAATACGAGTTTCGTAAATTATACAAGGAGTGGTAGTAAGATCTAAATTCATTCGCAATAGCCATACGGTTGCGTACTGTGGTGCCATCTTCTCTACGAATGTAGGGGATCTTTGCCTGCAGCTCTCTTTTTTTGATTCTCCTGGCTAATAGCGTTCCGGCTCTGTCTCCCATACCATAGAACTTCGCTCTGGACTTTTTAAGTTGATGCTCCGCTCGCACAAGGAGCAGAGTGCGGAGCTCCTGTCTGGCCGTCAGCAAGTCAAGCTGCACAGCCAGCTGTGAGTTTCTCTGAAGGTCCTCAAGGTTTTTAATTTTTCCCAGGAACGTGTGTATGGACTTATCATGCTTTCTTTTGGCTATCGCTGCAATCTTGATGAGCAAACCTCTCAGGACTGCCTTATGGGCAAACCATAGTGTGTCTGGGATATATCAGCTGAGGAGTTTTCTTTGAAGTAAAGCTTGATAGCTTCAGAGAGTTGCTCAACATTAGTAGGGGAGGACAGGTGATATGTATTAATTTTCCAGTTAGTTGATGGGCGATGTGCAGCAGAGTCGGCTATCCTGAGTGACACTGGAGCATGATCTGACCACGTGATGGACCCTATAGTCGCATCCAGGCTCTTCGGCAGTAATGAGTCATCAATCAGGGAGTAGTCGAGCCTGCTCTGAGATCTATGGCGGTGTGAATAAAAAGTGTAGTCTCTTTCGTCTGAGTGCAATATTGCCACACATCATGGAGGTGGTGCATAGAGACTACAGGTCCCAGCTCCGACCGAAATAATGATGATTTGGAGCAATCCAATTGTTTATTTATTGGTATGTTATAGTCACCAGCTATAACTCTGCTACCTCTTGCTACAGAGATTACTTTAGATAGAAAAGACCTCATGTACCGCATCTGGCCTGCGTTCGGGCCATAGATAGAGACAAGTGTGAAAGGGTTGTCATTGAGAAGGCATATTACAATCACGTATCTACCCGCCGAATCAGATATTCTCTCAATCAGCTTAAATGAGACCCACCTGTGGATCAGGACCGCTACCCCCGATTTTTTAGAGGGTCCCCCAGCCAAAAATTGGATCGGGTATAAGGCCGAGGCCAGTCTGGGGTGGTCTTTCTCCAACAGGTGGGTCTCCTGTAAGAATACAACATCACTTTGATTCTTCTTCAGGTGCTGCCAGAGCATCGTTCTCTTACACGGAGCATTAAGGCCATTAACGTTAAACGATACCATAGTGATACTCATTTTTGTTAGATATCAAGACTTCAGCTTAAACAATACAGTGCAAAGTGTGAAATAACACCACTTTTGATAGCGTAAAGAACTGTAGTCCACCTCAATAGGTGAAAGGGTGAAAGCTGGAGGGGGGGGAAGACGGGGGCGGGGGGAAGAGAGAGAAGAGACAGAGAGAGAAAAACAAGAACAAGAACAAGTAAAAAATATTGATTGCACAGCCGCAATCACACATGCATGTAAACTTTATAAAAAAAAAATGTAAATATTCTCCAGTCTCCTCTCCACAGAGTTGGAGGGAGCTAGAAAATGCTGGGGGTATCAATGTGAGCTACTGGTTTCTCCCGTCCTCATTTAAGGCGGGAGAAAGTCACCCTGATGGATAGGTGACTCCCTGCTCACAGTCCTATAGTCTAAATAACCGGAAATCTAAATTGGAAAAACATCTTAACCGGCATCAGCAAACTCCACTACAGTTGTGAACAATCAGATCTCAGCCTCTTTAGGGCTGGAAGGGCTTCCAGTGTTTCTCTTCTGTTTTTTAGAGTCAGCAGGAGGAGAGTTGGGGGTCGTTGTAGGTTCCATACACTCAGGGCTGTCTTAAGCTTAGAAGGTGACGTAAAGACATGTCTGCTGCCTTTATATCTGAAGGATACATGTACTGGTCATCCCCACAAATACTGTATGCCCCTGTCCCGAAGAACCTTGCAATGAGGAGCAAAATCCCTTCTTCTTGCCAAAGTTCCTGGACATAGATCTGGATAGGCCTGCCATCCCTTGTATTCCCCAGAAAGTAGGGGTTGTTGTCTCAGCTTCTGCAGGACCATGTCTCTGGGTCTGGGGGAGAGGAGACACACCAAAACGTCTCTGGGTAAGTCCTGTCTGATGTTAGGGGGCCTTGGTAGCCTGTATGCTTTGTCTGGTAATAGCTCTGTGACAGGCAGGTCTGGTAAAGTTGTGCAGAGGAATGTATGCACTATTCCTTTTATGTCCTCCTCTCCTTCTGTTTCTGGGATTCCTCTAAGCTTCAGGTTGTTCTTTCTTAG
Source organism: Allobates femoralis (assembly GCA_033576535.1). Taxonomy (NCBI): domain Eukaryota; kingdom Metazoa; phylum Chordata; class Amphibia; order Anura; family Aromobatidae; genus Allobates; species Allobates femoralis. The sequence goes on from JARQOC010000006.1 coordinate 427,345,178, forward strand.
CTTATCCTCTAGATCCCATGTTACTGCTCTCAAGGTCCTGATCCACTTCTTGATAACTGTCTGCCAGCTCATTATGAGCTGTGGCATACTCCGACATTTTAGTTTCAAGGTGCTGTGTGCGTTCCCCCATTGCAGCCATATCCTCCCTCAGCTCTCCTATGCAATTCCTAATGTCTGTTTGCAGGGATTTGCTCATGGAATCAAACAAACCCTTTATACAGCCTAATGTGACCGGGGAGTTCTCATCCAGCTCGTCTCCCCCTGACCTCGGGCTGTTTGAGGCATGGGAAGAGCGGGGCGAGCGCGCTGTGTGTGACTCAGCCGACGCCATTTTAGAGCGGGAGGACATAGCGGGACCTGGGGAGAAGAAGTCCGTCACCTTAGGTGGCTGTTCTTTGTTCCTCAGGGACTGTCTTGGCATCCTGGTGATCCTCAGGGCGAGCTGCAGCTAATGGGTCCGTCTGTGACCTGCTGGGGAGGCTGAGAGTGATGAAAGTCGCCTTGGAGTAGCTGCTGAAGCCGGAGCTCCGGTATCAAGCGTCCAGTATGGTTGGTGTCAGGACACGCCCCGAAAATTGCATTTCTTTACAGTAGCCTATCACCTCACTTATCTAACTATTCCCTTTCTGACGCATCCTTTTTTGAAAATTGAAGGATGGAAAAGGTTTCCATATTTTTATTCATTGACTCTTACTAATGGTTCAGATAGAAAACTGAAGTTAAAAGGATGTTTTCTGGGTTTCGTAAACATTAATGACCGGGTCTTATTCCCAACTTCTTCAGAATGAGACATTCACTAAGATGATCCTGAAAGATTCATAATGTGCTGTGCTGGACATCATTTCCAGCCTTATGTGCCTAGCTGATGTTGGCACCAAGACCCAGCCAACCCAGCCAACTGCGTCTTGGTGTCCTCTTCCAATTGACAAAAATGTTGTCCAACAGAGCACACTGTGATTCTGTCTGCATCAGGTTAGTAAATGGCCCTGTCAGTGAAAACACTCAAATCCAGCTGTAAGCCCAGACACAATCACAGAAAGCATGTATTCTAAAACACCATGTGAACATAGCTTAAGGGTCCGTGTGGGATCTGTTTTAATTAATAGTACTGTATGTGGACATATGCAACGGATGTGTGAATGACTCACCGTTGCCGTGTTCTCACTACTCAGGCGCTGGCTCTGGTCACAGTTCGGTGCCTGAGGCTGTAAAGGCCCGGTGGTCAATGCACGGTTAGGTAGAAAATAAAGTTTATTTCGTGATGCCACCTGTAGGTGTCCGGTGATGGCACCGGCGCTGCTCAGACCTCTGGGGTGATGTGCGACAGCTAGATGGAACCGCTCCCTTCAGGGCGAGCGGGGGATCCCCGGGGCAGTTATTGAAATTGAAGGGAATAGGGTAGCTCGGTCGGTGTATTGCGACTGGAAGGAGGGACACGCACACATACAGTCTTTTGGTACCTTTTACTGGTGTTGGCAGGGACACTTGACCGGAGATGAGGTAAAACGCTTCTGGATTTCCACAGCAAGCAGTGTTGTAGGCTTCCTGGTAAACGTCGTTCTGCTGAAGTCTGGCAGGTATGAAACCCGACCAAAGCGTTACTGCACTCTCTGTGTGACTCTTCACACCCGGATTTGCTGCACTGAGGGCACTCTAAGGGATTCCTGTCGAGCTCTGACTCCGGGCTCTCATTCGGTGGTGCTTCGGGTGTTCGGGGAGCTAAACCCCCTATTTTGGTGCTGGTTTCTCTACAAAGTCTGTACTGTGTCCTTGTAGCTCGGACCCAGTGACCGGAACTCTGTTAGAGTGAGTCGGGATGACTCCTCTGCCCCTATTTAGTACTTGCTTCTCTCCTGTTCCTGTGACCCCTATTCTAAGGGTCTACCACTTTCCAGGTGTTTCTGGTATGGGCCTAGCGTGGCTCCAGTACCAGGGCAGCTCACTCAGCTGCTTACAGTTCTGTAGTGACTGCACTCTCTGGTGTTTCTCCCTCCAGGACCCATATTTATAGGGGGAACTGGCTTAAGGCAACCAGTGGAGCTCCCCCTACAGGCCTGGGGTGAAAGGTGTTGTAAGTTGGTGGGGTCTGCTTGCTGTGTACTTTCCATCCATGTCCCAAGAGTTCCTGTGGTGCCCTAACCAAGGTGCCACATGAACATAACCTAACTGTACGGATTATACATTGTAGCAAACCAACAGCCGCATAATGATGGTCTCCATATACTGACACTGAGCATAACACATTGAGGACTTTTATCATGTTATATAGTTGCAAAACTAGACTGACCCTTTAACAGAAGTCTGACAGCTCAGTGCACGCTTGATGTAGCTTAGCAGTTCAATGCATCTTCCCACCTACTTATCTAGGTGCCTCACTCCTCCTGCTGTTGGATTCCAGCCATATGTTATAATGAAGCCATATGTTTTTATCCCTGATCGATGTCTGCTTCCGAAATGTTCCAGACGTCAATAGGAAGATCTTAAACTACTCTTTTCATAATGTATTACCTTCTGTAACTGACCTCAGATTACCTATGTGCTAAAGTTTAATACAACTTCCTTCTACCATTCTGTAATATAATAATATAACACCTTGTAAGGTACTGCATGTCTGGTTGTCTGGTAGAGAGGACAAAAATCAGTTTAAAGGGTTAGTCCTAGGCCATCAACTTTTTTCCTAAGGTTCTATCTAATTTATCTCTATAATCTAAGCAATTTCCTTCCCTATGGTTCCCTGTCTACACCATCTAACAACCCTATTTTTTACCTATTTCCTGCCCGATGACGCTCCCTGTGAGTGCCCCAGTGCATCCTGGGATCCTCACACAAAGTGGCATGGAGCTAACAGGCCCCAGGCACTACCTCAACCTCCTCCTGAAAAAAAGTGTCACTGTGACATTAGTTTCAGGGTGGGGCTATCACTTCTATGCTCACAAAGGTCCCCAGTCCCTCCTTCTCCCCTCTCCGCAGTGCTGTGTCTCGACCCCCCCTTTCAACTCCCCCTTTGTTCTTACACGCTCCTCCCAGTTTGGTTTCACATCTTCCCCAACATGCTGTGTCTCTCATGTGCTTTCGCTAATATCAGACCAACCGTGCAGGAGGAGATAAGCATCGCCCAAAAGTGATGTCAGAGAAAGCTCCCAGGTCATCAATATGCATAAGCCACTGACATCTGACATCACTTATATCCAAGAGAAATGAAGAGGAAAGAGAGCACAATAGGATCTTATCTCACAGATATCATAAGACTTGGAAAGAGCACTGCTCACCTGGAATGGTTGTGTGGCACACAACCGACATAAAAGCAAAATGGCTGCTGCAGGGTCCACACGTTGACGGAAACCGTAACAAAATGGAGGAAATAGACTGTGTGTACCAGACCCGCGCTGCTCATATAGGAGACGGCCAAACGATAGTTCGTAGCGAGTGGCTTCTTTATTAAATCTGACGCGTTTCGGAGTCAGACCCAATTCCTTCTTCATGGAGCACACATTACCAACTTATATCCTCCTGCATGGCCAGTCTGGCAGTTCACAATCAAATAGGAGAGACACAACATGTCTGGAAAGACGTCACACTGCACTTCTGGGAATGGGTAAGAATGTGTAGGGACCAAGACATAGCTCTGCGGGGAGGGAAGAAGGAGGGGCTGGAGTCCTATGTGAACATAGAATTGACAGCCCCACCACTGAAACAAGTGTCACAGTGACGCTTTGTTTCAAGGAGGGGCTAAGGAAGTGCCTTAAGCCAGTCAGCTTGATGATGCTCCATGTAAAGATCCCAGGATGCACTGGGGCACTCACACAGGACATCATGAAGCAGGAAATAGGAAAAAATTCAAACAATAGCTGTTATATAGTATTAGATGGTGGCCCGATTCTAACGCATCGGGTATTCTAGAATATGTATGTATATATGACTGAAGAACAGCACACTATGACTGACAGCCTTGTAGACAGGAGTGAACTGCGTCACACTGACTGACAGCCTTGTAGACAGGAGTAAAGTACGTCACACTGACTGACAGCCTTGTAGATAGGAGTGAACTGCGTCACACTGACTGACAGACCTTATAGACAGGAGTGAACTGCGTCACACTGACTGATAGACCTTATAGACAGGAGTAAACTGCGTCACACTGACTGACAGACCTTGTAGACAGAAGTAAACTGCATCACACCATGAGCGGCACTTCAAATTGCGCGCCAATATCGCAATTTGAATACCGCGACCAATCAGAGACTTGCCGCGCGGTTTGAATGCTGCGTCTATGATTGGTCGCTGCGTTTAGCACAGGTTACTCAGAGGAGCGCCATTCAAATCGCGCACCCCTCCTCTGATTGACCGCCACGTTCAGCAGCGACCAATCAGAATAGTGGCGCATGCCATGGCGCCATATTTAAAATTCACTGAGTACAGTGTATTTGCGCGGTTTGAATGCCGCTCCTCTGATTGGTTGCCGCATTTAGCACGGACCAAGCAGAGGAGCGGCATTCAAACCACGCGGCGCTCCTCTAATTGGCCCCCGCGTTCAGCAGCGACCAATCAAAATAATGGCGCGCGCCATGGCGCCATATTTCAAATACACTGTACTCAGTGAATTTTAAATATGGCGCCATGGCGGGTGCCGCTATTCTGATTGGTCGCCGCGTCCAGCACCGACCAATCAGAATACCAGCGCGTGCTATGGCGCCATATTTAAAATTATTTTAAAAGTATATTAAATATGACGACCAATGAGAGACACAGCATTCAAACCGCGCGCCAAGCCTCACTACTTCTTAGATTGGTCGCCGCGGCGACCAATCAGAACAGTACCGTGGTTTGAATGCCGCACGGGGCACTACTACTGCGAGCAGCCGGGAGATGAACGGCTGGCTCGCCGCGGACCTCTGTGCGGCAAGTGGCCGCGGCTGAGCTGCTGCTGCACAGAGGTTAGCGGCTCGCCAGGCACGAGATGACCAGCTGATGCACGCTCTGCGGCCACCATCAGGAGATCCCGTTGATCTCCCGACGATGGCTGCGGCTGGGCGCATGTATCCCGGGTTTCAGCTTGGCGTGAATTTTTAATGCAAGCGACTGTTTTGCACACCCCTTGCTCATTGAGCGCCCTGGCGCGCGATTTCGGTGTCAGACAGACACGATTAGGAGATTATATAGCAGATAGAGAGGGAATCGTAGGGAATTAATAAAGGAAGTATATTACAAAATAGCTTAGATTATAGGGAGAAATTAGATAGGACCTTAGGAAAAAAGTTGCTGGCTTCAGACCAACCCTTTAATGGCAATCAAATTAGTGTAAAATGTTATTAAATTTGCAAATTTTAACAATTTGAAATTGAATTTGTGTGAATCTCTGAAAAAAATGCCTGCTTCCATTTCACACATTTTCCCAAACATGACTGCGTGGGTTTTACCATTACGCCTTGCAGCTGTCATATCACATGGTAAAGGACAGTGGTTTTGGCTTACAAATACTGAGGAAGAAAACTCAAATACTCAACGTGTGCACGTGGCCTCAGAAACATCATTTTTGGACCACTGTTTAATTTTTATTAACAATTGAAAGTATTTCAGTGCACTGTTGGTTACTAATGGATTACATTTCTTTCTATGGTCACATTCTCGTTACTAAGACTCTGTGTTATAAAGCTTAGAAGGGCTTGAATACAGTCCTAGGACAAGTCTTTTCAGGACAATTGGAAGCTTTGACGCATTACAACTTGCAGTGACTAAATTAGCTGCAAATCACATATTTTTAGATGTATTGATACTGGCGAATATGAAATTCAAAGGATTACCGAGCTTCATATAGTGTAGTGGGTCCCTCAACAATTGACATTAATGACTTATCCTATGGATAGGTCATCAATATCAAAGTAATGCACCACCCCTTCAAGTTTTATAAGTTTAGTGGTAAATGGGCATTTTTATTTTGCCTATATTGTATATTATTTAGGACAAAGGTCTGGAACTTGTGGCTTCTCAGCTGATACAAAACTGTAGCTTCTGGCATGTAAGTAGTTTCGTTTTGTAACAGCTGAGGAGAGCCACAGTTGGGAGCTTTGGCAGCTGTTGTTGAGTATTACACGCAGTGCTGCCAGAAGTGGTGTGTGCAAGTCTTGTAAATGTCTTCTTTCTTCTTCTCAGGGATCATTCAAACATCAGGGAATATTTCATATATGCAAAAAACAGTACAGATTTCATTGGTGTTTTAGAGCAGATATTCATAAGAGTTAGGGCAGCTTTTATCTTCAGAATTCATCAGTTTTTATTTTATAATAATAATTTTATTTATATAGCGCCTGCTCTACTCTCCAGCAAAGCTTAACGCATAACCGCCATTTAAATTTTTATCTCATAATATTGTAGAGCAAGTGATTATAATAAACTTTCAAATATACTTCGTAAGTGAAAACTGGAAGAAAACCTTTCAAAAACCTTCCAGAAGATGTCCCCACTAGGCTGTTTCTAAATCTGTCATATGCTGGTTGTCAAGGAAATCCATCTTCAGCTCCACACACTGAATACAGACATATAAGGGGAAGTGCGGCCTACACAATTTCAAACATGATCAGTGTATCAGTTTACCTTAAGAAAAGGGATCTCGTCAGGTAGTCAGCACACAGCCCTCCACTGCTATATGGCTGAACTCAGTAAGTGGAGCTGAATATGGATGACCTTGACAACCAGAATCTGTAAGCAGGGCTGCCACTAGGAATTTCAGCAAAATTTGGGCCCCCCTGAAACTCCGCCCAGCCTCAACCCCAGCTCTGCCTCCACCCAAACATACTAATATATATATACACACACACACATGCACGCCACACACACACACACACACACACACACACACACACACACACTTGAGACTGCTTTGGGCTGAATACACAATAGCTGTATATGCATTAGAGAATACACAATAGAGACCGTTGCTGGCTGTATACACAATGGAGATGGATGCAGGCCATATAGACAATGGAGATGGCTGCGGATGGTATGCACAATAGAGATGGCTGCTGACTGTACACACTAGAGAATACACAATAGAGACTGCTGCTGGCTGTAAACAATAGAGAGTACACAATAGAGACGGCTTTGGGCCGTATACACAATGGAGATGGCTGCAGACCATATACACAATGGAGACTGATGCAGGCTGTATATACAATGTAGATGGCTGCGGGACATATGCACATTAGAGACTGCTAAGGGACATATACACATTAGAGACTGCAGGTCAAATGCACATTAGAGACCGACGGCCATATGCACATATCAAAGTTAAAGGTTCCACAGCACCATGTAACGGTTGGAATTTAATAAATTCCTAGTATGGGCGCACGTCATCAGTCAGGGAGCCCCACCTGGCATAGGTAACATAAGCATAAATAAGACAGCGCCTCACCAGCCGGTATACTTCAAAGATTCATGCTTTCAAAGCATGAATCTTTGAAGTATACCGGCTGGTGAGGCGCTGTCTTATTTATGCTTATGGGCCATATGCACATAGACTGCTCGCCGTATGCATAGAGACTGCCAGCTGTATGCATAGAGACAGCCGGACGTATGCACAAGAGAGGCTGCTGGCCTTATGCCCATAGAGTCTGCCGGCCGTATGCACAGAGACTGATAGCCATATATCTTGTATGCACAGCACTATATTGTATATACAGGTCCACACTATATACATACAGTATATAAACACACTAATACAGCATTTAGTGTGGACCTGTATATACAGTATAGTGCAGTGTAGAGACAAACAGATGCACAGACAGATGCAAAGACAGACATACAGACAGAAAACACACAGACACTCATAAACAGACATATATATCATACCACCACCAGCAGCTCCCTCCTTCAAATCCCACCGCTGCCCGTGCTCTGCAGTGACTTCCGGGTTGTAATGCGCATGTCAGCGTATCAGGTGCATGTGCAGTATAAACCTGGTAAGACTGACATCACTGGAGATGATGGCGGTGATGGACAGGAGAGGGGGCCCACTCAAGAGGTGAGGGAGCAGGGCCCACAGGAGATTGACAAGATAGGGCGACCGTAGAAGAGTTGAGGGGGTGGGGCCCTGAGAAGATTGGAGCCTGCCCCTTCACCTTTCCTCCAGGCCCCCTCTCCTGTCAATAACTCCTCATGACAGTCACAGTAGTCATGCCCTGCTGCAGCCCTGTCTGTCAGATTTAGAAACAGCCTAGTAGGGACATCTTCTTGAAGGTTTTTGAAAGGTTTTATTCCAGATTTCACTTGTGAAGTATATTTGAAAGTTTATTCTAATCACTTGCTCTACATTTTTAATAAATAAAAATGTAAATGGTAGTTATGCTTTAAATGCCTTATTTAGTTAGTTTATAGTATGTTAGCTCCCTCTAGTGGCAAGACCCTTTAGAAGCTTTACCTCTTTTATTTTTATGCTCCTGTTTCTCCTACCCCCTGTATTACATAATGGGTAAATCAGTCTTTATTTCCAAAATCTTACATCATTAAGAAAGTCTTCATTTTATCCCTCTTGTGATAGCATTGCTGGTAAGGAATTTACAGTCATATGAAAAAGTTTGGGCACCCCTCTTAATCTTACTCTTTTTTTTTTTTAATTGTTTTTTTGCAACAGCTATTTCAGTGTGATATATGTAATAACTGATGGACACAGTAATATTTCAGGATTTAAATTATGGTAGGTTATTGTACTAACCGAAAATGTGAAATATGCATTCTTTCAAAAATTGACAGGTGCAAAAGTATGGGCACCTCAACAGAAAAGTGACATTAATATTTAGTAGATCCACCTTTTGCAAAAATAACAGCCTTTAAGCGGTCGTCACACGCTTCCATATCGCTAGCGATATTGTAAGCGATCACGTGCACACGCGATCGCTTACAATATCGCTCACATCGCTGGTGAGCTGTCACACAGAGAGACTCACCAGCGATGTGGAGCAGCGAGATCGCTGGTAACTGGAGTACACATCGGGTTACTAGGCGCCGCGCGTCGCTTAGTAACCCGACGTGTACCATAGTTACCATCTCCCAGCATAGGCTCTGCCGCTGGGAGATGGTTCATCGTGGTGTTATACACCACGATGAAGCAGATCGTGAAATTCTTCATCGCTAGATCTGAGCTCCGGAGCTCAGATCTGCGATGTCACGATCAAGCGATTTTACATAGTAAAATCGCTTGATTACATGCAACGATGCCAAAACGATATCGCTTAAGCGATCAAAAAGCAGATCGCTTAAACGATATCGGGCAAGAAATCGTAGCGTGTGACGGCCGCTTTAGTCGCTTCCTGTAGCTGTTAATGAGCTCCTGGATCCTGGATGAAGGTATTTTTGACCATTCCTCTTTACAAAACAATTCCAGTTCAGTTAAGTTTGATGATCGCCGAGCATGGACAGCACGCTTCAAAACATCCCACAGATGTTCAATGATATTCAGGTCTGGGGACTGGGATGGCCATTCCAGAACATTGTAATTGTTCCTCTGCATGAATGCCTGAGTAGATTTGGAGCGGTGTTTTGGATCATTGTCTTGCTGAAAGATCCATCCCCGGCGTAACTTCAACTTTGACACTGATTCTTGAACATTATTCTCAAGAATCTGCTGATACTGAGTGGAATCTATGCGACCCTTAACTTTAACAAGATTCCCGATGCCGTCATTGGCCACACAGCCCCAAAGCATGATGGACCTGTCGAGCCCACTGGGACGGGATACTCGGTACCGGACCGGGTCTGCTACTGGGGAAGTCACGGGTGGTCCTGGTCCGGACCGTGTCCCGGGCTGGCAAATAAAAGGGGATATTTACAGGGGATTGTCAGTCGTGACGCCACCCACTATGTGCGGCCAGTAGTGGGGGCCGCCGCTGCTGCAGAACCTCCGGGGATGATGTAATGGCAGCGTAGATGGAATAGTTCCAGTGGGCACTGTGTTCCCCGGGGCAGTGATGATTAAAGTCTACTGTGTAGTGTGCAGGCTTGGTGCTCAGTGAAATTCACTTACTGTCTAGATGCTGCAGAAATCCTCCCTCAGTGTTGGAGCTTGCTCGCTGTGGCTCTGCAGGTGGAGGGTTGTTATAATCCTGTATGGAGGGAATAGCACGCAGGCAGAGACACGCAAGAGAGTTGGATTCAGGGTTCACCGTGTTTACTTCTTACGTGCTCAAGTTCCAGTTACAATTCAACTCAGTTCTTACAGTTCAGTTCAAGTCTCAATACACGGGCACACTCTCCTCTCCAGGTTCCCTTTACTCTCTGCAGCCAGGTCTCTCTCTCTGTGACCCCTCACTCTGTCTCTGTGTCCTTTCCGGGCTGTTAACGTTCTCTTGGTTCGCTTGGTGTGCGTCTCCGGACAGTATGGTGGTGACTCGGGCCCCTGTGGGTCCTCCTGTTTGTCACTGAGCTGCCTGTCCTTTGGGGTAGGGTCCCTAACGTGTAGCTGTGGTCCCCCGTCAGTTGGCTGGGGATGCCGGGTGAAACTACGGTCCCCTCTAGAGCCGTCACTCTACTCAGACCAGCCTCCAGCAGTCCTCCCGTGTGAGGCTCTACCAGGCTCTTTCTACTGTGTCTTCCAATGTCATAGGAGGGCTACTCCACCTGCAGTCTGTCGTCTCGGCTGTAGTTCTAGGGACCAGTGTCACTGTCCCTCTCTGTCCTCTCACACTCCTGGGGATCTGGTTTTGGGCGGGCTTTCTCTCTCCTTCGGCTCGCACTGGCTCGGTACAGATTCTGCGCTCCTACACCTCACTTTTTCAGGGCATGTGATTCCTTCTTTCCTTCTCAGCTTAACTCGGCCTACTGCTGTCTCTCGGCCTGTGCCGTGCTCCTCAGCCTGCTGCTGGTCTGTGTCTTTGCTGCTCGGCACCCTGGGCCTACTGATGCCTTCCTCCTGCCCCTTCACTATTTCTACTGTCTGTCACCTAACTATGTGTGTCACCAACCCACTGCTCTAAATCCACCACCCCTCGCCTGCCTAGAGTCTCCAGGCTCCGGGCTGGATGCTGCCCTCTACTGTACGTGGGTTGTGTGGGCAGTGAGGGTGTTGTTGTGCAACTGTCGTCCTACCTGCCTGGCTGCAGTTCCCTTTGTGGCCTCCTGAACGCAGGGGCGCCACAAAACCTCCCCCAAATTTGACAGTGGGTAGCAAGTGTTTTTCTTGGAATGCTGTGTTTTTGTGGCGCCATGCATAACGCCTTGTTGTATGACCAAACAACTCAATCTTTGTTTCATCAGTCCACAGGACCTTCTTCCAATATGAAATTGGCTTGTCCAAATGTGCTTTTGCATACCTCAGGTGACTCTGTTTGTGGCGTGCATGCAGAAACTGCTTCTTTCGAATCACTCTCCGATACAGCTTCTCCTTGTGCAGTGTGCGCTGTATTGTTGACCGATGCATAGTGACAATATCTGCAGCAAGATGATGCTGCAGGTCTTTGGAGGTGGTCTGTGGATTGTTCTTGACTGTTCTCGCCATTCTTCTTCTCTGCCTTTCTGATATTTTTGTTGGCCTGCCTCTTCTGGCCTTTACAAGAACTGTCCCTGTGGTCTTCCATTTCCTTACTATGTTCCTCACAGTGGAAACTGACAGGTTAATTCTCTGAGACAACTTTTTGTATCCTTCCCCTGAACAACTATGTTGAACAATCTTTTTTTCAGATCATTTGAGAGCTGTTTTGAGGAGCCCATGATGCCACTCCTCAGAGAAGATGCAACTAGGAGAACAACTTGCAAGTGGACACCTGAAATAGCTTTTCTCATGATTGGATACACCGTGCTATGAAGTACAAAGCTCAATGAGGTTACCAAAGCAATTTAGTGCTTCAGTAAGTCAGTAAAAAGTAGTTAGGAGTATTCAAATCATGAAAATCAGAAGGATGCCCATACTTTGGCACCTGTCAAATTTTGAAATAATGCATATTTCACATTTTTGGTTAGTACAATAAACCTCATTTCAATCCTGAAATATTACTGTGTCCATCAGTTATTACATATATCACACTGAAATAGCTGTTTCAAAAAAACAATTTTAAACAAAAAAAAGAGTAAGAGTAAGAGGGGTGCCCAAACATTTTCATATGACTGTATGTTGTTTGCAGTCATAAGATGCTCTAAAAGTTACCCTAATCGAGTCAGTTGAATTCTAGGTTAGACATAAGCTTACTAGATGTTTTATGTATATTGTGTAGCCATTTTGTGATGTGTAGTTTCTGCTGAATTATACATTCACTGATTATACAGTGTTGGCCAAAAGTATTGACACCCCTGCAATTCTGTCAGATAATACTCAGTTTCTTCCTGAAAATGATTGCAATCACAAATTCTTTGGTATTATTATCTTCATTTATTTTGTCTTAAATGAAAAAACACAAAAGAGAATGAAGCAAAAAGCAAAACATTGATAATTTCACACAAAACTCCATAAATGGGCCAAACAAAAGTATTGGCACCCTCAGCCTAATACTTGGTTGAACAACCTTTAGCCAAAATAACTGCGATCAACCGCTTCCGGTAACCATCAATGAGTTTCTTGAAATGCTCTGCTGGAATTTTAGACCATTCTTCTTTGGCAACTGCTCCAGGTCCCTGATATTTGAACGGTGCCTTCTCCAAGCTGCCATTTTTAGATCTCTCCACAAGTGTTCTATGGGATTCAGGTCTGGACTCATTGCTGGCCACCTTAGAAGTCTCCAGTGCTTTCTCTCAAACCATTTTCTAGTGCTTTTTGAAGTGTGTTTTGGGTCATTGTCCTGCAGGAAATCCCATGACCTCTGAGGGAGACCCAGCTTTCTCACACTGGGCCCTACATATTGCTGCAAAATTTGTTGGTAGTCTTCAGACTTCATAATGCCATGCACATGGTCAAGCAGTCCGGTGCCAGAGGCAGCAAAGCAACCCCAAAACATCAGGGAACCTTTTTTTCTCTTGTAAACTCTATGTTGATGACTTTGCCCATAAAGCTCTACTTTTGTCTCATCTGACCAGAGAACATTCTTCCAAAACGTTTTAGGCTTTCTCAGGTAAGTTTTGGCAAACTCCAGCCTGGCTTTTTTATGTCTCGGGTAAGAAGTGGGGTCTTCCTGGGTATCCTACCATACAGTCCCTTTTCATTCAGACGCCGACGGATAGTACGGGTTGACACTGTTGTACCCTTGGACTGCAGGGCAGCTTGAACTTGTTTGGATGTTAGTCGAGGTTCTTTATCCACCATCCACACAATCTTGCATTGAAATCTCTTGTCAATTTTTCTTTTCCGTCCACATCTAGAGAGGTTAGCCATAGTGCCATGGGCTTTAAACTTCTTGATGACACTGCGCACGGTAGACACAGGAATATTCAGGTCTTTGGAGATGGACTTGTAGCCTTGAGATTGCTCATGCTTCCTCACAATTTGGTTTCTCAAGTCCTCAGACAGTTCTTTGGTCTTCTTTCTTTTCTCCATGCTCAATGTGGTACACACAGGGACACAGGACAGAGGTTGAGTCAACTTTAATCCATGTCAACCGGCTGCAAGTATGATTTAGTTATTGCCAACACCTGTTAGGTGCCACAGGTAAGTTACAGGTGCTGTTAATTACACAAATTAGAGAAGCATCACATGATTTTTATAACAGTGCCAATACTTTTGTCTACCCCCTTTTTTATGTTTGGTGTGGAACTATATCAAATTTAGCTTTAGGACAATTTTTTTTGTTTTTTTTTCATTGAAGACAAATTAAATGAAGATAATAATACCAAACAATTTGTGATTGCAATCATTTTCAGGAAGAAACGGAGTATTATCTGACAGAATTGCAGGGGTGTCAATATTTTTGGCCAACACTGTATGTATCCTAATTATACTTAGTTTCACCGAATTATATTACTACGTTCAATAAAGTACACACACTTCGAGCAACATTCTTGTATTGCATTAAGTATATAGAGGTTTAGCTGCCTGTCAAACTTCACACACCCATAGCCATGTGCGAGGACAGAACAGTGCCAAACATATTCCGCAGCACTTTACAAGTTAGAGGGGACATGTACATACAATTTGACACAATACAAAAAAAGAAATGATTCAAAAGATACCAAGAGGAGTGAGGTTCCTACTTGCAAGCTACAATCTATAAGGAAATAGGGGAGGTCCAAATGTAGATGTTAAAAAGTGCCTTCATATATGGTCCAGCCATCAATATAATAAGAGGGCAGGGGTGTAACTGGGTTTGCTGGCACCCGGGGCAGAGATCTGATTTGGCGCCCCCCCCCCCCCTCAAAGTAGGTGAGGACCGGGGGGGGGGGGGTGTTGGGGGGTGCTGTCAGATTTCAGCCGCGCCGCTCATATTGCAGCCGCGGGGGAAGGGGGGGGGGTGCCGCGGCGTGTGTGCAGCAGTCAGTGTCTGCAGACAGTATGTGCAGCACGCAGTGTGTGCAGCACGCAGTGTGTGCAAGAGACAGTGTGTGCAGCAGACAGTGTGTGCAAGAGACAGTGTGTGCAGCAGACAGTGTGTGCGGACAGTGTGTGCGGCAGGCAAGTGTGTGCGGACAGTGTGTGCGGCAGGTAGAGTGTGCGGACAGTGTGCAGCAGGCAGTGTGTGCAGACAGTGTGTGCAGCAGGCAGTGTGTGCGGACAGTGTGTGCAGCAGGCAGTGTGTGCGGACAGTGTGCGGCAGGCAGTGTGTGCGGACAGTGTGCGGCAGGCAGTGTGTGCAAGAGACAGTGTGTGCAGTGCTGGCTCTAGAGGGAGCACAAGGACTACAGGTGGCAGCATGCTGCTGACTTATGTTAGTTATAAGTAAGGGTGTGAGGACCCAGACATGAATGTGGACATGATAGAGGGCAGATTTGACACCCACCTGTCTCCAGGGCAGCAGCCTCTTGGTGTTGGGGGTCAGTGCACTCAGCTCCGGGATCTCTCCTCCATGTCAGGAGCGGAGTGAGCAGGACAAGTGCAGTGCGCCCGGCCGCCACCAGATGGCGAGGAGGAGGCGCTTTACAGGAGTCCTACATGTCGGCGGGGACACACTTGTCCGACAGACATGCGAGTCTGTCGGAGGAGACTCGCAAGGAGCAGGAGCTGTGATCCGGAACGGCCTCTTTCTGTCAGGACAGGGAGTGTAGAGCTGCACAAACACACAATCAGCTGACAGCCCCGTCCTGACAGAAAGAGGCCGTTCCGGGTCACAGCTCCTGCTCCTTGCAAGTCTCCTCCGACAGACTCGCATGTCTGTCGGACAAGTGTGTCCCCGTCACACTGAGCACTGTTGGATTCCAGCCTCGCCCGCGCCGCTCATATTGCAGCCGCGGGGGGTTGAGGGAGGGGGTGCCGCCGGCGCCCTCCACTAAGTTGCGCCCGGAGCAAAAGGTCCGGCTGCACCCCCCTAGATACGCCCCTGTAAGAGGGGATTCACATAATGCTGCATGAACCAGCCAGGATCTGTAGAAGTATAGATAAAGTTCTATGAAGTGTATGGAGGGTGTAAGCAGATGACACAAGAGTCCCGATTTGGCCTCTTAAATCTAGCCTATGGCTAGAATTACAACTGTCATGGTCAGAGCAAGAATCATGATGCATGGATCGGCATCCTGAGCCTGCAAAATAGCTTAAATCTCTTTGGAACTTGAATGGTACTGCTTTTCCAACATCCGGATTATCCTGCGTTGCAAACTTTCATCAATTTTTCTCTACCATCCATGTCAAGGAGATTAGCTACAGTGCCATGGGTTGTAAACGTCTTGATTTCATTGTGCACTGTGGACAAATAAACATCAAGATCTCTGGATATGGACTTGTAACCTTGATATTGTTGATATTTTCCAACAATTTTGGTTCACACTCTGTTCTCCATGCTTAGTGTGCACACACAGACATACAATACAAAAATTGACTCAACTTCTCCCATTTTCATCTCATTTCAGATGTGATTTTCATATTGCCCACACATGTTACTTGCCACAGGTGAGTGTGAAGAAGCATCACATGCTTGACACAAAATTATTTACCCACAATTTTGGAAAGGTGCCAATAATTTTGTCCAGCCCAATTTTGCGGTTTTGTGTGAAATTATGTCCAATTTGCATTTCTTCTCTTTTTTTTTTGTGTTGTTCCAATACACACAAATGAATTAAACGTGTGTAGGACAAAACGTGTAATTCTCTGAGTGAAATACTTGATATTCTGGAACAATTGCAAGGGTGCCTACACTTTCGGCCATGACCTGTACTCCATCCTCAGTCCTCCCCCTGCCTGTGCTGCCCTGGCCTCCCCCACCACCCGCCGCTTTGTCCTCCATACTCCTCTCTCCCGCCGCTCTGTGCTCCGTCCTCCCCCTGCCTGTGCTGCTCCGGCCTCCCCCACCCCGCCACTTCGTCCTCTGTCCTCCCTCCCGCCGTTCTGTGCTCCGTCTTCCCCCTGTCTGTGCCACTCCATCCTCCCCCACCCTACCGCTTCCTCCTCCTTTCTTTGTCCTCCTCCCCCTCCGCCACTCCGTCCTCCCCCTGCCTGTGCTGCTCCGGCCTCATCTACCCTTATGCTTCGTCCTCCATTCTCCTTTCCCCCGCAACTCTGTGCTCCATCCTCCCCCTGCCGCTCCGTCCTCCCCCTGCCTGTGCCACTCCATCCTCCCCCACCCCACCGCTTCCTCCTCCTTCCTTTGTCCTCCGTCCTCCCCCTGCCTGTGCTGCTCCATGCTCCCCCACCCCGCCATTTCATCCTCTATCCTCCCCCCGCCGCTCTGTGCTCCGTCCTCCCCCTGTCTGTGCTGCTCCATCCTCCCCCACCCCACCGCTTCCTCCTCCTTTCTTTGTCCTCCTCCCCCTCCGCCACTCCATCCTCCGTCCTCCCCCTGCCTGTGCTGCTCCGGCCTCTCCCACCCCGCCACTTCGTCTTCCATCCTCCTCTCCCCCGCTGCTCTGTGCTCCGTCCTCCCCCTGCTGCTCCATCCTCCCCCTGCCTGTGCCCCTCCATCCTCCCCCACCCCACCGATTCCTCCTCCTTCCTTTGTCCTCCTTACCTCTGCCACTCTATCCTCCGTCCTCCCCCTGCCTGTGCTGCTCCGTCTTCCCCCACCCCGCTGCTTCGTCCTCCTCCCCCTGCCACTCTGTGCTCCGTCCTCCCCCTGCCACTCCATCCTTCCCCTGCTGCTCCGTCCTCCCCTTGCCTATGCTGCTCCATCCTCCCCCACCCCGCCGCTACCTCCTCCGTCCTCCATCCTCCTCCCCCCTGCCACTCCGTCCTCCTCCTACCTGTGCTCCTCCATCCTCCTGCCCCTTGCCACGCTGTCTTCCCCCCGCCACTCTGTCCTCCCCCTACCTGTGCCCCTCCATCCTCCTCCCCCCTGCCACGCCGTCCTCCCCCCGCCACTCCGTCCTCAAAGTCCCTCCCTATTCAGACCTTACCGCCTTCCCCATGCAATCCCTATTTCTATATTCTAAAATACCCGATGTGTGCCACCATCTAGTATAATATAAAGTTTCAAGACACTCGACGAAAGCTGTGTTGCACATTTAGCACAGCAGATATGTGCGGCCCAAGTCTTGTCCTGGTCCCCTATCTTGCATCCAAAGTAAAGATGATATGACTTCTTCACTTGAGATACTTTTACTCTGATTGGTTAATGTCCCTTCTCAACAGATTGTCCACGGTATTAACTCACTTTTCAGGCATTAGTGTTCTGTATTGTAACTAAATGGGTAAAATAATAACAATTTTATGTAACAGTAGCTTAAACTGTATCCCAACAAGTCTGAAATATTTTAATTGCTCAACCTTTCTTACTGGGCTTTATATACTACACAGCTGACGTGAGCTTACTTCAGCAGGCGCCTGGCAGTAGTACTGCACTGCATTAGAAAATCATGCAATAAACTGTGGATGATGTGCGTATGACAGTATTCTGCAATGTGTTACATCATTCTAGGCTTATTTAGGATGTTGTTACAGTCCAACTGGATAAAGTTACATGGTGAAACAGAAAATGCACTATATGAAATATCTTCAAAACAACAGCCAATAAAAAATGTTCATGGTCATATTTGTGTTTGGCATACCAAGTTACTACAGATTAGAACCTGACACTGTCAGGTCATTTTTCAGTATGAAACTAATATTACCCTTCAATAGTGCCAGACCTTTTAAAAACATGTAAAATCATTATTCTATCCTTTGTAGTTTCCATGTTATCAGCATTGTCAGACCCTGTAGGCAGCTCCTGCATTGGTCCTCTCCATTACACTGACAGAGGACTAGTCCGGCTGTTTTACAAACTGTCAAGCAATTATGCACTCCCTATCTTCCCTCCTCCCTTTGCTCTCAGTGCAGTGTGGTTTCAGATTTCATTAGGAGCTTCTGTTCTGTTGAGGACACGGAGGGAGAGAGCTATTACAGGTCTGGCTTATCAGATCTGGACTCCATTTGTTTCTGTTGTGCTGTGAGAGATTCTGTGTTTTATTTTTTGGTCTTGCTGCAAAGAGAGCAGACAGGAGGATACAGTTCCCCCTCCTGATGTCATGTGCAGTGCAGTCTTGTGAATATGTGACATGAATATTCATCCTATGGGGATGGGACAGCGGAGAATTAAGTGGATCACTCACTGTGATTGACAAATGAAATGAATCTCTTTATTTCAAGTTTACAGAGGATAGGAGGGAAATATAAATAAAATAAATACATCATTAGAGAGAGCTTAGAGAAAAGAATTAGAAAATGATAGCAGTTACATATGGATTTTTGACCTGACATTTACTTATTTCCTTTAAGTCAGTAACAATTTCAGTGTTGACTAGTGTTATATTACTGTTAGGGATGAGCGAGTACTGCAATAATCGGACTCGCTACACTCGCAACGAGTAGGTCCCGGTACTCGGTACTCGTTGCGAGTATGGCGAGTCCAATGGAAGTGAATGGGCGGGTGAGTACTTTCGCAGTGTATCTATATATACACTGCGAAAGTGCACTAAAAGTAAATAAAAGTTGTTAAAAAATAAAAAAAATATCTTACTCGCCTATCCGATGGCTGCAGCGGGACCAGCAAAGAAGACATCCGATCAACGAGAAGGACCTGTGAGTCTGACAGTCAATCAGATGGCTGGTAGTCACAAACCACGTGATTGCTACCAGCCACCTGATTGGCCAGATTGTCAGGTCTTCAATCGTGCATCAATGACCTGGCAATCTGGCCAATCAGGTGGCTGGTAGTGATCACATGGTTTGTGACGTCCGGCCATCTGATTAGCTGTCAGACTCACAGATCCTTCTCGTTGATCGGATGTCTTCTTTGCTGGTCCCAGTGCAGCCATCGGATAGGTGAGTATGATATTTTTTATGTTTTAACAACTTTTATTCACTATTAGTGCACTTTTGCTGTGTATATATAGATACACTGCAAAAGTGAAATGATTACTCGCTACTCCCGAGTAATCACAAGAAACTCGGGGAGTAGCGAGTAGCCCGAATATCGTTGCTATTCGGCGAGTACCGAATAGTAACGGTTCTACTCGCTCATCCCTAATTACTGTACTGCAATAAATTTTAATGAACAGCCAAGATGTCAAAACTTGTGCCACTGTCAAAATATTTCTGGACCTATGTGCAGATTTAATGTGTTTTTAATCCATTTCCACAGCAAAAACGCACTAAAAACCCATGTGTTTTTTTTCTTTACCTGCATATTGCCGACATCAAATGCAAATCTATGGGAAAAATCTGCACAGAAAGCTCAGTGTACCTGCAAGAGAAATCGACATGTTCCTGATTCCAAACATACACCTAAGGTTAGTTGCATAAAAAAGAAGCAGAGTGGGCAGATTTCTATAAATCTCTACCGCTTTGTTGAAACTGTAAATTGCTATTTTTTTTTTAGCAATGAAAATTTATCTAAAAACCCATCGTGAGAACTTAAAATGTAGCAATGCCTAATAAGCTGGCATATGGTTGTGTCAAGTGGTTTACATCAGCATGAGATGTGACACAGCTGCTATGTGTGAATACGCGTTACCAGCTTTTACTCATCCTTAAGACAAATTACTGTACAAAGTAACAATACAAAATACAAAGCAACAATACACTAAACATCGTTCTTTTGCCGCCCTCTCCAGCAGCAGATTCTCATTGTCAGACTTTGCATTATTTTGCAGCTCATTTCTCTGTACACCTGTTATCTTCTCTCCTCCAGCAATGAATATTTTGGTATGTAAATTGCAGATCTGAAATAACTTTTCATTATATTCAGATCTGGAAAGTTTTACATTTATTCTGTTGCTGCAACAAACTTCAGGCACATAATAACTGCTGCTCCAGGAGCGACCATAGAAATATTACTATTTATATGTAAAGTAACTTCCAAGGTCATGTCCAACAATATTTCCCCAATGCTACAAAGTCACTAGCCAATAAATAAATTGTTTATTGGAAGTGTCACGGGGTGGTAAAGAGAATCAGGTAGCAGGATAGTGAGTTAGGCAAAAGGTGAACAGGGAAGTTAGTCTAACCCTCAGACTGGGGTTCCCTGGCTCTCTCGGTTCCTGGAATTACCTGTGAAGGTGAGAATGTCTGGGCTACCACCCTTGCCCTTTGCTCCTGATCAGCCCTAGGTTAAGCCCCCCTCACCTCCACCTATGAACCAGGGCGCACAGTAACTCCCACAAAATAAGTAAAACTCCAGGCATGAACAGTGAGAAACTGCACTACCTCCTTACAGCACACGGTCTTGGCAGAGGCTAAAACTATCAGCGACATCTGTTGGTTGAAGACGGAGCTATTTAAAGGCCAGGGGAGTGGTCACCTAACAAACACACAACATCCCTCCTGTAGGGCTGCCTCAGACATCGAGAGCAGCACAGCAGCTTCTACACATTAACTCTGAATATGCCAAAGGAAACTGATGATCCAAGTCAATTTCATATGACTGTATAAGAATACAGCATTCCTGATAATCTGGCAGCTGTCAGATTCCGTCAATACAAGAATTGAGTCACTGTTCTGTATATGATGTTCCTCCAGGAGTATTCACCACATGCAGATGCTGTTCTCGACCTGGTGTGATTGAGAAGAGCATTGTACAATAAGGGCAAGACCAAATAGAGCAACAGTGCCGCAGTCATGGTGCCAGTCTGCACTGCGCTCTGGAATTGCTTTTTAAACATTCACTCAATTTTTCCGGACCGTGTGCACATACCCTAAGTGTTTTTAGAGTGGTTTAATTTTAAAAGAGGAAACATATGACTTCAGAAGGGCTTGTCTGAGTATTGGACAAGCCCTTTAAATGATCAGAAAAAATTGTCTAGTCTCACATTGTCATTGTTTTTGCTCACAGCCCGGCTGACATTAATGACCACAAATCCATGTTATTGATGCAACCTGTATAGCCGCAGTAGAGCCCAAGAGGTAAGGGGCCCATTTTTACCTCCAATGCTTTTGGAATTGTGCATTATGATGAGTATCGGGCTACTAAAGGCGCATATATTTCTCTAGCCCAGGTGCACTTTTCTACGTCCGCCACTGCACAATTTGTAATTTCTCTAAAAATACCTGCTCATTAGAACATAAGAGACACCTACTTTGACATTTCATCTTTGCAAATTCTTCTTCATCTAAATTACAATCCCTGAGGACAGAAGAGATGTATCCAGTGTTAACCCACAAGTTACTGGTAATTAGTTGCTGCTTGTCACATGTTTAACTACACAGTCAGAAAAGTTCAATTACAGTAAATCTATCAACCCGCTAATTAAAGTTGGCCATTAATGTCCCCTGCCAGAGCTTCACAGTATGATAGCTACATAGTAATGTAAAGGATTGTATTAAACTTCCACTACTTATAAACTTTGCTCCACAATAATCAAATGTGCTGCAAATCTAGCAAGTGTCAAAGGTAAATCTGAGTTAAAATGTAAGTGTCCCCTCAACACACTTTACAGAAGTCAATAGTACAGGTGAATATTGGACCACCGGGTCTGTGTTCTTTCTGGCGGGTGTATCAGTGCCTTGGCTCCATGAGTGTCTCTGCTTGGGTACTCTTCCTATTTCACCACCCTCCAAAAGCCTTCCCTAACTTAATGTTCCTAGAGTTTATTCTAGTTCCTCCACCCATTTCCCAGGTTTCCTTCACTACACTCCACCCACCACTCAGCTCCCCCCACTATCCCCTGCCTGACATGAAATACTAGGTCTATAGATTGGGGATTTGTTGGGTGTTGGTGTGGGGTGCTTAGCTTACCTATCCCAGCTGCAGTACCATACTGTGGCCACCGGTCCGCATTGGCACCACATTAACCACTGTATTATTATTATTATTTATTTATATAGCGCCATTAGGTTCCATGGCGCTTTACATGAGGATAAGGGAGACAAGAACAAGTACACTAAATCTAGGCGATCAGGACATACAGGTACAGGAGGGGCAGGGACCCTGTCCACGAGGGCTCATAGTCTACGAGGGGCGGGTTCGGATACAATAGGATGGGGGAATGTCAAGTATGGGGCGGTCGCCTGAGTCTCATGGCAGGTTATAGGCTTGACGGAATAGGTGAGTCTTCAGGTGACACTTGAAGCTTCTCAGGGTAGGAGAGTGTCTGACGTGTTTGAGCAGGGAGTTCCAGAGTAAGGCAGATGCCCGGGAGAAGTCCTGGACTCGATTGTGCGAAGAGGTGATGAGGGGGGAGCAGAGGAGGAGTTCTTGGGAGGAGCGGAGGTTGCGTGAGGGTAGGTATCGGGAGACCAGGTCGGAGATGTATGGTGGGGCCAGGTTGTGTATGGCTTTGTACGCCATGGTTAGTGTTTTGAATTGGGATCTCTCGGAGGCGGGGAGCCAGTGAAGGGCTTGGCAAAGGGGGGAGACAGGGGAGTAGCGGGAGGACAGGTAGATTAGTCGGGCAGCGGAATTGAGGATAGACTGAAGAAGTGTGAGGGAGTTAGCCGTGAGGCCATTGAGAAGAAGGTTGCAGTAGTCAAGGCGGGAGATGATAAGAGCATGAATGAGTGTTTTAGTGGAGTAGTGGGTGAGGAAGGAGCGGATCCGCGAGATGTTCTTGAGCTGGAGCCGGAGGGATGTGGTGAGGGCCTCGATGTGGGGCTTGAAGGATAGGGAGGAGTCAAGGATTACACCGAGGCACTTGGCTTGGGGGACTGGGGAGAGGGCGCAGTCGTTGATGCAGATGGATAGATTGGGAGGTGGGGTGGAATTTCTTGGGGGGAAGACTATGAATTCAGTTTTGTCCATGTATACAATACAGTGTTAACCACTGAGCCACCGTAGATAATAGAGCGCTAACCACTGGCCACCATGTATAAAACAGTGCTAACCACTGAGCCACCGTATAAAACACAGTGCCAACCACTGAACTACCCTGTAGCCTAATGAGTTTAGTCATCTCCTCCCCTCGGAACAGTGATCACTTCAACATCACTCTAATTGAAAAAAAACAAAAAACATAAGTTCTCTGTCCTCTCGGACATGACAGGCTGCCATTACTACAGCAGACACATGCTATTTGTAATTATTGTAATTTGTAGGTCTTTCAAGCATTCACAACAGAATTTTCCAGCTCTGAAAATCATCAGTTTCTATTAATAGGATTACTAATTATCCCGCTATTTGTACAATGAGGCGGTAATAACGACATTACTAATTATCTCAGTGAATGCAGATTAGACCACAAAGCTCATAAAGAGGACAGAGTCCTGTCCTTCCTCTCACTTCTAATTACCAAGGTGGCGGAGAAGCCACTATCTGCAGCTCACAATGGGACCTGGGGTATTGCGCTAAGCAAATGTCCTTGGATTACTAATTATCCTGTGACAGAAAGGACGGATTAATGACAATATTGAGGAGAACTGATATATTATATGGAGCAGACACATACAAGGAAGAAGCTTGTAGCTTCTGAATGCATCTGAATGAATTAGAATATCATCAAAAAGTTAATTTTTTTCAGTAATTCAATACATAAAGGCCTGTTTCACATCTATGAGGTCTCTGCGCTAGGCTCCTCTGCCTGCCTGCACCAGATGCAAGCGCAGGGGCATTTAGGGGCTTGGGCAGCCTAGCGCAGGGACGCATAGATGTCCTGCGCTCGGTGCCCCCATTATATCCTATGGCCGAGAACAGCCGAGCGCGCGCTCTGGATAGTGAAAATCGCAAGTGAAAGTGGCAGACGCCACGGTGCATGCGCCTGGTCAGACGCACCCAGAAAACGTCTGATTAGGCGTTTCCGGGTGCTAAGTGACAGACACATGCGCCGTGGCGTCTGCCACTTTCACTTGCGATTCTCACTATCCAGAGCGCGCGCTCGGCTGTTCTCGGCCATAGGATATAATTGAGGCGCCGAGCGCAGCTGAGCGCAAGTGCAGGGCATCTATGCGTCCCTGCGCTAGGCTGCCCAAGCCCCTAAATGCCCCTGCGCTTGTGTGGCGCCCCTGCGTACAGGAGGCCACAGAAGGGTACTGCAGCCAGGCAGTTAGGACATAGTAAACACTACACCCTCACAACCCACATCCCCACGCATAGAAGGAGGTCACGTCCAGCCCTGAGGTCAGATACTATATGAGACCAGAGGGGTGGTGGACGAGGAGTGGGTTGGGCACACCAGAGGTCAGGTGACTGACAGTATATAGAGAGAGGGAGGAGTGAAGGAAGTCAGTAAGCCATGGTGCTGAGATGCAAAGACCAAGAGTAGGCTGAAGTAGCTGAGATGCAAAGACAGAGATAGATTACACGTCTTGGAAGAGCCTAAGCTGAGGAGCGCAGACCCGTACTGAGCCAATGCGAGCCAAATGGGGGGAAAAGCCCGTCCGAGATGCTGAAACCACCAGGAGTGTGACAGACAGAGAAGGGACGGTGTAACCCGTGCCCTAGACAGCAGCCGAAGCTACTGACGGCAGGTGGAGAAGCCCTCCTAGATACCGAAGGAAACAGAGGAAGGAGCCTGGCAGAGCCTCATGCTAGAGGACTGTTGCAGGCTGGGCTAGAGCAGAGTGTCAGCTCTGAAGGGGGACCGACGATTTACCCGGTATCCCCAGATTCACTGACGGGGAGCTTCAGTTTCATGCTGGAGTTCCTAACCCAAAGGACATGATTACTTATGGGTGCACCACCGTTATGCGATGTTTAGGATAAATAAAAGGATGGGGTGCTGCTTGTCAACAGAACATAATTATCATTAGAGGAAAAAGAATTGACAGAAAACCTGCACTCCACATCCGAATAATGTAAGATGAAAAAATATATCTTTATTTGAGGCAAAATGACACACAAATTAAAACCATTTAAAACCAGTAACAAACATTACAAAAAACCACAAAAATAATGGGTATAATACCACATAGGGGAAGGGGGCCCCTTCAAACCCTGTATTCATGCCTGATTCATTAACACCAATGGTACAACAGTAATCATACACTGAAGTCAAACAATACAAGTCTGCACCAAATAGTTAATCTTATTGCACCTTGCCCCTGGAAACAGTGAGCTATATAAAATGACAAATTGTACAAAGAATAAATGGTGCACAGAAATGATGACAAACAAAACCTAATATTTGGTGAAGCTAAAATGACAATTGACATTCAGCCTTTTGCAGCTCCTCTGAGCTCTGCTGCCTGTCAGCAAAGAGTCAAAGCTGGAGAGTTCTCCCCTCACCTGTCCATAGACAGCATGGAGCTTGCAGCACAGCAAAGGAGATCCCTATATCCCTCAGTGATCCCAGGGAATAGGAATAGGTATTTGCTAGTAAGAAGCACGGTGTGTGCATGCATGACCTGTGGGGGCCCCTAGATCCCACGCGTATCGCCGCACAGGGCGGCTTCGTCAGGGAGGTGTGGCTATCAATTGTGCCATGCTGCCTCTTATATCCTAGATAATGAGCAAATGAAGACAGCTGCGGCCGCAAACCCAAAGGACAGGCAGCTCAGTGACGCACTAGGACTCACAGAAGCCCGAGTCACCGCCATACTGTCCAGTGTTCACACACACCCGTGTAAGACGGAGAGAGTAATAGCCCGGAAAGGCACATTTAAAGACTGTGTGAGGGGTCACGAGGGGAGAGGAGCCTGGCTGCAGGAAAGGAAGGAACCCGGAAAGGGAGTAGAGAACAACCGTGTACTGAGAACTGTGAATAACCTGTACTTGCTTGAAAGACTTTAAGTAAAGCCTTGGAAACCCTGAACAGCCTCATGCCTACTTCCATCTGCAGACCCTTTCTCCCATACAGACTTGCACCAAGAAGACCTCAACCTGCAGAGCCACAGCCTGTCAGCACCAACGCTGAGGAGAGATCCCTGCAGCGTCTGCAAGTAAGTGTGCTCCAACAACCCACACACACCATAGACTTTAACTCCTTGCTGCCCCGGGGGATACAGTTCTCCCCACTGGAACTATACCATCCCCGCTGCCATTCCATCACCCCCGGAGGTTCTGCAGCAGCGGCGGCCCCATCACTGGCCGCACCAAGTGGGTGGCGTCACCCGTGACAATCCCCTTGTAAATAATTCCCCTTTTATTGTGCTGAGCCAGGGACACGGTCCGGACCAGGCCACCAGTGACATCCCCAGCAGCAGATCGGTCCGGTACCGAGTACTCCACGTCCCTTGGGGCTCCACACTTGCATTTGCGCTGGCGCAGGCTGGCAGAGCAGCCTAGCGCAGGCTGGCAGAGCAGCCTAGCGCAGAGACCTCATAGATATGAAAACACCCAAAGTGAAATGCATATACTATATAGAGTCATTAGAGAGTGATCTATTTCAAGTGTTTATTTATGTAAATGTTGGTGATTATAGCTTACAGCCAATGAAAACCCAAAAGTCATTAACTCACAAAGGGTTAAAAACCACGCTGCCGTATTCCACGAGACATTAAAGAGTGAATATAATATTAATTTATCAGCCAACGTGTTTCAGGGCTCTCTGGCCCCTTCCTCAGGATAAATTAATATCACATTGCCATATTTCAGGACGCTTCAGGGATTCCCTGAAACACGTTGACTAATAAATCAATATTATATTCATCATTTTACAGCTGGTTAAATACGGCAGTGTGGGTTTTAACCCTTCCTCCTCCAAACTTTCATTTTCTGAGATAATGATTTTTGCGTTTTTATTGGCTGTAAGCCATAGTCATCAACATTAACAGAACTAAACACCTGAAATAGATCACTCTGTAATGACTCTATATAATATATGCGTTTCACTTTGTGTATTGAGTTACTGAAATAAATTAACTTTTTGATGATATTCTAATTCATTGAGATGCTCCTGTATACTGCATTTACATAGTTTAATTGATAATTGGATATTAGAGGTATCTGTAGTGGATACTACACAACACCTCGAACATACCTTTTGGACCTCAGTTGAGTGAACAATCTGAGTCAATCGACTGCATTCGATATATCCTAAGGTCTCATTCAGATGTCAGTATTTTTCACATACCGGTAGATAATAATATTGAACTAGTTTCATCAGTGTTTTGGATTTGTGCATCACAAGTAAATCAATCTGTCCCCTACATTATCATGTTATCAGCAGCACATCTGCAGTTAGCATAGAGCAATGTGCTGCCGAGAACAATTATATTTCTTGCACTATAAATAGTCCAAAAACCGAATGAATGAACAGCATTTTGCTCGTAAAGCCCCCTTCACATCACGTTTTTTTTCCTGTCCGTGGGGATCCTGTTTTTTGCAGGACCACATGGACAGGAACGGACAGGTCCAGATTTGTTACTCTGGATGCCATTTCTGTGTCCGGATCCGTGAAGTTGGGAGGAGCCCAAGCGTGCAAAGCACGCAGGCAAGTGGTGTTGGGGGTGACTTTCACTTTCGCAATGTATTTACATACATTGCAAAAGGGAAAGCAAAGGTTAAAAAAAAGAAATAAACGCTCATCTCTCCGTCGAGTGTCCCACGATGCGAGGCGTCCACATCCAATGGCTGCAGGACCGTCCTTAATCAGCTGACTGGCGGCAACCGATCAGCTGATGTGTCACATGCAAACATCAGCTGAGCGGTGTAAACCACCTGCCAATCAGATTTGGTGAGCGGGTGGTTTAAACCGCTCAGCTGATGCTGTCATGTGACACATCAGCTGATCAGGTTGCCCCGCCGGTCACCTGATTTAAGGTCCTGCAGCCATCTGAGGTGGATGCCTCGCATCGCGGGACACTCGGCGGAGAGGTGAGCGTTTTTTTTTAATTTTTATCACTTTTCTTATCTAATTTCACTTTAGCAGTATATGTAGATACACTGCTAACGTGAAATTACATGGCAGCAGAGCAGCGGAAATTACATGGCAGCGGATCTGGGAAATGATCCTGCTGTTTCCCAGATCCGAGCTCCATAGACCCCCATGTTATTTGAATCAGACAGTGTCTCATCTGATGCTGTCCGATTCTGTCCTATTGTGTCCGCTGCGCCCAAAATCGGAGCAGTCTCTGATTTTGGGGACGTGAAACCAGGGGACACAATTGGATCCCTGCAAATTAAGGCCATTTAGGACCCATCCATGCCCCATAGGGAACATAGGGACCCAAATCGGATCCGTCGCTATGCTTTTTACAAAGGATTGCCACGGATCCCCAAAAATTGTGATGTAAAGGGGGCCTTATTTGGGTTAATGCTGACATGTTTACACCTATGAACTTTTATCTCTACATCCAGGATTTATAAATGGATGCTACATATATAGTGCCCATGCGGATCCAGTCGCCTCAGAGGTACTGCACCCCAGCCAGAGGTGTAGTACCCCACTCTTGGATAAGTGGGGGTTACTTGGTAGACAGTTAATATTGTTGAATACATTCTAAAAAAAATTGCATGTACTAACACCAGTTATTTTTGTTTTGTTACAGTCTGAGTTTGAGGGGGGAATGTGGTGCCCCTGTGGATCCAGTCACCACAGAGGTACTGCACCACAGCCAGAGGTGTAGTACCCCACTCTCAGGTAAGTGAGAGTCACTGACTGGTATCCAGACACCCATAGACCAGCACTACACCACTTCAGGTCAGTATTAGGGCGAGATTGCTCCTGTGGGAGAGCACAGTCCCTGATCTTGTCTGAAGAGGAACCAAAGTAGATGGGATTGGTGGAGTGCAGAGTTAGGGGAGCACCCAGGAGGGAGTGAAGCTAGGGAGGACACACATTAGTGACACAGGACACAAGACAGACAGTATAAAAGGACAAGGAAGGATCTAGAAGACATTTGGTGGGTGGCTGGCAAGAGCTGAAGGAGTCTGTGAGGGCCAGAGTGTCTATCAGAGAGGGACAACATATAGAAAGAGACGCCCTGAGGATTGGAACTGGTGGGAGCTCGTCCTAAGACTGGAGAGAGGCAACACCAGACAGAGTAGCTTAGAGGAATAGAGAGGGTGCTCGAGAAAACAGAAGGGGTCCCAGGGGACAGGGTAGTGAGCAATCCACACGGGGAAGCCTGCATCCACACTGACTGAGACCGTGTGGAGGGACCAGGCCTCAGTGTAGAGGGATCGGGCCCTAGACTAGTAGAGAACACCAGGCTCAACTAGCAACCTGAAGGCTGCAGTATCTCCAAGTGCTGCAGCCGAAACCATGCATATTCGCCGTAAAGGTGACCACGTAGGGTCAGGGGATTGGCACCTGATAAATCCCACAGAGGCCGGCGGCCATTGGCTCAGGGCACTGTGTGATCGAGGCGCAGGGCAGGAGGGCGAAGCAAGCGCAGAAGAAGAGTCGACCGTGAAAGGACAGTAACAGAAAGGGTTACCAATTAAGGACTACTACATTACCCAGGAGTTAGCTGGATCCCCTTCAAGGACTCAGGGCTCCGCGGGCTGTTGCAAGGTGGCCACTGCTGTAATCGGGAAAATGTAAGATAAAGATACAAAAAGCACAGTTAGGGTGGAATACACATAGTACATAGTGCAAACACAGAATGTTACACACCTGTATGTATACACAGAAATGTATACAACAAGCACATATGTGGCGCCCCACTGGTCAGTGCACAACGAAGGGGTACTGCACCCAGACCAGTGTGTGCGGTATCCCTGTGGCCAGTGAAGGGGAAGGTTCGTATGTGGCTTTCATCCTGCATCCACACACCTAGTTCAGGGGGCCAATTGGTTAAACCAATTACCAGGGTAACTGGTCCTAGTGGGAGGTTATACACAGTCATATGAAAAAGTTTGGGCACCCTCTTAATCTTACTTTTTTTTAAAAAATTGTTTTTTTTGCAACAGCTATTTCAGTGTGATATATGTAATAACTGATGGACACAGTAATATTTCAGGATTGAAATGAGGTTTATTGTACTAACCAAAAATGTGAAATATGCATTATTTATAAAATTGACAGGTGCAAAAGTATGGGCACCACAACAGAAAAGTGACATTAATATTTAGTAGATCCACCTTTTGCAAAAATAACAGCCTCTAGTCGCTTCCTGTAGCTGTTAATGAGTTCCTGGATCCTGGATGAAGGTATTTTTGACCATTCCTCTTTACAAAACAACTCCAGTTCAGTTAAGTTTGATGGTCGCCGAGCATGGACAGCCCGCTTCAAAACATCCCACAGATGTTCAATGATATTCAGGTCTGGGGACTGGGATGGCCATTCCTGGCAATTGTAATTGTTCCTCTACATGAATGCCTGAGTAGATTTGGAGCAGTGTTTTGGATCATTGTCTTGCTGAAAGATCCATCCCCGGCGTAACTTGAACTTTGACACTGATTCTTGAACATTATTCTCAAGAATCTGTTCTCACCATTCTTCTTCTCTGCCTTTCTGATATTTTTGTTGGCCTGCCACTTCTGGCATTACAAGAACTGTCCCTGTGGTCTTCCATTTCCTTACTATGTTCCTCACAGTGGAAACTGACAGGTTAAATCTCTGAGACAACTTTTTGTATCCTTCCCCTGAACAACTATGTTGAACAATCTTTTTTTTCAGATCATTTGAGAGCTGTTTTGAGGAGCCCATGATGCCACTCCTCAGAGAAGATGCAACTAGGAGAACAACTTGCAAGTGGACACCTGAAATAGCTTTTCTCATGATTGGATACACCGGGCTATGAAGTAAAAAGCTCAATGAGGTTGCCAAACCAATTTATTGCTTCAGTAAGTCAGTAAAAAGTAGTTACGAGTATTCAAATCATGAAATCAGAAGGGTGCGCATACTTTGGCACCTGTTAAATTTTGAAATAATGCATATTTCACATTTTTGGTTAGTACAATAAACCTCATTTCAAACCTGAAATATTACTGTGTCCATCAGTTATTACATATTTCACACTGAAATAGCTGTTCCAAAAAACAATTTTAAACAAAAAAAAAAAAAGATAGTAAGATTAAGAGGGGTGCCCAAACTTTTTCATATGACTAATATATATATATATATATGTATAATATATAAAGCTGAATGTGTGTATGTATGTGTGTATATCCGGGATTGGCATCTACACCGTCGCAACTATAGCCGCAAACTTTTGCACAGTCACACGTCTCGACCCCGGGAGCGTCATAGGCTATGTTGTGAGGCGAAATTTTAACCCTGCGCGTTCCAATTCACCAAACAATTTTGGCCCTATCTACATAATGGGGAAAAAGTGAATGGAAAAATATTGGAGGAAAATCGACAGCTGTCAGCTATAGAGACAAAATTTTGCACAGTCACACGTCTGGACCCTGAGAGCGTCATAGGCTATGTTGTGAGGCGAAATTTTAACCCCGCGCGTTCCAGTTCACCAAACAATTTTGGCCCTATCAACATAATGGGGAACAAGGGAAAGGAAACGTGTGGGAGGAAAATCGACAGCTGCCAGCTACAGCTACAAAATTTTGCACAGTCGCACGTCTTGACTCCGGGAGCGTCATAGTCTATGTTGTGAGGCGAAATTTTAACCCTGTGTGTTCCATGTCACCAAAAAATTTTGCCCCTATCTACATATTGGGGAAAAAGTGAATGGAAAAGAGTTGGAGGAAAATCGACAGATGTCGGCTATAGAGACGAAATTTTGCACAGTCCTACGTCTGGACCCCGGGAGCGTCACAGGCTAGGTTGTGAGGCGACATTTTAACCCCGCGCATTCCAATTCACCAAACAATTTTGCCCCTATCTAATATGGGGAAAAAGTGACAGTTACCAGTTGACAGTTGTGAATGAGAGGGGCTTAATGATAGCGCCAAAGACTAACAGCACATACCAGCATATAGTCACTAAGGTGGGGCCCCAACATGAGATATTCACCACGCACGGGGACATGTATACACAACACAGGCACACAAAGAGTAACAGCAAGTGTATAGTCGCTAAGGTGCAGCCCCAACATTGGATACTCACCACGCACCCGAACAAACACACACACACACACCACAAAGAGACACACACAACACAGAGACACACACACCCCACACAGACACCCCCCCCCCACAGGGACACACACACATACACACCCTATAGGGACACAAGCACTCACCCCACAGGGACACACACCACAAAGAGACACACACAACACAGATACACACACACACACCACACAGACCCCCCCACAGGGACACACACACATACACACCCTATAGGGACACATGCACTCACCCCACAGGGACACACACACACACACACCACAAAGAGACATACACACCACACACAGACCCCCCCCACAGGGACACACACATACACACCCTATAGCAGAGGTCCCCAACTCCACCACAAAGAGACACACACAACAGAGACACACACCACACAGACCCCCCCACAGGGACACACACACATAGCCACCCTATAGGGACACATGCACTCACCCCACAGGGACACACACACACACACCACAAAGAGACATACACACCACACACAGACCCCCCCCACAGGGACACACACATACACACCCTATAGCAGAGGTCCCCAACTCCAGGCCTCGAGGGCCGCCAACAGTGCAGGTTTTCAGGATTTCCTTAGTATTGCACAGGTGTTAATGTGATCAAATGCACAGGTAATGATTCCAACCCCTGTGCAATACTAAGGAGATCCTGAAAACATGCACTGTTGGCGGCCCTTGAGGCCTGGATTTGGGGACCTCTGCCCTATAGGGACACATGCACTCACCCCACAGGGACACACACACCACAGGGACGTACACACATGCACACCCCACAGGGACACATGCACTCACCCCACAGGGACACACACACCACAAAGAGACACACACAACACAGAGACACACACACCCCACACATACACCCCCCCCACAGGGACACACACACATGCACACCCTATAGGGACACATGCACTCACCCCACAGGGACACACACACACACACACCACAAAGACACACACAACACAGATACACACACACACACCACACAGACTCCCCCAAAGGGACACACACACATACACACCCTATAGGGACACATGCACTCACTCCACAGGGACACACACAAACACACCACAAAGAGACACACACAACAGAGACACACACCACACAGACCCTCCCCCCCACAGGGACAGACACCCATACACACACCCCAGGGACACACACACCACACAGACAGACACAGATGTGCACAAATCACCTCACACAAATCGCCTCATACGTGTGCTATCTTTAATTTCCAAACATAAACATCTGATTAAAAACAGCCAATGTGCAACACATGTGCCATATAGGGAATTACGGCAGATGTCAGTCACATGAGCTATCTATTATGTGTATGTGTAAGGTAACATATACTGCCCGGCCGGGGGGAGGGTTTACTGTTGGCTGGAGATTTATTAGGCTGCCTATAGCAATCAATCACAGCTCAGCTTCTATTTTCTTACAGGTCAACAATATGACAAATTCCAATTCTATTTTGTTATAGCTAACATCAGTTATTTATTAACCTGGGCGTAGCCGGGTACTACAGCTAGTATTTATTTTTATATATATATATATATATATATATTGTGGTGCAGCGGTTGACTGCCCCACAGGTGTTGGTGCTGGGACTTGCAGTTCCAGGGCTCTGGTACAGCATTAGATGTGTTGGGGCTGTAGGTTGGAAGCCAGGGGAGTGGCTGTCTAACCTGGATCCTCCTGTGGGTGTGACAGAACACAGATAAGCAGACTCCCTCTTAGTCACATGGGCTGTGAGGTCAGAAAAGGTCCTAAACCACGAGATGCATAGGAGCCTTGTGACCAGAAGGACATGGTTCTAGAGCCCACAATAGGTGAGGAGATCTAAGGAAAGTCTGGATCAACCTGGACTCAGGGAGCTTGAAGCTGGTCTGAGCAGTGTGATCCTGCAGAGGCAGCATCTCCTCTTATGGACTAAGGTCAGTGAACTCTATTATGGACTAACCGGGACTTGCTGTGTGTGTGCCATCCTGGCCATTGGGACAGTCTGGAGAGACACCGTTATGTACCGTATGCAGTTTATGAGGCCTGTGAATAAACTGCTGGACTTTGTTTTACCTTAAGACCCGGTTGTTTGCCCAGTTTATGTGACCAAGCAATTCTCGAGGAGGTTTCATGAGCCTAATGAGCGGCCAAACAGTCCCCTAGGCGTGTGTGGACGCCACATGTGGTGGAGAATGCGGGCACTGTAGCAGCCTTGTTGCTGGGAGCAACGGATGAGGCCTACAAGCTCGGTTGCTGGGGGCAACAACACAGGTGAACGTGTCTGGATTGTGGCAGCGGTGCAGCCTGGTTGCTAGAGGCAACCACACAACAAGCTGGGATACAAGCATCTGGCTGGTGGCTCGGCGGGGTCACGAAGTTTGTCACCGCTCTCTACCCAGGTGAACGTGCGAAGAGTCAAGCGACTGGCTGTGAGACGTGGGCTATGCTTGGTGAGCAGTAATACACCACAGGCTGGAGATCCTGGTTGTACGGGCGGTACAACCAGGAAAGGTTAGTGTAAACCTAACCCCCCTTCCTCCCTTTTGACCATCGGGTATTACCCATTGGAGGGCCCTCCTGTTTTTCTCTCGTTGCAGCTAGAGATGCCTGACAGCATGAAGGAGCTCCTGGAACACTTGCTGCAGAGCCAGCAGCGCCAACAGCCTGTTTTAGGGGGTCCCCAGAAAGGATCCCCTATAGACTGGGTTGCCCAAAGGGGGGTGGTGTCCCAAAAGGGAGAGGTATCCCGGAAGGGGGTAATGGCCCAAAAGGGGGCGGGGTCCCAAAAAGCTGTAGTTGCCCAAAAGTGGACGGAGCATCCTGAATCCCAAGGAGAGGCGCAGACAGGTTGTTCCCATGAACATATGTACTATAAGTGTCCAGTCTGCCTTATGGACTACCCACCTGGGGAGGGTCCGCGCAGATGTTCCGTGGAAGTGAATGCGGAAGTTGTGACTGGTCTTATAGACTCTGGGAGCCTAGTGACCCTAGTGAGGGCAACGCCTGATATCTACCTGATGCCCGGAAGGAAGATCAAAGTCACCTGCATTCATGGGGACACTAAAGACTATCCGGTGTCCAGGGTGGTCCTTGAGACAACCAAGGTCATGGCCAGCCATGATGTGGGTGTAGTCCCAGACTAATGGTACCTTTACACGCCGCGACGGCAGGCTGGATACATCCCGCTACTTCACGTGCACGAGCACGCTCAAACGGCTACAAACGGTCAACGCACCCTCTTTACACGCCGCCATAAGGTGCGCTACGCCACGCTACATCTGTAGCTAGCTACATCGCTGGGTGTGTCAAGTAGCCAGCTGTAGCTTAGCGTACCACGTTTACACAGCGCTACAATAAGCTAATATGGGCGGACCTGGTACAGCAGGGACAGCACATAGGCGTGCCACAATCTTGGATTACGAGCCGTCCGTACGATGATAGGACAGCGCAATATCATCATGATTGGCCAGGCATTGCAGGAGGCTGAGAAATACAGCACGCTCGAGCGATTGTGTAGTGTGACTGGTCAGCTCCTTAAATATGCCGCCCTAGGCAGCGACTACCAATCGTCATGCAGGAGCTTCCTCCAATGATCGGTGATGGGACGCGGTATCCCGGAGCCTGGGTCACGCCTTAGCTACATTGCAGCTACAGCCCCGGGTGTCCAGAGTTCCCTTCCGTTGCCTCTTTACACGCCGATACAGCTCGCTACCATCGGCGTTGTAGCCATCAGTTTTCGAGCAGACCTAGGAAACAGATGTATCTGTTGCCGGCTGTAGCGTCACGTCTTCAGACGCCGCTACGACGGGCTACATTGGCGCTACAAGCTACATTTGTAGCCTGTAGCGGGATGTATCCAGCCTGCCGTCGCGGCGTGTAAAGGTACCATTAGTGTGTCCCATCATAATTGGCCGGGACTCCAAATTGTTTTCTGGTTTGTGGGAACAAGGGTCCGGGTCTGGCTGTTACGGCCAGAACCCGAACAGTCCTAAGGGGGCGCTGTCACAGCAAGATGCTAAAGAAGTTACCTGTGAATTATACGTAGGTGATACCGTGTCAGTACATCATAAGGGTGACAGTCCAGAGGTAGGGGCGACCAACCCACCCTGTGGGAAACCCCAATGTAGAGACATGACAGACCCAGAAAGACACGACCCGGTGACTGTTACAGTGGGAGTAACCCCGGAAAAGAGAGCTGGTCCCAAGTTAGCTAGTGACGTGTTGTTCTACAATACCAGGGAGAGTGCCTATGACTCCCAGGGCGAATGTAACTCAGGGATGACGGACAAAGAATGCAGTAAGGAGGGGCCAAGCCAGGGCCCAAGACGCTTCCGTCACTGCAAAAATAAAGGGAAAAACAAAGCTGTACCTGTTGCTCCGTCTGAAAGCGTGATGACAGTAGAAAACACATCTTGTACATCTGTTACCGGACTGCATTCTCTCTCAGATTTGGAGGACATCCAGAAGGAAGCGGGGGTGATGTTACCCATGGGGGTTTCTGGTGTAGTGACAGCCTGCACAAAGGACGAGAAGAAGGAACCAGCCAAAACGATGGAAGGGGCGTGGTCTCAAGGACCTGAACAGGTAACCGGTGGTCAGTCTGCAGGTCGCCTCACAGAAATGGACAGTGATAGGTCCAAGAGAGTAGACGACTCCCAAGACCTGGGGAGTGAAGAGGGGGTAGGTCCAGAGACCTCTGACGGTATTGTTGATGCCCAGGAGAGGGCGGAAGATGGGGCTGCCAATGCCCATGAACTGTATGACGTGGCAGAGGTCACAAGTGAAGAATCGGAGACCCCTGGACAGGCCCGAGAAGATGTGGCCGAGGGTGCCAGGGGTGCTACCAGACCCCAAGAGGGGGTTAGAAGAGTAAGAGGCGAAGTGAATATATCCTCGGATGTGGTGGGCTTGCTTGGTCCAGTGGATATCGGAGCCAAGATGAGGGATCTCCAGGAGATGCTCCAAACCCACTTAAAGGAGGAGAAGCTGTTGAGTCTCGAGTGGGTGCTCTGGAGACGGAGAAGAGTACGAGAAGTCTCATAGAAGGGGAGCAGTTAATGCAGGAAGAGCTGCGAAGGCGAGATGCTGAAAGGCGAGTAGCGGAGCTAGAGGACGAAGTCGCAGAGCTCAAAGGTCGTCTGGCAGTATACCAGACGAGGAACGTGGTCACCTTGGAGAAGGTAGAGCGTCCAGTGTTCCTCCTGGGTGAACGCACTGAAGAAGCCGTAAACCAGTCGGGCCTTAGTTTTTAAGCCGGGTGAGCCTGTAAGAACTTGCAGTAAGACCGAATCGTCTCTCTACAAGTGTTTCGTGGAGGTACCCGAAGACCTGAGAGAAGAATGCTCCAGGGAAGGCGTGCACCAAGACTTTAAGAAGGCCGTGGGAGCCTGTACAGTGTACGCGGCCCCAGAAGCTAAACAGCTGGTGGTCCTATCCACAACAGAGGGCACAGCAAAGAAGGTGGCACTTCTGAGCGACATACACTGGCGATGTATTCGCACAAAGCGGAGTGTGCGGGAGAAGACAGAAGAAACTGTCAGAACACTGCAGCTGGTGAGGAAAGCTCAAAGTCTGCGGGAAGAGATCATCCGGGTGCCATATGCTCTGATACAAAAGCTCATTAGGAGAAAAGGCAAGGTCATGCAAACCATGGTGAAGAAGTCTGGGGTAATGAAAGTCAGTTGTCCACGTAATCACCAGGACTGGATACCCGAAGCAGATGGCACGGTGTCGCTCTTTGCTAGAGGTACGGAAGACACCCTGGGAAATCTACAGATGCTGATAGAGTACCGTTTGGCTCACCTGCGAGAAGTGGAAAGGCTGAAGCTTGCAAAACGGAGAGCGGAGAGTCAGCGACATGTGAGCCTCGAAAAGTGGCAGCCATCTGGGAATGGTGGAGCTCGGCCACGAAAGAGACCTCCGAACACCAGATTAGCCACGACAGAAGCTAGAGCCAGAAGCCTTACAGGGAGTAATAGGTCTCCAGTGGTGACGGATGATGTAGATAATCGCCAGTGGGGAGACCTCCATAGACATCCTAAGAGTAGTGGATGTAGTCAGGGTAGGGGAATTCCATCCTCCAGTGTCTCTAGTCTGACAGGCCCACTCAAACGACCTGATAGGGTACGTGGTAGGACAGAGTCAGGCCTGACCGTGGATGCCGATGCACATGACTCTCCCTACAATATTGACTGCTGGAGGCGGGGTGGGCCTGACGTACAGTCAACTCTGACAAGTGACATGTCCATGCCCGATGGTGACGACCGCACCAAGACACAGTCAGGGACGCTGACGGGTGGTCGGTCCCGGAGGGAGCGGCAAAGGTGGCTATCTCCTGTTCCGGGAACTGAGAGGTACGCCCGACAGATGATGGGCTCCTGTGTGGCTGTGGGTTGTGCTGCCCCTGGGTTTCGTTTGTTCAAACCTGCTGGTTTGAGGAGGGGAATATGTGGTGCAGCGGTTGACTGCCCCACAGGTGTTGGTGCTGGGACTTGCAGTTCCAGGGCTCTGGTACAGCATTAGATGTGTTGGGGCTGTAGGTTGGAAGCCAGGGGAGTGGCTGTCTAACCTGGATCCTCCTGTGGGTGTGACAGAACACAGATAAGCAGACTCCCTCTTAGTCACATGGGCTGTGAGGTCAGAAAAGGTCCTAAACCACGAGATGCATAGGAGCCTTGTGACCAGAAGGACATGGTTCTAGAGCCCACAATAGGTGAGGAGATTTAAGGAAAGTCTGGATCAACCTGGACTCAGGGAGCTTGAAGCTGGTCTGAGCAGTGTGATCCTGCAGAGGCAGCATCTCCTCTTATGGACTAAGGTCAGTGAACTCTATTATGGACTAACCGGGACTTGCTGTGTGTGTGCCATCCTGGCCATTTGGACAGTCTGGAGAGACACCGTTATGTACCGTATGCAGTTTATGAGGCCTGTGAATAAACTGCTGGACTTTGTTTTACCTTAAGACCCGGTTGTTTGCCCAGTTTATGTGACCAAGCAATTCTCGAGGAGGTTTCATGAGCCTAATGAGCGGCCAAACAGTCCCCTAGGCGTGTGTGGACGCCACAATATATATATATACATATACATACACACACATATACATACATGTACTGTATAGCAATGTATTCTTGCATTCTCTGATGAAAATAATTGACCTTATTACAACACAATTTATCATTATCAAGAATAGCTCAGATAATAGTTTGTGTATCCCATTGCTTCATGCACAGATGAAGGTGTTTGATCCTAGAACATGCTTGATTTGTTCTATATTATATACATTTTAAGTTTTGTAATTTTTAGCATGTGTTGATTGTATTAATAGTTTTAAAGTGATCCTAAACCCACAAACTGACCCCGCGCATCTTTAGACCTGTCCCTGTACCCCCTCTTATCATTTCTTGCCATCCCTTTTGCAGAAAAAAATCGATTTTGTAAAATAGAGAAAAAGTTATATTTACTTTGTCCTGTGTGAGTTCTCTGTTTCTGAGGAAGCTGCAAATAGGCAGGCCTGTCTGCTGCTGCCTTGTAATTATGTACGCCCCTCTCAGGTTGCTGCCTCGCACAAAGACTGGCCGCGCCATGAAAGGGGGCGGGGCTCCGGCATGGTGGGATTTAGCCCCGCCCCTTTCATGATGCGGCCAGGCTCTTAGAAGCAGAGAGGGGCGTGCATAATTACAAGGGAGCAGCAGACAGGCACGCCTATTTGCGGCTTCCTCAGAAACAGAGAACTCACACAGGAGGAAGTGAATATAACTTTTTCTCTACTTTACAAAATCGATTTTTTCTGCAAAAGGGATGGCTCGAAATGATAAGAGGGGTGCAGGGACAGGTCTAAAGATGCGGGGGGGTCAGTTTGTGAGCTCAGGATCACTTTAAGAAAAACGAGAGAAATATATTTTGTGTGGTTATTTAATAGTTTTATGCTGTTGTAAATGATTACGGTATATTTTGTCTGTCATTGTAGGTTCGGAGGGTTTTTCTCTAAATGTGCCACGTTGCACGCTCATTGTGATTTAATGGCTGGCATGTGTCTGGTGTGTAAAGATTTTACGTCCTGAGGAAGTGGGCAGCCGCCCACGAAATGCGTCGACGAGTAAATCCTGATGTTCCTAATACCTGATCCTTCACCTTGAATATTGTCGTCTGATCGGCATGGCATTTACTGTAACCTGCTTCTACCTACCTACCTGGATTTCTCTACCAGCTATTGTGAGAAGCTTTTGGTAAGATATCCAAAACGTTTCACCCAAGTCATACAGTTTAAGGGCAATGGTACCAAATTCTAATGAAATGTATGTAAATGTGTGACATTCTCTGTCTCATTACTATCATATTTTTTTGGGCTAAATCCCGAATAACCCCTTTAAGGTTTCCAAAGACACCAAGCAATTAAAAGTCACCCAAAATAGTGAACAGCCAAGTCATTGTTATATAGAAAGTCAACATTATTGAATTATGAGAGTCAGTACATAAATCTTTTACATAGAGTATGTGTTAATTTTTATCATAATATTTGGCAAATTCCCTAGTGTCATCACAAGCAGCCTTTGCTGTCATTTATGAAATGAATATTGATCATGATGTCATTAGCCATCAGTGACATCATTAAGGTAGCAAACCATAGTCATGGGGGAACCCGCAGCTTTCTAATAAAAACTATCTCTGCTTCCTCTTCTGCTCGGCTGCCTGGATTAAGAAGCCAGTGTTTAGAGTTTCCAATTAATTAATCTCTTAATTATAGAAACAACCCACATAATGAAGATGTGTCAGCATAAATGTCTGAGCCGGCCAGAGATGATGTCTCGCACTCGTCGTCATCACAAGGGACATTTCATTTACTTCATGCCAATGCCCCTTTATATCCTCTTTCCCTTTGTCACATAGTGGCATCATATTAGTATAAAGTCATATATACCAAGAGACTTTTACTAATCCAGGCAGAAAACACAAAACCAAAAGATAACGGGCCTGCTGGAGACTGGGGCAGGCCTGCTGGAGACTGGGTGTAAATGTCAAGTTGTGACGTTACAGCCAGGCTCCAAAACAACATGCCTCTAGTCAGGGGATGAGCTGCTCCTCCACACACGCTGAATCGTGATATCTAGATAACCATGCAAAATGCTAACGGGGTGTAAATTACAAACTGTTAGCATTCTGCAGCTTAAATACACTCACAGATTTTATAAAAAGCTCTGACAACCCCTTTAAAGGTATGTTTACACTGTGTCTTTTTCCAATTTTTTTATGCAGAAATGCCCCCCAAAATGCTCATAAAGCACTCAAAAGAATGAACGTATTAATTTCTATGCAAAAACAACTTACGGTACTGTTCATATGTATTGCATATTGCTAGTCTTCAAAACATTTCGGGATTTCAAAAGATAGCAATTGTTTAAAAGAAACAACATGCCTATTGTTCAAGCTTATACATATCAATGGGAAAGCTAAAAAAAAACATTTTTTTGATGCAGAAACACTGAAAAAATGTGCAAAAAAAAGTAATCTCTTTTTTCATGACATAATGTATTAAAGGGAATCAGTCAGGTCAAAAATTCATATGCATCTGCTATCATTTTCTAATTCCTTTCTCTAAGCTCTCTCTATTTATGTATTTCCATTATTTATACTTCCCTCCTATCCTCTGTAAACTTCAAAATAAAAGATTAATTCCATCTGTTAATCACAGTGAGCTCTCTGCTGCCCACTCCCCAAGGAATGAATATTCATGCATCATTACTCTTCCTTGCCCTCTCCTCTCATCTATCTGTTGTGTGACTCATTGTTGAGCAGAAAGGAGGGGGGAGGAGGTGTGTGCTCTTAGAGATCTTCATTGTGTGTATGAGACACATGTGCAGTGTGTGCAGTCTGAGATATTTCTATGTGATAAGAACATTTGATCATTTGAACACATTGATCTACACCTATTCTCAGAATCCCTCCTCCCTCTCGCCGACATAACTTCCACATGCGACACAGACACTGCCACCACCCTCTACAACACCACAATAACGAAGGCCCTCGACTTAGCGGCCCCCTCACACACCACGCTCCACGCACAAACAGACAACCCTGGCACACCTCCCTCACTAAAGACCTGAGGTGGGCATTTAGGGTCGCCGAGAGAAGATAAAAAAAAATAAAAAATCACACTCCATTGAGTACTTCTCGTTGTTCAAACAGTCCCTCACCAACTATAAGGCTGCACTCGCTGCCGCCAAACAAGCCTTCTTCTCATCCCTAATAACTTCCCTGTCCCAAAATCCCAATCAGCTTTTCAAAACTTTAAATTCCTTACTCCGCCCGCTCCTCCTCCTCACTCTCCCCTTATCTCAGCTGAAAGCTTTGCCTCCTTCTTCAAAAATAAGATCAACAGAATCAGAGACAGCTTTCACCCACTGTCCCCACAACCTCCCCTCTCACCTATACTGCCCTATTCTTCCATCAGCTACTTCCCCCCCATAACTGAAGATCAGCTCTCCTCCCTCCTGTCAAAATCACACCTCACCACCAGCTCCCACGATCCGCTCCCATTCCACCCCATTCCCAACCTCACCTCTGTTATCATCCCAGCCCTAACCCATCTTTTCAATCTATCCCTTACCACTGGCACCTTCCCCTCAGCCTTTAAACACGCCCTGATCACTCCCATCCTCAAAAAACCCTCCCTCGATGCAACATCTGTCTCTGTCGCCCCATAGCTCTCCTCCCTTTCGCCTCTAAACTACTAGAACAGCATGTTCACTTAGAGCTGTCCTTTCACCTCTCCTCTTGCTCCCTCTTCGACTGCCTACAATCTGGCTTCTGACCCCACGACTCCACTGAAACAGCCCTGACCAAAGTCACCAACGACCTGCTGACTGCCAAGAGCAAACGTCACTACTCTGTCTTCCTCCTCCTCGACCTATCTGCCGCATTCAACACTGTTGACCACTCCCTTCTACTTCGGATCTGGAATCTCTT
Source organism: Allobates femoralis (assembly GCA_033576535.1). Lineage (NCBI taxonomy): Eukaryota > Metazoa > Chordata > Amphibia > Anura > Aromobatidae > Allobates > Allobates femoralis. Next base: position 427,388,469 of record JARQOC010000006.1, read on the forward strand.
GGCATCACTGACCTGGCCCTCTCTTGGATCTCCTCATACCTAACTGACCGGACTTTCAGCATCACCCACTCCCACACCTCCTTTTGCCCTACCCCCTATCTGTCGGGGTCCCCCAAGGCTCGGTTCTGAGGCCCTTACTCTTCTCAATCTACTCTCTCGGCCTAGATCAACTCATTGAGTCCCATGGCCTCCAATAGCACCTCTACGCCGACGACACCCAAATCTACCTATTTGGACCCAACATCACCTCCCCACTATCCAAAATTCCACAATGCCTGTCCATCATCTCATCCTTCTCTACTCGCTTCCTTAAGCTGAACATGGACAAAACTAAGTACAAAGTCTTCCCCCCAAGCCGCTCTCCACCACTGCCCAACCTATCCACCCTCGTCAACGACTGCTCTCTCTCCCCAGTCCCCCATGCCAAGTGCCTCGGGGTAATCCTTGACTCTTCCCTCTCCTTCAAGCCGCACATCCAGGCCTTCCCCACCTCCTGCAGACTCCAGCTCAAAAACATTTCATGGATACGCACTTTTCTTGACCACGACACCGCTAAAACACTTATTCATGCTCTCATCATCTCCCGCCTTGACTACTGCAACCTCCTGCTCACCAGCCTCCCTGCTACCTCCTTTACACCTCTCCAATCTATCCTACACTCTGCTGCCCGTCTAATCCATTTGTCTTCCCACTACTTCCCTGTCTCCCTACTCTGCCAAGCCCTTCACTGGTATCCACTTCTCAGATCAGAGATCTCTGTTTAAAACATTAACCATGACATACAAAGCCATGTACAATCTGTCCCCCTCCATACATCTCCGACTTGGTCTCCCGATACCAGCTCTCACTTAGATTAACTTCACTGGAAGCCTCTAGGGTGGTATAAGAGAGAAAAAGTCCCGGCACAACTCTAAGTGCAGTAATTAAATTTCAACATAGAGATATTATAATTCGATATTGCTCACCTTTTAGGTGTCTTGGTTATATTGCATATAATATCTCCTTTGGTGTGCAGCTCTCCCACTACGGATGGATCAGATCTAGGAAACCTGGTTTGTCACATGTAGTAACAAGTATACCGGTCTATTGGTACAGCGCTTCCACAGGAGACCCGGAGTTCAAATAAATTTTCATTTATTCTTAAAATGTATATCACAGTGGGCAGTACAATGCGTTTCGACCCTTTTAATGGGTCTTCCTCAGGTACAGTTGTACAATTTCATAACACTTACATATGTCTCCTTATATAGCACATGAGTTACTTGAGTTCTATTGGGATGAGAAAGAGATATATGTTCAACAGGTGTAATTTAGGGATGAGCGAGTCTACTCGCTAGGACTCGTTACTCGGCGATTCTTAAGGGACTCGCTGGACTCGGTAATCGGCGAGTCTTTTAGCGAATACTCGCTCAGTAACGAGTCCAATGCAAGTCAATGGCAATCTTAGTTTTGTCAGAGTTAACTTTATCTCACTCGCTAGACTCGCTAGACTCGCTCTATCACATCGCTATATAGCTTGAATCTCCCCAAACAGCAGCGAGTCTGAGCGAGTCTACGAGTCCGAATCCTAGCGAGTCTGCGATTCCGAGTCCTGTATTCTCTATTCGGGACTCGCGAATCCAGAATCTTTTATGTTACTAGTCAGCATTGCGTGTTAGGTCAGAAAACTTGTGAAGACAGCCAATCATAGTCAGTAATGCCATAGCAGCTTTGGTTGTGTCAGGACTATGATTGGCTGCTGTCCATCGTGATGCCTATGTCATCTATGACAGGCAAGGCAGTATATAAGGCTTGCCCCCGCCATTTTGGGCACATTCCTGAGAAGAGCTGACCTAGTGCAGGGAGACATGGAGCAGATCTAGGGACAGTTAGGCAGTGTAGGAGTCACATATAACCCAAAAGTTCTTTTCAGAACTAACAGGACGGAGTGTAGGAGTCAAGATTCCTCACACATAACCCAAAAGTTCTTTTCAGAACTACCAGGACGGAGGATTGCTGTACAGGACTGTAAGGAAGGGGAGATAGGAGCAGCCTTACAGTGAATCCAGCACCATCCTCAGAGCTTAGTTCACCCAGCTTTCCGCAGAGCTGTAATCCTAAGCTTTTTCTTATTTTTGGCACTAGTCTACCAGATAACTTTGGTGCCATTTTTCCACAAAAAATTTCCTGTGCCAGTGCGTTGCTGTACGGTGTCCTGCCTGCAGCTCGCACGGTACTTGTAAACTTGCACGCAGCCAGCACCGCAGCCTAACAGTGCCTGGTTCTGCGTACTAAACAATTTTTCCCTGTGCCAGTGCGTTGCTGTACGGTGTCCTGCCTGCAGCTCGCACGGTACTTGTAAACTTGCACGCAGCCAGCACCGCAGCCTAACAGTGTCTGGTTCTGCGTACTAAACAATTTTTTCCCTGTGCCAGTGCGTTGCTGTACGGTGTCCTGCCTGCAGCTCGCACGGTACTTGTAAACTTGCACGCAGCCAGCACCGCAGCCTAACAGTGTCTGGTTCTGCGTACTAAACAATTTTTCCCTGTGCCAGTGCGTTGCTGTACGGTGTCCTGCCTGCAGCTCGCACGGTACTTGTAAACTTGCACGCAGCCAGCACCGCAGCCTAACAGTGTCTGGTTCTGCGTACTAAACAATTTTTCCCTGTGCCAGTGCGTTGCTGTACGGTGTCCTGCCTGCAGCTCGCACGGTACTTGTAAACTTGCACGCAGCCAGCACCGCAGCCTAACAGTGTCTGGTTCTGCGTACTAAACAATTTTTCCCTGTGCCAGTGCGTTGCTGTACGGTGTCCTGCCTGCAGCTCGCACGGTACTTGTAAACTTGCACGCAGCCAGCACCGCAGCCTAACAGTGTCTGGTTCTGCGTACTAAACAATTTTTCCCTGTGCCAGTGCGTTGCTGTACGGTGTCCTGCCTGCAGCTCGCACGGTACTTGTAAACTTGCACGCAGCCAGCACCGCAGCCTAACAGTGCCTGGTTCTGCGTACTAAACAATTTTTTCCCTGTGCCAGTGCGTTGCTGTACGGTGTCCTGCCTGCAGCTCGCACGGTACTTGTAAACTTGCACGCAGCCAGCACCGCAGCCTAACAGTGTCTGGTTCTGCGTACTAAACAATTTTTCCCTGTGCCAGTGCGTTGCTGTACGGTGTCCTGCCTGCAGCTCGCACGGTACTTGTAAACTTGCACGCAGCCAGCACCGCAGCCTAACAGTGCCTGGTTCTGCGTACTAAACAATTTTTCCCTGTGCCAGTGCGTTGCTGTACAGTGTCCTGCCTGCAGCTCGCACGGTACTTGTAAACTTGCACGCAGCCAGCACCGCAGCCTAACAGTGCCTGGTTCTGCGTACTAAACAATTTTTCCCTGTGCCAGTGCGTTGCTGTACGGTGTCCTGCCTGCAGCTCGCACGGTACTTGTAAACTTGCACGCAGCCAGCACCGCAGCCTAACAGTGTCTGGTTCTGCGTACTAAACAATTTTTCCCTGTGCCAGTGCGTTGCTGTACGGTGTCCTGCCTGCAGCTCGCACGGTACTTGTAAACTTGCACGCAGCCAGCACCGCAGCCTAACAGTGTCTGGTTCTGCGTACTAAACAATTTTTCCCTGTGCCAGTGCGTTGCTGTACGGTGTCCTGCCTGCAGCTCGCACGGTACTTGTAAACTTGCACGCAGCCAGCACCGCAGCCTAACAGTGTCTGGTTCTGCGTACTAAACAATTTTTCCCTGTGCCAGTGCGTTGCTGTACGGTGTCCTGCCTGCAGCTCGCACGGTACTTGTAAACTTGCACGCAGCCAGCACCGCAGCCTAACAGTGTCTGGTTCTGCGTACTAAACAATTTTTCCCTGTGCCAGTGCGTTGCTGTACGGTGTCCTGCCTGCAGCTCGCACGGTACTTGTAAACTTGCACGCAGCCAGCACCGCAGCCTAACAGTGCCTGGTTCTGCGTACTAAACAATTTTTCCCTGTGCCAGTGCGTTGCTGTACGGTGTCCTGCCTGCAGCTCGCACGGTACTTGTAAACTTGCACGCAGCCAGCACCGCAGCCTAACAGTGCCTGGTTCTGCGTACTAAACAATTTTTTCCTGTGCCAGTGCGTTGCTGTACGGTGTCCTGCCTGCAGCTCGCACGGTACCTTCCATCTCTCTTAAAATATCTTAGCCTCTAGTGTGTACCTTTCTCGAAATAGTACCTGCTACTTGTTTTACAAGCCCCAGAAAGCCACCAGAAATTATAAAATGTCACACAAAAAACCAAATCCCAAAAAAAGTCTTGCTAAGGGACAGGGACGAGGTACAGGCATTGGTAGTCGTGGCCAACTATCCACCAGTTCGGGCAGACAGACGAGGATTGATCGATCGTTCCTCCTGTCTAACTTTCCCCGTCAGGAAAGTAAACGAGTATTGAGGCCGGAAGACGAACAGCATCTAACGTCTTGGCTGGCAGACAAGACCTCAACAACAGGTTCTTGCAGCACTCAAGGTTCCTTGAGCACTGTGTCTACTGTTGGTACATACCATGCTGGGTCATCTAATCCACAACCTCTTCACAGTTCCTCAGACCAACAGCAGCCCCATGAAAATGTTGACACACACATGGGTCACTCAGATGACTTATTTGGTACATATAATCCTTTACATGAATCCGGTTTGCCAGACTCCGTAGTAGATGAGATACTTGATGAAGAATTGTCCAATCATGGACAAGTTTTAGAGACACCCCGGCCACATGAACGTGTCTTTCAGCAAAGTCTTAGACCGTCTTAGGAGTTGGAGGATGATGATGATGAGACTGTGACACACTTGTCATCTGGGGAGCAAAATCTATCTTGTTATCGGGAAGATTTAGAAGAGGAAGGGGTTGATGATGAGACAACTGATCCCACGTGGAATGTTGCGATGCAGAGCCAGCAGAGCAGCACGGAGGAAGACAGTGTGTATGTCCCACCAACAAAGGCACCAAGGCCGACTCCTCCCACCAGAACTGAAAGAGTCACCACTGTTGCCCAAAATGTGTCCACTGTGGCTCAAAATTTGTCAACTGTTGGACAAAATGTCTCAAATGTGGGCCTCAGTAATCCCTCAGGGAGTACAGTCAAGCCTAGAGGTCGGTCAGCCACTGTGTGGAAATTTTTTAAAGATGGGCCTTCTCAAGAAAATGTGGTCATCTGTACCATCTGCCATGCAAGGCTAAGTAGAGGCCATGGGAAAGGAAACCAGAGCACCAGCAGTATGCGGAAGCACATGGCTGGTCAGCACCCTATTCAGTGGTCAAAAGTGCAGCCTTCCACAACAGTGTCATCTGACCCAAAGACTGCGACGGAACTCAGATACGTCCGTCACAATCAAGTGTTGCTGAAGCTGGTCCAGCTCATATGTACTCATCACAAGCAGCGGTTGCAGAGAGACTGAACACGAGTGCAGACAGTTCTCGGTCAGCAACATCCTTACAGTTATCAGTGACACAGCTGTACGAAAGGAAGCAGAAATACCACTCTTCCCACCCATTAGCCAAAAAAATAAATGCCCAGATAGCTAAGTTGTTAGCAGTCGAGATGTTGCCGTTTAGGCTTGTGGGTACAGACTCTTTCCGTGAGCTTTTGGCTGTGGCAGTACCACGCTACTCGGTTCCAAGCCGCCACTACTTTTCACGTTGTGCCGTCCCCGCGTTACATGAGCATGTCATTAACAACCTCAAGCGTGCCCTCACCAACGCTGTAACCGGGAAAGTACACCTTACTACGGACACGTGGACAAGCAGTTCAGGACAGGGCCGGTACATCTCGCTCACCGCGCATTGGATCAACGTTGTGGAGAGTGTGCCAAACGATGTTAGTGTAACATCAAACATCCTACCCACGCCACGGATAGCTGGCACAACCTCATTCAGGGTCTCTGCATCATCCTATATGTCCACTACCCCATCTTCCGCTTCCTCGACCAATCCTCAATTGCCCTCAACATCACGGCCAAGTTGGGAGGTTTGCTGCAGTGCTTCAGCAAGACGCCAACAGGCTCTGCTGAAGCTGATCTGTTTAGGTCACACACCGCACACTGCAGTAGAGCTGTTGAAAGGTCTGAAGGAACAGACAGATGAGTGGCTATCCCCACTCCAACTCCAGACCGGTCTCGTGGTGAGCGACAATGGTCGTAACCTAGTGGCTGCACTAAAGCTCGGAAACCTTGTGCACGTGCCTTGCATGGCTCACGTGCTGAATCTAGTAGTGCAGAAATTCCTGCGTACATACCCAGAGCTATGTGACCTACTGGAGAAGGTGCGTCGAGTTTGTGCACATTTTCGTCATTCGTCAACAGCGGTTGGAAAACTTTCATTGCTTCAAAAGCAATTGAATTTGCCCAACCACAGACTCATTTGTGACATGCCGACACGATGGAACTCTACATTCCATATGTTATCGAGGATCAATGAGCAGCAGAGGGCAATATCCGAGTATCAGTTGCAACATGCCCGTCAGACCGGCAGTCAGCCACGACATATTAGTACAATGGAGTGGGTGTGGATCGCTGACACATCTGAGGTTCTTGATAATTTTGACTACTGCACAAAACTGGTGAGCGGTGATCAGTCCATCATCAGTGTCACTGTACCCATGCTGTGTCTGCTGAAAGAATCCCTCATTAATCAGAAAAATGAAGCATTGAGAGCCCAGCAGATGGCTATGGAGCCAGATTTAAACAGCGCAGTACCTAGCCAGCAAAGCCAGTATGACCAGGCAACAATGGCTCCTGAGGAGGAACAGGAGCAAGACGATGAAGAGGATTATTTTTTGTTGGTGCCGATGTCAACCCAGATGGTACTCACAACCCCAGCTTTGTGTCTGTCCACCATGGGTGGCCTGGAGAGGAGGAGGCGGAGACAGACTTTGCGGATACAATGGGTATTGAACATCGTTCTGAGGACACTGAAGACATGACTCTATGCAGCTTAGGACACATGGCTCACTTCATGTTGACTTGTCTGCTAGAAGACCCACGAGTGATTAACATATTGCACAACGACCTCTACTGGTTGGCCACCTTTCTGGACCCACGTTATAAAGATAAATTCACCTCGCTGCTGTTTCAGTCACCACGTGGCTTGACAATTGACTATTTCAAGAGGGTTCTTGTGGATAATATGCTTCGAATATCACCGTCAGACAACACTCTGCCCATAGTTAGCAACTCTGTGCAACAGCAGCCTTTGGTCGGGGCACAATCATCCACGCTGTCCAGAAGAGATGCTGGAAAGATGTCCGCAAAGTGGGCTATGTTCAATAAGCCATCGAACCTGCAGCGCCATGTTGCTCCAGTAACCATCTCTCGGAGACAGAAACTTACCAACATGGTACAAGAATACTTAAGTGACAGTACCTGCTTCCTGACTGATGCCGCAGTCCCGTTTAATTACTGGGTCTCCAAGCTCCACACTTGGACAGAGCTCTCGATTGTATGCCTTGGAGGTGCTGGCATGCCCTGCAGCTAGTGTGACATCAGAGCGGGTTTTCAGTGCCGCTGGGGGTATCATAACTGATACCAGGACACGTCTTACTCCAGAGAATGCAGACAGGCTTACTCTAATTAAGTTTAATAGGAACTGGATTTCACAAGACTTCTTGAGCCCTGAAGACGACAGTACTCAGAGCTGAAGTGCCACGTTCAACATCAATATGATATAATTAATCATTGTATTATATTGTGTCTTTTTGTACAAGCAGTATGTACAAGACCAGTAACGATTTGCGTAACCATGTTCCTGCAACCTGGTAATGAGGCTGCTTCATCTTAAACCAACACTACACCTTAACTTCGGTTTCATTAACCATCACAACACCTTTTCACAAGGAATCAACCTTTATTTTCTGTTAGCAAACATTTAAAAGCCCCTTGGGCTAATTTTTTGAGCCACCTGGTAACAAGCTGATCATGGCCCTTAGGCTGCATTTATACCAAATGCAAACAGCCCCTTGGGCTAATTTTTGGAGACACCAGCCTAAGAGGCTTATCATGGCCTTAGGCCTGCACTTATACCCAATTGCAAACAGCCCCTTGGGCAAATTTTTAGAGCCACCATGGCTAACAAGCTGATCATGGCCCTTAGGCCTGCATTTATACCCAAAATGCAAAACAGCCCCTTGGGCTAATTTTTGGAGCCACCCAGCTAACAAGCTTATCATGGCCCTTAGGCCTGCATTTACACTCAAAATGCCAAACAGCCCCTTGGGCTAATTTTTGGAGCCACCCAGGCTAACAAGCTTATCATGGCCCTTAGGCCTGCATTTATACCCAAAATGCAAAACAGCCCCTTGGGCTAATTTTTGTAAACACCCAGCCTAAGAGGCTTATCATGGCCCTTAGGCCTGCACTTATACCCAAATTGCCAAACAGCCCCTTGGGCAAATTTTTGAGCCACCATGGCTAACAAGCTGATCATGGCCCTTAGGCCTGCATTTATACCCAAAATGCAAAACAGCCCTTGGCTAATTTTTGGAGCCACCAGGCTAACAAGCTTATCATGGCCTTAGGCCTGCATTTACACTCAAAATGCCAAACAGCCCCTTGGGCTAATTTTTGGAGCCACCAGGCTAACAAGCTTATCATGGCCCTTAGGCCTGCATTTATACCCAAAATGCAAAACAGCCCCTTGGGCTAATTTTTGTAAACACCAGCCTAAGAGGCTTATCATGGCCCTTAGGCCTGCACTTATACCCAAATTGCCAAAACAGCCCCTTGGGCAAATCTTTTGAGCCACCATGGCTAACAAGCTGATCATGGCCCTTAGGCCTGCATTTATACCCAAAATGCAAACAGCCCCTTGGGCTAATTTTTCAAGCACCAAGCCTATGCCCCACTTTGGGCATTGCATGTACTATGCTCCTAGTACAAGCAATTCTATTGTATGGGCCAAGCACCCTGCTTTCTGAAAAAATGTATATGAAGCCCCTTGAGCTAATTTTTTTAGGCAACAACCCTATGCTTGCATCGTGGCATTGCTTGGACTATATCCTGCTGAGCCTGGAATAAGGTCCCACTGTACGCTCTGTAGAAAACGCGTAGACGCGATGTGTAGCAGGTAGATGTCCCAGCCTCTCACATGTGTGTTCCTAGTCTTGTTGCCATAGCGAGGCATTAAGTAACCCCCCAAACACAGGCACTGTTTATTTGTCAGCAACATTTCTATGTGGAGTCATGATTTTACACTTAGTAACCAAGGTGACTTCATGCTCCATGCGGTCCGTAAAGTACTTGCTAATGATGCTCTCTCTCCCCTGTCCTCCACGCCAAATGTCTCGGGGTAATCCTTGACTCATCCCTCTCCTTCAAGCCCCACCTCTAGTTCCTAACCAAGTCCCTGTCACTCCAACTCAAAAATATTTCAAGAATTTGCTCGTTACTCAACCCTGACACAGCTAAAACACTCATTAATGCCCTCATCATCTCCCGCCTTGACTACTGGAACCTCCTTCGCACAGGGCTCCCTGCCAACTCTCTTGCACCTCTCCAATCTATACTAAACTCTGCTGCCCGACTAATCCATCTGTCCTCACGCTACTCACCTGTCTACACCCTCTGCCAAGCCCTTCACTGGGTCCCGCCCCACAGAGAGCTCACTTTAAAACACTGATCATGACATTCAAAGCCTTACACAACCTATCCCCACCATACATCTCCGACATGATCTCCCGATACCATCCCTCACGCTACCTGCGTTCATCCCAAGAACTTCTCCGACACTCCCCCCTCATCTCCACTTCCCACAACCGCATACAGGATTTCTCCCGGGCATCAACCATGCTCTGTAACTCGCTGCCCCACCTCATCACTCACTCGCCTACCCTGGGAACCTTCAAGAAACAACTAAAGACTCACCTCTTCCGACAGGCCTACAACCTGCCATGACACCCCGCTACACGCCCCACGACCGACACCTTCCCCACCCTATTGTATCCCCACCCACCCCTCGTTGAATGTGAGCCCACGCGTACAGGGTCCTCTCCTGTTGTACCTCTATGACCTTATTGTCTATGTTTATTGTACTTCTCCTTGTGTACCTTATCCTCATGTAAAGCGCCATGGAACCTATCGGTGCTATATAAATAAATAATAATTATAATGATGATGACTTTAAGCCCACCCACAAAACAACCTACACATCCATTCCCTGAAAAAAGACAGAGACAAGGCAGTTTTTGTAAACTGGGTATTATTCCGCCATAATGGTAAAGATGTCAGAATTTTTTTTTTTTTTTTTTTTTTTTTTTGGTACAACTTTGTAAACAGTAGGAAAATATAAGAAATAATAACATAAAGAAATTGTGCAATGCACATGAACAAAAAATAAAAAACAAAAAAATAAGGGGTCTACAGCTGCTGGTAGGTTGCCGCATCCTCCGGCCTTGCCAGTAAAGTCACACCATCACCCTGGTCCTGCAAGAGGTCAAGGGCCCCATGAATGGCCTCCGGCAACCCTTGAGGGTGGATCCTCTGGGCAGGTGTGGGGAAATATGGTAGGTCCCTGTTAGGTGGCCAGTGTGGAAAGGGAGGTACAGGCCTCTGGGGTGGCACATGGCTGTCCCGGGGTGTGGGCCTGTCTTGGAGGTTGGAGTGTCTGAGTTGCCACCCCTCCAAAAAATTGAAAACCTCACCTGGGTGGTTAGGTGGGCGACTGGCGTCAAGCACAATCTGTAATGCTGACCTTGCCCGCAGTAGCCTGTGAAATGGAATTACATCCAGGAATGGTATCAGACTGTGGGCAAAGTCAGCATTACTTTGTGCACGCCGTCGATTAGGTGACCCCGGGATCAGACCATGGCTGCTGTGAGGTGGGCATCCAGGTTCCTCCTCTTGCGGCCGGACATGCCCCAAAGCTGGGGTTGGTGCTGGTGGCGCGGTGTGGTGGTGTTGGTGCTGGTGGCGGCGGTGGGGGTGTTGCTGGTGCTGGTGGCGGCGGTGGTGGTGGTGCTGGTGCTGGTGGCGGCGGTGGTGGTGGTGTTGGTGCTGGTGGCGGCGGCGGTGGTGGTGGTGGTATTCCACCAGCTTGGCCTTGCTCCTCCACTAAAGGGGCTTCAGGGGCCTCCCTCGCCTGTTCAGGCAGCTGTAGTGGTGGTGGACGGTTACCACGTCGCCTGCGGTAGTGAACCTCTCTGTGGGTAAAGGCCAAAAAAGTTTGGTGAATGCATTGCATTTGGAAACAAAAACATAGGTCAAACATTAAGTTGCACACTTTTTTGACTCTGTGTATCAGTGTATTCAGAATCAGAAATTTTTTATTATTATTAAAGAATAAGTAACTGTACATAACATAAATGAATACATCACTTTGTTTGCTAATTCCCTAATAATACATAATTTTTCCCCCCTTATTAACCCCCACCCCCCCATCCCATCTAATCTAGACGATCAATAACACCAATGGTTCACATGAAAAAAAGTCCCCCTGACTTCACTGTTAACTTGACATACTTAATTTACCAAACTTTTAGGTTATATCATCTATGTAAACCAGTGAAGGGGTTCAAACGTATACAATATATATATAATATAATATTTAATATAATACAATATATATAATAATGACTATTCAGCCACTATCTCCATCCACTTCTTTCTCAACCCTCGTCCATGGCTCCCATATCTGTGTATTCTGTGTTTTCATTGTTGACCTTAACATTTAATTGCAGCCAATAAATTAGGACATTTTGGCTCATGGCTCAACCAATATTCTATGTGTGGGTAGTGTTGGTACTCGATTTTTTGACATTCCATTTGAAATTTAAGCATTTGTCTGCCCATTTACACTGTGCCCTGCCTTAGGCAGGACAGCTATTTAGGCACTTGAAGACACATTAGTGGCCACAAGTATAGCATTTATTTTTTGTTGTAACTTTATGTGGACAAAGCTATAGCCTCACACTTTGAGGCAAACACATTCTTCAGGGTTGTTTGCCATCAGATGACACAAAAAGACGCAGTGTGGGCGACCTTGGTTTCAAAGCACATAACCCAGATCTATAGGGCAGGTGAGCAAGACAGGAAATGGTAGTCATGCAGCATAGGTGACACATGAGCATTCGGCGTTAGTGCCCTACACTCCTTGTTGCTGCCATGTATGCTAATCAGGAATGTCTCGGTAAATAAAACCCACAAAACATATGGCTTGGATTTTGAAATGACTGTAATGGACATAGAGTATGGGGTTGTTTTTGATCAGCAGGTCACACATCGTTGTTGCCAAACAAGGTGGTATTCCCAGATGAACAGTTTTACAATTATTCCAACGGGGCCGAACACAAAGCCGGGAACAGCAAGGGCAAACTTCTTGTTCCCTAAAGTACCTTGGACATAAAAGCCTGTTGCACTGAAAATATGGCCCCTTTAAGTTTGATTTTATACAGCATTAATACACTATGTTTTTCGGAGGATTCTTAATGTGGCCATCAGTTAAAAACAAAACAATTAAATTCACATGTGGGCCCTAATATCTACACCATCACCTTGCAGGCCCAAATATACCCATGGGAAAACTGAACCACACATATTTGTAGTGATACAGAGTATGTCCTCTAATGTGTATGACTGTGTCAACAATTTGTGATGGTGTAGAAACATTTTAGTGCAAAAGGGGTATATCCTTACAACGTTATTTACCCTAAAAACACCCACAATTAAACGTGTAGGGATGTATGTGGCCCTTATGCAAGTGGAGGGAGGCCATTAGGAACTGTGAGGCACCGCCGGCATGATCCGCATGGCCGGGGTACATCACATGTAGGATCAGAGGATGATCCTGTGCACACTGGCCGGTTTTCCTGTGATGATAATACTGTGTGAACCAACCTGAACACAATGCGGTTTCATGAGCCTAATGAGCGGCAGTGAGAGTGGGATGAGATCGAGGAGTCCATGAGGAATAGGATGTAACGAGTGAGTGCTGACAACCCGGAACACAGGGAGTTAACCTGAGCTGTGTGACAGGCTGATTAACAGCAGCTGAGGGGGTGTGTCCATGTGGGAGTGGCTGGCACGATAAGAGCCGGCCACCTGAGTGATTGAGAGATTGATTCTGGAAGCTGAGATTGATTCAGATGGAAGCTGAGACCAGCCAAGTGCAGAGCAGTCTAGAGGCTCTGAGTACATGATGGGGGCATGCTAGCTCCATGCCGGTGCCGAGGTCCGGGGTCGTGTCCGCACCTGGAGGGGGAAGCCGTGGCTGAACCAGGTGGATACTGGTCCGGGCGTGGGGTGAAACACGCCCGGGAAAGGAGCCTGTGGGGATGCCTGGTGGAACCTGTGACACAGGTAGCGAGACCCGGATCCGTGCCCGGTAAGAAAGCAGTTCCCGAGCGATAGTGTGAACTGTGCACCTTGTGTGCGTAAATCATGTTAGGCGAGTATAGACCGCCCTTGGGACCGACTCAGTGGAGTCCGTTAAAGGTCCTGATGAACCGGAATGTATGTAGCCCTTGGAGGCAATTGTATGTAGTGTGCCAGGCGGGCATAGACCGCCTTTAGGTCCGAGTCAGAGTGCTCAGTTAAAGGACCTGATGAAACAATGTGTTTAACTATGTGTATGAGGGCTTAGGTAATGGCCCTGAATGAGAGATGATGACCTATGTAAGACCCATGTATAATCATGTGGAGAGACAGTGACCCAGCTGGTATGGATGATGTTGGAGGCGTTCCGTCCTTGGGACGAGAGGGAGGCTTGCCCTGCTGCATGCAGAGGGTACCTGATCCCTCAACCACGACCTCAAATGGTGTGGGTGTGCCTGTGGTGCCAGAGACAGGAGTAATAGGGCTCCTAGTAGGTATCGGATGTGGTTCCCGTGTACTATGGTTTGCCAATCCCTGTAATGGGCCATGGAGGGGCCACAGTCCATGGATGTGGGCTGTGAGCAGGTGTGTGATCCATGGACGTTTGAATGATGGATCACATACGGTGTGTAAGGTCCCGGTCAGGCAAGATTCCTGACTACGGGTGAATGTATATCATCATGCTGGGGTCACTAAAGCCAGGCGGCAGGTACCGCCATTGGGACCCACAGGGCCCGTTGAGGCGTATGTAACGAAGGTCAGAAGCAGGGGTTAGAAGGGCTCCCGTATTGGGTAACGCGTGGTTAGGCGGGAGGCCGCAGCCCCACGGGTTACTAGGGTTTGCCAATCCCTGTTATGAACCCGGAAGGGTCATCATCGTACTGTAACTTATGTATAGTGTAAGTAGGCCGGAGGCCGTAGCCACCATGGGAGCTGTTAGTAGAGCTCCAATGGGGACAGAGATGGTTACAGTTCCCGGGTTACTATAAAACGTTATGTGCAATATAAGTGTTATGTGATGTTAAATGTAAATGTATGGTGTATTTATGTAAAGTGTTGTTAATCAATGTGATATGTGTCAAACATGCTACCGGGTTATGTGATTAATATGTGAAAATAAACGGGTAGACATTGCTTAACCTTATAAACACGTGTTCTTGTCGTTTTGCAAGCGGGTTCCCTGGTTGCTACCTCACAGAACACATACAAATGATGCTTACGACAGGCAAACCAGACAAGGCCACACACCTTAGAGACCATTGCAGGGAAGAACATGGCTTTGTTCCACAAACATGCCAACAATAATAGCTAATTGTGAGGTCACGGAACATTGTGTCTGCCCACCCTGCTTATTTGTCCCAACGTCAGAATGTGACTATAAATGTGTATGTCCTGGATCATTGCCAAAGGTAATAGAAATCTGTTGCACCATGGCAGAAACAAACCCCAGTGTGGGTATGTAAACCAGCACACTCATTATAGAGCTTCATACGTACACTGTGTGCCCTCGTGGACAGGGTCCTCTCCTCTTGTACCTGTACAACCTGATTGTCTTCCTTTACTGTTTTTTGTAGTTAACCATTATCCTCATGTAAAGTGCCATGGAACCTAATGGCGCTATATAAATAAATAATAATAATAGTAGACAACAGTGCTGCAGACACATACTTTTGGGATACGGGCCACCGGTCCAAGGAAGGACAGCCGGTCGTAATGTTTGTAGATCAGCTCTGGAGCTGCTCCCGGGTCCCCCTCTGCGATCTGTCGATGTTGTTTGCGATGTTGATCGCGGCAGCTCCTCCAACGTTTTTGAAGATGGTCAACTGTGAAATGATTTCAAACCGGGTTTAGACATGTGTAATATTTGAAACACCAAAAGTATGGGTACAAATCAACAATAACATTTTATTCATGTTGTGTGTGTAATGTGTATACAAGTCATAGTGACACGACAGTGTGGAACATCATCAACAGCATTACGGACATTGAGCTCACGTGGACACTATCACAAATGAGGCAGGACACATGTCGACGCATCGAGAAGGTAATAGTGCGGGCACCAGACTCTGCTCATTAGTGGTATTAATATACACCCAACCCCCTGGCCGTAAGAGCCAGGAGCACCAGCCCTTAAACTAAGTGTAGTGTTGTGACCCCATCCAAATATAGGCAACTATGCGACGGCGCATGATAACACATTGAGGGTCCTGTATACCCTGCTATGGGGGCCTGTATACCCACGAGGGCCCTGTATACTCACTGCTGGGGGCCCTGTATACTCACTGCTGGGGGCCCTCTATACCCACTGCTGGGAGGGCTGTAGACCCACTGAGGGCCCTGTATACAGGGACTGACTGGCACCCTACAGTTTGGGTGCCAGCCCCCCTCACCGGTCCGACACAGGTGAGGACGGGGGTGGGGGGGGGTGATGACTGGCGGCCGCCTCACAGTCACCGCAGCTCCCGCAGTCTCCTAGGGCTCGCTCCCAGCCGCAGCCTCGCGCTCCTCACAGCCGCTCACTCCCGGCCGCAGCCGCGCGCTGATGACGTCATCGCGCGGCCAGGAGCTTGCGGTTCCGGCTGCTGCTTCGGGGTCATGCGGTGCTTCATGCTCCTGCAGCCGCATGACCCGTGCCCCTGCCTGTATACCATAATATGGGGGCATGTATACTCTGCAGGGGGAGCAGTATACTCTGCTGGGGGGGCTGTCTACCAGTGATAGCCGCTGTATACAAGGATGGCGGTCAATATGTTTTCACAGTTTTTGGGGGCAAAAATAGGGGGGTCGGCTTATACACAGGTCGGCTTATACACGAGTATATATACAGTAAATCCAATATATTACGGGTGAACTCATTTAACTTACTCATATTGCTCTGTTCATCATGGCCACTCAGATGGAATGCAGGGAACATCACTTGGGCGATCTCTCTCCAGGCAGTAGTCCTCATGATGTTATCCCATAGTCAGGGTCTGTTGGGAGCCATAGCAGTGGCCGAGCCTCCACCAGAGGAATCAATCGCAGCGTGTTCACAGTGACACGGCCGGCCATGATAGCTCTGGGGAATGGATTGCTCTGTGTGTGCGTCTCTCAGAGCGAGTCGTTTCCTGTTTGCTTTTACAGCATGGTGTGTACCCGAGAATCGCTTCCCCCTCCCATCATCGGCTCCAAATAAGAGAAAAACCTGCGAGTTTGGACTCGCACACTTTCAGAGACACATCAGCGATTTGGAAATAGCATTATTCGTTATTACTCGGTTCCCTATTCATTAACATTGGACTCGCTAGACTCGCAGCGAGTAGCGAGTCCTCGGCTCGGACTCGTGCGGGTCTAGCGATTCCGAGTAATTTAGGACTCGCTCATCCCTAGTGTAATTTTAACATCAAACTTCCCTCCATGACAAATGGAGAGATGCCGTGAAAGACTGTGTCTGTAATAGAATTTTTGTATTATAACGATGTCCACTCAATCTTGTCTGTACTTTTTGAGTTGTTCATCCGACATACTGTAGATTACATTTACAAGTGATCACATACTGTATATTACAAACTCGGTTTGGCAGGTGAGATGTTGTTTTGTGAGACATTTTTCTCCAGTAACATTAGAGATAATTTCATGGAGAGAAGTTTGATGTTAAAGTTACACCTGTTGAACATATACCTCTTTCTTATTCTAATAGAACTCAAATATTTAAAAGAAAGGAGTCCTTATGGATGTATTGCCTGCGAAGCATACACCCAGACGGACTCAATGACAAAATAGAATATATCTAACTCCATAAGAGACAGGACTGGGACATAACAGCACAAGTTCAAATCCGATCCATGTCTAATGTAAATAATAAATGATCACTCTTGATAACTACTATCGTGGTGGAAATAGATATAATGAAAGAACATATAAGTTCATATAACTAAAAATAACAATTATTATATTGAGAGCATAGGCATTACAACAATAATAAACAAGCACCTTCCTCTTTTATATCGTTTTACAATCGGAAAAGCTAAAAGAACATTAGAAAATGATGCAAAAATGTAAGATATGAAATAAGAGTCAGAACCGATTACTTTTTTATATGACTGACTGGCTTTATATATATATATATATATAAACTAAGTAAAAGTCCATGCAGCACACAGCTATCACCAATGATGCACAGTGCTAACAAGCCATATTTGTTTGAGGAAAAAATTCAAAACTTACGTTTTTCAAAAAACTCAATAATCTTTCTTTTAATCTGGAGTTCTTGGTACATACATTGGCCAATGTCTGCTTGCTCATCAACTACGACAAAGTGACTCCAGGTCTGATGAGCCCCATCTGACATCCAAGCCCTCCTTGTCCACCCCCCACCTCGCGGTGGGCGGGCACCATCTAAACCCTCCATCACCTGTAGGTTTAATGAGGGTGCACATTGCAGCAATGGAGTCTGCAGCTCCATATAATATATAATTCAGAAAAGCTGCACAGCACTCAGCAGACCTGTGTGAACTGGTGCAAGCATGGGGCACAGAGATTAAACAAACTAAGTAAAAGTCCATGCAGCACACAGCTATCACCAATGATGCACAGTGCTAACAAGCCATATTTGTTTGAGGAAAAAATTCAAAACTTACGTTTTTCAAAAAACTCAATAATCTTTCTTTTAATCTGGAGTTCTTGGTACATACATTGGCCAATGTCTGCTTGCTCATCAACTACGACAAAGTGACTCCAGGTCTGATGAGCCCCATCTGACATCCAAGCCCTCCTTGTCCACCCCCCACCTCGCGGTGGGCGGGCACCATCTAAACCCTCCATCACCTGTAGGTTTAATGAGGGTGCACATTGCAGCAATGGAGTCTGCAGCTCCATATAATATATAATTCAGAAAAGCTGCACAGCACTCAGCAGACCTGTGTGAACTGGTGCAAGCATGGGGCACAGAGATTAAACAAACTAAGTAAAAGTCCATGCAGCACACAGCTATCACCAATGATGCACAGTGCTAACAA
Organism: Allobates femoralis; assembly: GCA_033576535.1. Classification (NCBI taxonomy): domain Eukaryota; kingdom Metazoa; phylum Chordata; class Amphibia; order Anura; family Aromobatidae; genus Allobates; species Allobates femoralis. Next base: position 427,406,766 of record JARQOC010000006.1, read on the forward strand.
GCCATATTTGTTTGAGGAAAAAATTCAAAACTTACGTTTTTCAAAAAACTCAATAATCTTTCTTTTAATCTGGAGTTCTTGGTACATACATTGGCCAATGTCTGCTTGCTCATCAACTACGACAAAGTGACTCCAGGTCTGATGAGCCCCATCTGACATCCAAGCCCTCCTTGTCCACCCCCCACCTCGCGGTGGGCGGGCACCATCTAAACCCTCCATCACCTGTAGGTTTAATGAGGACTTTTACTTAGTTTGTTTAATCTCTGTGCCCCATGCTTGCACCAGTTCACACAGGTCTGCTGAGTGCTGTGCAGCTTTTCTGAATTATATATTATATGGAGCTGCAGACTCCATTGCTGCAATGTGCACCCTCATTAAACCTACAGGTGATGGAGGGTTTAGATGGTGCCCGCCCACCGCGAGGTGGGGGGTGGACAAGGAGGGCTTGGATGTCAGATGGGGCTCATCAGACCTGGAGTCACTTTGTCGTAGTTGATGAGCAAGCAGACATTGGCCAATGTATGTACCAAGAACTCCAGATTAAAAGAAAGATTATTGAGTTTTTTGAAAAACGTAAGTTTTGAATTTTTTCCTCAAACAAATATGGCTTGTTAGCACTGTGCATCATTGGTGATAGCTGTGTGCTGCATGGACTTTTACTTAGTTTGTTTAATCTCTGTGCCCCATGCTTGCACCAGTTCACACAGGTCTGCTGAGTGCTGTGCAGCTTTTCTGAATTATATATTATATGGAGCTGCAGACTCCATTGCTGCAATGTGCACCCTCATTAAACCTACAGGTGATGGAGGGTTTAGATGGTGCCCGCCCACCGCGAGGTGGGGGGTGGACAAGGAGGGCTTGGATGTCAGATGGGGCTCATCAGACCTGGAGTCACTTTGTCGTAGTTGATGAGCAAGCAGACATTGGCCAATGTATGTACCAAGAACTCCAGATTAAAAGAAAGATTATTGAGTTTTTTGAAAAACGTAAGTTTTGAATTTTTTCCTCAAACAAATATGGCTTGTTAGCACTGTGCATCATTGGTGATAGCTGTGTGCTGCATGGACTTTTACTTAGTTTGTTTAATCTCTGTGCCCCATGCTTGCACCAGTTCACACAGGTCTGCTGAGTGCTGTGCAGCTTTTCTGAATTATATATTATATGGAGCTGCAGACTCCATTGCTGCAATGTGCACCCTCATTAAACCTACAGGTGATGGAGGGTTTAGATGGTGCCCCGCCACCGCGAGGTGGGGGGTGGACAAGGAGGGCTTGGATGTCAGATGGGGCTCATCAGACCTGGAGTCACTTTGTCGTAGTTGATGAGCAAGCAGACATTGGCCAATGTATGTACCAAGAACTCCAGATTAAAAGAAAGATTATTGAGTTTTTTGAAAAACGTAAGTTTTGAATTTTTTCCTCAAACAAATATGGCTTGTTAGCACTGTGCATCATTGGTGATAGCTGTGTGCTGCATGGACTTTTACTTAGTTTGTTTAATCTCTGTGCCCCATGCTTGCACCAGTTCACACAGGTCTGCTGAGTGCTGTGCAGCTTTTCTGAATTATATATATATATATATATATATATATATATATATATATATATATATAAAAAACAAAAACGAAACAGCACAGTCACACACGGATCGGGTGCAAAGCCCTCCTCTCCTACTTCACTGGTAGTAATGTAGATGAAAAAAATGAAAGGCAGCACTTCCTCCTGCTTGAGAAAGGCTGTGTGCCGAAACGTTGCAGTCCTAGGACTATTAAACCCACATGAATCTAACTGGAGGAAGTGCTGACTTTCATTTTTTTCATCTATATATATATATATCCTATATACACATAAGATAATTTTATAAGTAAATTATATAACAAAGTTTTTAATCATCTTTGACTTTATGAGTATTGTAGCTAGATATTTTTATATATATATATTTTTTAAAACTTATTTATTTAGAGCAGTGTTAATTGATGGACAATGCAGAGCAACTCAATGCTAATGATATACACACACTTGAAAGCAATCAGCTAATGAGATAACCCTCACTTCCTTGAACTCAGACACTGCATGAGCTATATAAGGAGACACATGTAAGTGTTATGTAATTATACACCTGTACCTGAGGAAGACCCATTAAAAGGGTCGAAACATGTTGTACTGCCCATGGTGATATACATTTTAAGAATAAAGGAAAACTGATTTGAACTCCGGGTCTCCTGTGGAAGCGCTGTGCCAATAGACTGGTATACTTATTGATACCTACCCTCACGCAACCTGTGATTCTTCCAAGAACTCCTCCTCCACTCTCCAATCATCTCCTCTTCTCACAACCGCATACAGGATTTCTCCCATGCCTCTGCCATACTCTGGAACTCTCTTCCCTACCACATCAGACACTCTCCTACCCTGGGTACCTTCAAAAGAAGCCTGAAGACCCACCTTTTCCGTCAAGCCTACAATCTGCAATGATACCCATGACCGGAACCTCCCCCTCCTACTGTATCTCAACACATCCCTCATAGACTGAGCCCTCATGGACAGGATCTTCACCCCTCATGACCTGATTGTCCACATTTATTGTACTTGTCCTCATCTGCCCCTTTCACATGTAAAGCGCCATGGAATATAATGGTGCTAGATAAATAATAATAATAAAATTTGCTCAACAGATACAGACATTACATGTCTGCAGGAAAACCAATGTTCTTGTAATAGTAATCTTACAGATAGCACACAGTGCAGAACAAAACACCTCACCCCTCCCAGCACATATCACAAAGGGGAGGGACAGAACTCCAGCTTGGGTGGGGATGGATATTTAAATATCCATCCCCACCCAAGGATAAATAAAGGATGTTCTAATTTTGATTATTGCTATAAGGTTTATATATTCACCCCTGCATTGTGGGCTTCATAAATATAAGTGCACATGATTAGAGCTTCTAAACTGTTACCATATCTCCATTTCACAAAAATGTAAAATTATGTATACAGCTACCCCGTTGCCCGTAATGGGGACAGAGGCAAAACAGTCTTGGAACCAGGGGAGGTGCATTGGTAAGAATCCTTTCATCAGGCATCGATGCTATGAAAAGTTGATGCTGGTAATGTTTATATGTACTGGTACGTCTGATCTATCCTTTAAACCAGAATATCCACTGTACCCCAGAAACCCATCTTCTCATCTTCCTCTACTTTAACTGTCATCCAAATGTTTCCATTTACTCCAATGACTTAATTTGCCCCTGCTGTGTGGTGTCCTCCTGCTCCAACCTCCTCCCTCCTCCCCTCTACTCACACCTGATCCATTTTGTGGGCATTTCAATGGTATATATTGAGAGAAGGAGGTCTGAATGACCTTGGTCTGAATATGACATCATTTTAAGTTTGACATCTCTAAAGTTTTACATCGGAAATAATCCAGAAATTGTCCAGAAGGTAAGAGTAATTACTGTCTTCTCATTTTACTTGCCATTCTTTTCTCGCCCTGCTCTTTCAACATGCTCACATTTGCCCTCACCATTTTTGCTCCACTAATCCTCACTCTCCTTCGATATCCTCAAACCCCACGACCCTCAAACCAAATAACTATCTCCCCTTCTCTCTTACCCCCCACCTTGCTTCATCTGCTGACCAGCTTCTTAACTTCAGACCTTTCCTACTAAAATATAATACAAGCTGGTCACTCCTTCACCCGCCTCCTTTCTCTTTCTCTGCTTCTTCTCACTGCTGGTGACAGATCCCCCAATCCTGGCCCCCCATCTCATACATCCCACTAATCCTCATCCCTATCTTTCTCAAACTAAGATAAACTACTGCAATCCCTCACATGTAAAACCAGTGCCACTGACCCCCACCCCCATACTTCATCTCTCTGGAGCACTTTGGAATGACAGCTCCATCTGCACAAGCTCCATGTGATCCACAATCTCTTCCCGCAATCTCTCTTTCTTGGCCCTCTCCTCTGAGACGTAGCTGACGGCCCCTGACACAGCCTTCCCAGCTGCACTGAGTTATGGTGGCCTTCACTTCACCCTGGCAACAGACATTGAAGAGACAAGGAAACCCACTCCTCTGCCAACTGCTCCTTCAACCGAATCCACTTCACCACCCTCCCTTCTTTCAAGGTTCACTCTGTTCGTATCTACTCTTCCTATAATCTCCAAATGGCTGTCATATACCGACCAGCAGGCTCAGCCACTGTCTTTATTGGCCAGTTCTCCACCTGGCTTCTTCACTTTCTCTCGGCTGACATCCCCACCATCATCATGGGTGACTAATAATTAATATCCCAACTGACACCCACCAGCCAGCAGCCTCCAAACTCCTTTCACTTACCTCATCTTTTGGACTTACTCAGTGGTCCTCCACAGCCACTCACACATATGGAGATACACTAGACCTCATCTTCACCCTCCTCTGTTTCCTATCTAATCTCACAACCTCCCCCTTCCCCCATCTGACCACTATCTAATAACCTTCTCATCCTTGTCCTCCTCACCAGCCCCCCATGTCCAGCCACTAGCTCATCCTCACAGGAATCTTGCACGCCTAGACATTCACTGACTCTCAGACTCTCTTCTACCTCTGTCCTCCATATATTCACTCCATGACACAGACAGTGCCACCACTTTCTACAACGCCACTCTCACATCAGCCATAGTCTCAGTCGCCCCTCTCACACATGGCAAAGTGTGATGAATCAATTGGCAACCCTGGCACACCAATCTCACCAAACAACTTCGAAAATTGTCCAGGGTCATGGAGCAGCACTTGAAGAAAACCACCTGCCAGACGATTTCATTGCCTTTAAACAAGCTACACTTCCTTCAAATCAGCCTTCACCTCTGCTAAGCAGACCTACTTCACAAACCTTGTATCTTCGCTATCCTAAAACCCCAAACATCTGTTCAGTACATTCAACTCTCTTGTCTGCCCCACAATGCCCCCTCCGACCTCCCTCATTTCTGCTGAGGACTTCAAAAATAAGATCGACCAAACAAGGCAAACTTTTACTGTTCCACCACCCCAACCACTACATATACCAGACCTTCTCTCATAACCTCCCTCTCCAACATCACTGAAGGGGAGCTTACTGATCTACTATCCAAATCACACCTCACCACCTGTGCACTTGACCCCATCTCTTCCCAGGTCCTCCTCAACCTCACTAACATGCTCATCCCAGCCCTAACCCACATCTTCAATCTATCACTATCTTCTGGTACCTTCCCCTCTGCTTTCTAGCATGCCACCATGACACCCATTCTCAAAAAGCCAAACCTTCACCCGACTGCTATGCCCAGTTATCGCCCCATATCGCTACTCCCGTTTGCTTCAAAACTCCTCGAGCAGCATGTCCATGCTCAACTTGCCTCCCACCTCTCATCTAACTCTCTCCTTGACAATCTCCAATCTGGTTTCTGCCCTCAACACTCCACCGAAATTGCCCTAACCAAAGCTACTAATGGCTACTAAGTGCCAAAGCTAACAAACACGATATGAAATAAAATGGTATGATAGTATGAGCGCTGGGAACAGATTACAAGCACTGGATCCTATAATTTATTACCTTCAAATTTAATATGAACAGTGGATGTTACAGGTCCTCACGCCACAACATGTTTCGACATAACAGATGTCTTTCTCAAGTGAATCAACTTGAGAAAGACATCTGTTATGTCGAAACATGTTGTGGTGTGAGGACCTGTAACATCCACTGTTCATATTAAATTTGAAGGTAATAAATTATAGGATCCAGTGCTTGTAATCTGTTCCCAGCGCTCATACTATCATATCATTTTATTTCATATCGTGTTCAATTCCTCCCTTCGGGAGTGTGGTTTGAGAGCAGCTCAGGAACAGAACCAGACCTACACAATAAGATCTACCCTTCTTAAGGGTTGGGAGAGCCGCTGCAGCTCCATTAGGATCAAGCTGAAGGGAACTTCATCGCTGGAATAAAGAGTCTCCGTCTGCTATTAATCTCACCATAAGCGCAAAACCTAGTTGTGCAGGAAGCACAACTAGTAAAGGTGAGTGAAAACATCTTTTAACAATTACCTCAGCTTGATAGATGCACAGCGTGGCGCAACAATATGTTTTGGTTTTTTTTTGCATAAAGCTAACAAACAATCCTCCATCCTCCTCCTTCTACACCTTTCCTCTCCCTTTGACACAGTTGACCACTCCCTTCTACTACAGATCCTCTCTTTCCTTGGCATCAAAGATCTTGCCCTTTCCTGGATCACCTCAATCCTTTCCAAGTGCATATTTAGTGTTTTCCACTCCCACACTACCTCCTCATCCCGCCCTCTCTCTGTTGGAGTCCCACAAGGCTCTGTCCTGGGCCCCTACTTTTTTCTATCTATATCCTTGGCCTAGGACAACTCATTAAGTCCCAAGGCTTCCAGTACCACTTGTACACTGATGACACTCAGATCTACCTCTCTGACCCAGACGTCACCTCTCTGCTGTCTAGAATCCCGGGGTGTCTATCAGCCATATCCTCCTTCACTTCCTGAAACTCAATGTAGGCAAAACCGAACTCATCATCTTTCCTCCATAACATGTATCTTCCCTACCCGATCTGTTATGGTAAATGGCATAAAACCCTCTCCCCCCCCTGAAATCCACTGCCCTGTCTTTAAAAACTGCACATTCAAACTCTTGCCACCTCATGTTGCCTCCAGCTCAAGAATATTTCCAGAATTCATCCCTGCCTCAGTCCTCAATCTAGTAAAACTCTTGTACACCCCCTCATCATCTCCCGCCTTGATTACTGCAACATACTCCTCTGTGGCCTCCCTCCTAACTCTCTTGCACCACTCCAGTCTGTCCTCAACTTTGCTGTCCAACTAATCCACCTCTCTCCTCGATACTCCCCTGTTTCTTTCCTCTGCAAATCTCTTCTCTGGCTTCCGATTCCACAACAAATCCAGTTCAAGCTACTAACACTATGTACTAACATTATGGGCGCACACCTCTAGTGTTGGGTGCTAGCGAGAAAATATATAAAACTACTTAATGAGATCTGCTGCACACCAGCACTTCATAGCTTTGAAGAAAAAACCAAAATGGCTGACATGTACTTTTTCATTATGTGAACAGGGACCAAGATTAAATTGGAAAGCTACTGAAAGCTATATAAGATAAATGTGAAAAATTGGTTGATGTGATGATCATGACATCGTAAGCCCAGTAACCACCGACAAGGTTTTTTCACACTACTGGGTCCTAACTAAAATCTCATGTCTGCAGTCTGGATATATGTATGGGATAATGCCCTGTGTGCAATTAAAATCCAGCTTATAAAGGAATTGTCAAGGACTATGTGTAGGTTCTCAAGCAGCTACTGGGTGGGGGAGGGTGCTACATCCAAAAAAACTATATGTACTAACATTATGGGCGCACACCTCTAGTGTTGGGTGCTAGCGAGAAAATATATAAAACTACTTACTGAGATCTGCTGCACACCAGCACTTCATGGCTCTGAAGGAAAAACCAAAATGGCTGACATGTACTTTTTCATTATGTGAACAGGGACCAAGATTAAATTGGAAAGCTACTGAAGCTATATAAGATAAATGTGAAAAATTGGTTCCTCTCCTCTTCCTCTCACTACTGGGATCCCTCAGTTCTTGGCCCCCTTCTCTTCTTGCTACACAACCCCGATTGACTCTGATAAAATTGACCATTCTTCCCTACATTACACCTATGGTTCCTCTGTCTCCCTGGGTGCTGCTTTGGACTTGCCATGACTCTCAAACTGCCAACCCACCTGCTTTTCCAATACCTGGGGTCCCTGTGTCTACACATGAGACTTTGTGTATCCACCTCACTAAGTGAGCCTAACAAGGCGACTTGAACCTATGAACATATGATTGATTATACTATAATACATCACTATTGCATTATATAGTGAAAATCACAGACAACCAGTGATATGGGACTTCAAGAGTTTTCCAGCTGCCATCCCTTCAGTGCCCCATGATCCTGTCACAGGTGACAATGACTATCACCAACAGCTCCGTTCAAATGCTGCTGTCATAGATTGACAGTGGCATCTAAATGGTTAACAGCAGCAATCGTAGTTCAACTTTGATCGCTGCTGTTATACACAGATGCTGTTAAGTAATACAGCCAGAATCTATTGCACAAGGTGATGTAAGCTGTACATGTAGCACCCCTGCGGGTAAGTTGCCATAGGAATACCTGGTGCAGGGAGGGATTTTCACATCAGGTAAACTTATATACACCTTCCACCCCACACCTGACGGGGGAGCTGTACTTGCCGACTTTAGGCAAGGTCCCATATAAGTTCGGGCCTGCGGAAGGAGTTAGGCAGTGCAGTTCCAGGGAGGACTGTGAAGATGTTCTAGTGAACGGCACCGCGCCAGGCCCGTGCCAGTGAGGAAGCCTAGCCAGTTTAAGGAACCCTAGAGTGAAGGTCAGAGGCAAGGCGAGGAACAGAGTGGGGCAGAGGAGCCATATCGGTTCACCCCAGGAACAGACAGAAGCAACCCAGACGCCGGAGTCCAAGTCTGCACAGGTCCAGTTGGTCCAGCGGTGAGTACCGTAGAACCAGGGAGACTTCAGGTTCCTGGCAGCACTTGTGGCACAGCAACTACAAAGAGCCAGGGACCGCAGGGGAGTTTGCGGTGCCCAGCAGAAGGTTCATCTTGCCTGCCATACAAGTGAAGAACACAGGAGAGGTCAGGGCCAGGATTCAGTCAGGCCAGAACTTAAACGCACACACAGTACAGAAGAGGCCTCACAACTAATAAGGTGTGGAAATCCAGAACTGCCACCCGACCGCCTGGACTGTACCCTGGATGACACCTTGCATCAACACCAGTAAAAGGTAAAGAAACAACTCCAGTGTGTGTGTCCTTCATTGCAGCCCCTGATCCTCCCCTTAACAAAGACTGCACCAGCATCTCCACCTGCAGAGCCGCCTCTCTATGTAGAAATCCCACATTCATAATCCATCTCTGCCTCGGGGATCCCGCTCCACCTACTAGGAGCATCACCATCTGGCTGCCTCATCCATCTCCGGAGGTCTGCAGCAGCGCCAGTATCATTACCGGACACCGTGGGTGGTGTCATAAAGACTTTTATTTTTATTTTCATTTTATTTTTCAGTGACCACCAGGCCGGCACAGGCCGACCGTGACTACCTCTTTAATTAACGCCAAGGTCCGTGTACCCCAAGGCCCTGGGGTGGGTCATACATGTATTGCAGAGCTTGAATCATTGTGTGCATCACATTCTGCCTATATTACATAGTCAGCATCTGTGCTCTGATTGCTACTGTTAACCATTTAGATGCCACTTTTGGGATGGATCCTATTCTGTAATTTCAGTTGGTGCCCTCAGAACTATATTATTTCTAAAAACCAATGTGACTTCTTCATTCTTCAGTGGCATCTATTCGGAAACTGCCTGCTCTTTATACTTAGGCTGCCTTCACACTACGGATTTTTAAAATCCGATGCTGTCCGATAAAAATCGGACAGCATTGGATCCGAATTTGGCCCCATGCAACCCTATGGGCATCGGATCGGATGTGCACTAAATGCCATCCGATTTGGTCCGATACGATTCTGTCCGATTTTTTTATCGGTGCAAAAATCGGAGCCTGCTCCGATTTTTGCACCGAAAATAAAATCTGACAGAATCGGATCGGATCAAATCGGATGGCATTTAGTGCACATCCGATCCGACCCGATCAATTTAACATGGGGCCCTATGGAGAAGGGTCCGAGGAAACATCTGATGTCTCCTCGGACCCGATTTTACTGTACTGAGCATGCTCAGTACAGTAAAAATGCTCAACTGGGAGCGCAGGGGTTAAAAAAAAAAAAAGTTTATGCTCACCTCTCCCCGAGCCCCCGCCGTCTCCCGCCGTCTTCCTGCAGTCTCCCGGTGGCTCCTGCAGGCTCCCGGTGTCTGCAGAGGTCTTCCTCTGCTGTATAGGACCTGCGGTGATGTCACAGTCATGTGACCGTGGGTTACCATGGTGGAACCTGCTGTCACGTGACTGTGACATCACCGCAGGTCCTATACAGCTGAGGAAGACCTCTGCAGACACCGGGAGCCTGCGAGAGCCACCGGGAGCCTGCAGGAAGACGGCAGGAGACGGCGGGGGCTCGGGGAGAGGTGAGCATATATATTTTTTTTTTTGCCCAGAGGCTACGATTTAATGCCAGAATCGGATGCCTATTTGGCATCCGATTCCAGGCATCAGAAGGGAGCCGATGCTGTCCGAATTTATCGGACAGCATCGGCTCCTTCATAAATCGTTATGTGAAAGTAGCCTTAACAGTATAGAGTTCATGCCATTGGTACTTTCTTAAAGCAGCTTCGCCTGGAATCACTTGGTCTTGGTCTCTGCATCAATGTCTAAATTATGCTATATGCCCATACCTGATGTCCAGTGTTCCTCAACTCCAATCCTCAGGGGCACCAACAGTGCAATATTAAGGAAATCCTGAAAGCCTGTACAGTTTATGATTTAATTACCTGCACAAGTGATGATTCCAGCCCCTGTTCAATGCTAAGGAAATCCTAAAAATATGACCTGTTGACGACTCTTGAGGACTGAAGTTGGGGAACACTGCCCTAAACAATTCTCCATTCTCTTATATACTATCAGGAGACATATACCAAATCTGTATGTGATTCATTCTAATGGATACGGCCACAGTATAGATATTTCAAAACCAGAGTTGTTGTCCCCCTGCACATGTAAAAACAAGTGAAGGTACTAGATGTCAGAGAAGGCAGCCGGAATCAGCATTTACTTTTCTATAGCAACCAGAAGCCATCATCCCACGCATTTACTTCTGGTAATTGCAAAGCAGGGAACACGGATGATTATATTTAATAGGTCTGTCACTGGCATAAACCGAAACACTTATAAAAAGCTTTGACTGCCTGTTCTGCATCGTTCAGAGTCGAAACCATTAAACATTAGACTCCAGACTCAGACGGCTCCAAACAACTCCTCAGATCTCAATCTAAATCTTTGATTCCAATGGATGAGTTTTCCTAGTGCAGGTTCCCTGTGTACCTGTCATTAATTTGGCAGGTTTCACCTCCTCCTGTTCACCTTTCAGTGGTTATTCTGCCATTGTCTTAAAGGTTCAAATATCTGAAACTGAGAGACAAACAGAGCGCAATTGGTCTTATCGTTCAGAGACAATACCCTACAATGGCATGTGCTCACCTGGGCCAGTTGTGTGAACCCACAACTGGTGTATGCGCTTGTACAGCTGCTGCTCGATCAGCACTCCCAGGTGCAAAGTAGCATCTATACAGTAATCCAAGGAATAGTGCTTCAACAAACCGCGCTGCTGTTGAGGAAAAGAGGGACCACACAAGATCTTGATGCAATTGTGTTTATTGCCAACGCGTTTCGGGCCCGTCCCAGCTCCTTCATCAGGGTTACAAAGACCCTGATCATTGAAGCACTATTCCTTGGATTGTCTTAAAGGGGTTGTCCTCTACTGGGAATCACTTATTATTAACCCCACGGTGCTAAATAAATCTAGAACTTCTCAGACCGGCATCTCTAATCTCTATTTTGATGTTCTGATCAGTGGCGTAACTGGAACCTGGAGGGCCCGGGTGCGACATTTAGAACGGGCCCTCCCAGGAGCGGTGGGGGTGCTGCCAGCTGCGGATGAGGAGCGGGGGGTGGGGTGGATGGGTGCTATAAGCTGCGGATGAGGAAACGGGGGGAGTGCTGCCAGCTGCAGATGAGGAGTGGGGGGGTGTTTGGTGCTGTTACCTGCCTCTGACAAGCGGGGGGTTAATGCTGCTGGCCGCCGCACAGTGCAGGTCAAGGAGCCGGCAGCAGATGAGAGAAGGGGCGGGATCAGCCGCAAGAAGCCGGAAGCTTCCCTCCCTTCACCTCCTCTCATCTGACACACGATCACAGTCGCGGGGGGCGGCTGGAGGCCCGGGTCCACCTACAGGTCCGGGCCCGGTCTCAGCCGTGACTGCTGCGATCGCGATTGTTACGCCACTGGTTCTGATATAAAAAATTTGTGACTGCTGGAGCCAATCAACAGCTACTGAATGTCTGATTCCTTAACATGTTTAGCTGTTCAGATGGAATTATAAGGGTGCACGCACATGATTAGTAATTGCAGCGTTTTGGAAGCAGTGTATTACCGCTACGTCCAAAATGCTGCATTGTTCATTACCAGCATAGTGGATGGATTTGTAAGAGTCCCATGCTCACTATGCTTCTCCTCTCTGCAGTGTATTTTCAGCTGCGGTGTGGGTTGCCGCTCTCTGAAGAATTTTAATTTATTGATGCGGAGTCAGAGGAGATCTCCAGTGGGTGAATGCAGGGAGAAGCTGCCCTGCACCCAACGCAGATCGTGGGCACAGAGCAGCTTCCCTCAGGTTCGGAGGCACTGCATCCAACACACAGCGTCTCTGGATCCTCTGCACATACCCTTAGGCTGCTTTCACACTGATCAGGGTTCATCTGGTTTTGTGTGCTAAAAACAGGAGTGAAACTTGCAAAGAAAAAGTATAATTGAAAGGTTGATGCCTTTTCTGGGTTTTGGAGACACTCCTGATTTTGGCACACAAACTGATGAACACTGATCAGGGAAAAAACTGTGGTGTGAAACCAGCCTTACAATGTATTCCAAGGCAGGACTTAACGCTTGAGTTATGAGAAGGTATTTGAAGATTTGCTACAATTGTATCCAAATGTTGGGAATTTACATGAGGTAGGCTACATTCAGACACTCAGTATTTGGTGCAGAAATTTTCTGCAGCAAAAATGCTGCTAAACTGCACTCTGTGCCAGAAAAAAGGTCATCGCTAGTAACCATACTTTCACTGTATTTTGTGGAATTCTAGTACATATTATTGGAGATCAGACAATTACAAGTCTAGATCCGCTAAGGGGACTAAAAATACATTTTTTTGAATTTTTTTTAAATATAAAAACTTTAATCTGCTTTTCTTTTTCTACTTAAAAAAAGAAAATAGAAACATATTTGGTTTAACTGTATCCTTAAAGTACAATCAATACATAAAATTATTGTACATTAAACATTGGAAAGAAAAGGAAAATGAAAAGCTGAAACACAAGAATGGATTACTTTTTTTTTAAGTTGCTGCACTCCTAACAAAAAAGTGAACACTAGAGATCAAAACATTGTATGAGTACAAAAAATAGTATGAACAAAAATGTACCATGCCTTGAAAAGTATTTAACTTCTTCTGCCAGGGTATGCAGCAAGCATGTGGATGAAGGTGCTCTGGTCAGATGAGCGTTTTTTGCTAAATGCAAAATCTATGTGTGTTGGAAAATGTACACTACATATCATCCTGAAAACACCATTCCCACTGTCACACATAGTGGCAGCACTGTGCTGTCAGGAGGCTTTTCTTCAGTAGAAACAGGGAAGCTGGTCAGAGTGGATGGAGCCACATATAAGGCAATCCTGGAGGAAAACCTGTAAATGGCTGCAAAAGACTTGATACTAGGGTGTAGGTTCACTTTCCAGCAGGACAATGACCCTAAATATGCTGCCAGAGCTACAATGGATTAATTATGTCAATGCATATTCATGTGTATGAATGGCCCAGTCACAGTCCAGACCTAAACCCCATTGAGAATTTGTGACAAGACTTGAAAATTTCAAAGTCAGAAATGAACTAACGTGAACAGGCCTGTATAGCAAGTTCACTTTAACTAAATTGTATAAAACAACTAGAGAAGCAAAAAAAAGTATGTGAATAATATGTCCAAATACCTTGCAATAAATAAATAAAAGCTAGTGCTGTTAAAAACACAGAGTACTTGCTACATACCTTTATTGCAAAAAAACGTATTCAAGCCATCCCACCAACGGCAAGGTGACCGATTTCAGGACGGTCCCTACATTAACCGTATTATAACCTGCTGCTTTGCCTAGTGACCGCTCAGCAAGAGAGCTCTGCCTTTCTCTTGCTGAGCATACATTTACCTTAACCACTGCCATAACTTAATCCTGGCAAGTTAAGAGCCCCCACTGTTTCTTCCTGAGCAGAAACTAATATATTACATCCCATCTGTGATACATTTTGGGGCCCAGGTCATATACGACACACTGCTGCTTATGAGGTCACTAGGGCACAGCAGCAGGTTATAATATAGCTTGTCATTAGTAGGATGGCTTAAATACTTTTTTTGGCAAAAAAAAAAAAAAAAAGTGTATGTACCAAGTACCCTGTGTTTTTAACAGCACTAGCTTTTATTTATTTATTGACAGGTATTTGGACAAATTATACACATACTTTTTTGCTTTTCTAGTTGTTTTAAGACTTGAAAATTCCAGTTAACTGACGTCTCCATCCAATATCACTGAGCTACAGCTATTCTTCAAAGAAAAATGGGCAAACATTTCAGCCTCTAGACGTGCAAAGCTGGTAGAGACATCCCCCAAAAGACTTGCAGAAGTTATTACAGCAAAATGTGATTCTACAAAGTATTGACTTCCCCTTCACAAATACTTGCTACTTTCTGTTGGTATCTAATATATAATTGCCGTAGCTCACTTCCGTCATATTCGGCTCTACTTCCGTCGTCAAAGACGTGGCTGCCTCCCAAAGCCTCACTCAATGGCTTTGCGAGTTTGCACAGAATAGCCTCCAGCTACTCGCAAAGCCTCACTCAATGGCTTTGCGAGTCTGCTTTACTTGCAATGTCCCGGACACTCTCTCTCTCCCAGCCCCCCCACCCGGGTCCTCCTGTGTCCTGCCCGCGCTCCCCCCGGTCCTCCTGTGTCCTGCCCGCGCTCCCCCCGGTCCTCCTGTGTCCTGCCCGCGCTCCCCCCCGGTCCTCCTGTGTCCTGCCCGCGCTCCCCCCCGGTCCTCCTGTGTCCTGCCCGCGCTCCCCCCGGTCCTCCTGTGTCCTGCCCGCGCTCCCCCCCGGTCCTCCTGTGTCCTGCCCGCGCTCCCCCCGGGTCCTCCTGTGTCATGCCCGCGCCCCCCTGGGTCCTCCCGTCTCCTGCCCGCGCTCCCCCCGGTCCTCCTGCCCTCTCTGCTTCTCGCGGGGCCCCCCTTGCTCCCGCTGCCCAGGGCCGCACCATCTATCCGTCCATGCCAGGGGGAGCGGCTGTGCAGAAGGAGCCGCCGCTTCCTGCCTGCCGCGCTGCGCCGGGAGCGGCAAGTTTAAGAGCTGTGTGCATGATGTATGTGTGTCCTGTGTGCATGATGTATGTGTGTCCTGTGTGCATGATGTATGTGTGTCCTGTGTGCATGGTGTATGTGTGTGCTGTGTGCATGATGTATGTGTGTCCTGTGTGCATGGTGTATGTGTGTGCTGTGTGCATGATGCATGTGTGTGCTGTCTGCATGATGCATGTATGTGATGTGTCCATGATACATGTGTGTGCTGTGTCCATGATGCATGTGTGTGATGTGTCCATGATGCATGTGTGTGCTGTGTCCATGATGCATGTGTGTGATGTGTCCATGATACATGTGTGTGCTGTGTCCATGATACATGTGTGTGCTGTGTGCATGATGTATGTGTGTGCTGTGTGCATGATGCATGTGTGTGCATGATGTATGTGTGTGCTGTGTGCATGATGCATGTGTGTGATGTGTGCATGATACATGTGTGTGCTGTATGCATGATGCATGTGTGTACTGTGTGCATTATGCATGTGTGTGCTGTGTGCATGATGCATGTGTGTGCTGTGTGCATGATACATGTGTGTGCTGTGTGCATGATGCATGTGTGTGCTGTGTGCATGATGTATGTGTGTGCTGTGTGCATGATGCATGTGTGTGCATGATGCATGTGTGTGCATGATGTATGTGTGTGCTGTGTGCATGATGCATGTGTGTGATGTGTGTGCTGTATGCATGATGCATGTGTGTGCTGTGTGCATGATACATGTGTGTGCTGTGTGCATGATGCATGTGTGTGCTGTGTGCATGATACATGTGTGTGCTGTATGCATGATGCCTGTGTGTGCTGTGTGCATGATGCCTGTGTGTGCTGTGTGCATGATACATGTGTCTGCTGTATCATGTACACAGCACACACATGCATCATGCATACAGCACACACATGCATCATGCATACAGCACACACATGCACACACCACACACATGCATCATGCATACAGCACACACATGTATCATGCACACAGCAGACAGCTTTTTAAGTTGGCGCTCATGTATCATGCACACAGCAGACGTCCACAGACATGTATCATGCACACATGCATCATGCACACGGCACACACGCATCATGCACACAGCACACACATGTATCATGCACACAGCACACATACATCATGCACACAGCACACCTATGCATCATGCACACAGCACACCTGCACACACATACATCATGCAGACAGCACACACATGCATCATGCACACAGGTCTTTAACGTGGCGCTCATGTATCATACAGACAGCACACCTGCACACACGTGTCATGCACACCTGCACATACATGCATCATGCACACAGCACCCCTCCACACACATGCATTATGCACACAGCAAACCTGCACACACATGTATCATGCACACAGCACACACATGTATAATGCATACAGCACACACATGCATCATGCCCACCTGCACACACAGGTATCATGCACACAGCACACACATGCATCATGCACACAGCACACACATGTATCATGCACACACATGCATCATGCATACAGCACACACATGTATCATGCACACAGCAGACAGCTCTTTAAGTTGGCGCTCATGTATCATGCACACAGCAGACGTCCACACACATGTATCATGCACACATGCATCATGCACACGGCACACACGCATCATGCACACGGCACACACGCATCATGCACACAGCACACACATGTATCATGCACACAGCACACATACATCATGCACACAGCACACCTATGCATCATGCACACAGCACACCTGCACACACATACATCATGCAGACAGCACACACATGCATCATGCACACAGGTCTTTAACGTGGCGCTCATGTATCATACAGACAGCACACCTGCACACACGTGTCATGCACACCTGCACATACATGCATCATGCACACAGCACCCCTCCACACACATGCATTATGCACACAGCAAACCTGCACACACATGTATCATGCACACAGCACACACATGTATAATGCATACAGCACACCTGCACACACATGCATCATGCCCACTTGCACACACAGGTATCATGCACACAGCACACACATGCATCATGCATACAGCACACACATGTATCATGCACACAGCACACACATGTATCATGCACACACATGCATCATGCACACACCACACACATGTATCATGCACACAGCACACATGCATACAGCACACACATGTATCATGCACACAGCACACACATCCATGATGCATACAGCACACACATGCATCATGCACACAGTACACACATGCATCATGCATACAGCACACACATGTATCATGCACACAGCACACACCACACACATGTATCATGCACATGCATACAGCACACACATGTATCATGCACACAGCACGCACATGCATACAGCACACACATGTATCATGCACACACATGCATCATGCATACAGCACACACATGTATCATGCACACAGCACACACATACATCATGCATACAGCACACACATGTATCATGCACACACCACACACATGCATCATGCATACACCACACACGTATCATGCACACACCAGACAGCTCTTTAAGTTGGCGCTCATGTATCATGCACACAGCAGACGTACTCACACATGTATCATGCACACCTGCACACACATGCATCATGCACACGTCACACACGCATCATGCACACATCACACATACATCATACACACACCACACCTATGCATCATGCACACCTGCACACACATGCATCATGCAGACAGCACACACATGCATTATGCACACAGGTCTTTAACGTGGCGCTCATGTATCATGCTTACAGCACACTTGCACACACGTGTCATGCACACCTGCACATACATGCATCATGCACACAGTACCCCTGCACACACATGTATAATGCACACAGCACACCTGCACACACATGCATCATGGCCACCTGCACACACAGGTATCATGCACACAGCACACACATGCATCATGCACACAGCACACACATGCATCATGCATACAGCACACACATGTATCATGCACACAGCACACACATGCATCATGCACACAGCACACACATGTATCATGCACACAGCACACACATGCATCATGCACACAGCACACACATGCATCATGCACACAGCACACACATCTATCATGCAACACACCACCCACATGCATCATGCATACAGCACACACATGTATCATGCACACAGCACACCTGCACACACATGCATCACACATGGTGCATGTGTGTGCTGTGTGCATGATGCATGTGTGTGCTGTGTGCATGATGCATGTGTGTGCTGTGTGCATGATACCTGTGTGTGCAGGTGGCCATGATGCATGTGTTCTGTTGCATTATACATGTGTGTGTGCATGATACATGTGTGTGCAGTTGCTGTGTGCATGATGCATATGTGTGCAGGGTGCTGTGTGCATGATGCATGTATGTGCAGGTGTGCTGACACGTGTGTGCAGTGTGCTGTCTGCATGATACATGAGCGCACGTTAAAGACCTGTGTGCATGATGCATGTGTGTGCTGTCTGCATGATGCATGTGTGTGCAGGTGTGCTGTGTGCATGATGCATAGGTGTTGCTGTGTGCATGATGTATGTGTGCTGTATGCATGATGCGTGTGTGTGCGCGTGTGCATGATGTCATGTGTGTGCAGGTGTGTATGATACATGTGTGTGCACGTCTGCTGTGTGCATGATACATGAGCGCCAACTTAAAGAGCTGTCTGCTGTGTGCATGATACATGTGCTTGAAGGTATGCTGTGTGAATGATGCATGTGCGTCCAGGTGTGCTATGTACATGATGCATGTGTGTGCAAGTGTGCTCGCTCCATCCTGCCCCCCCCCCATCCTGCTCCTCCGGCTCCATCCTTCCTCGCTCGCTCCATCCTGCCCTGCTCACTCCATCCTGCCCCCCCGCCACCATCCTGCTCCTCCGGCTCTATCCTGACCCGCTCACTCCATCCTGAGCCGCTCCCCACTATCCAACCCTACCCCCCCTGCCACCATCCTTCTCCGCCTCCATCCTGCCCGCTCCCTCCATCCTGCCCCCCCCCCTCCGCCTCCATCCTGCCCCGCCCCCCGGCTCCATCCTGCACACCTGCCATCCTGCCCCCCGACACAATCCCGCCACTCTCCCCCCCGGCACCAGCCTGACCCGCTACTCCATCCTGCCCCCCGGCAGTTAGCGCTCATGTGACCGATCAGCTGATCGGTTTCCCAGGCAACCACAGGTCCTAAACGCCTGTAGGACCTAGAAGATGGAGGTGGAGCGAGCCGGTGGACTGGTGAGTATCCTCACTCAGGATTTTTTTTACTTTTACTCTGGAGAAGCGGGGAGCGGAGTATCGCCATATACCATAGTGCTGCTATACATGTACTGTAATGTACCGCCATATACCATCGTGCTGCTGTACATGTGCTGTAATGTACCGCCATATACTATAGTGCTGCTATACACGTAATGTACCGCCATATACTATAGTGCTGCTATACATGTACTGGAATGTACCGCCATATACTATAGCGCTGCTATACATGTAATGTACCGCCATATACTATAGTGCTGATATACATGTACTGTAATGTACCGTCATATACCACAGTGCTGCTATACATGTCCTCTAATGTACCCCCATATACCATAGCATTGCTATACATGTCATTTAATGTACCACCATATACCATAGCGCTGCTATATGTATATCTAATATATATAAAACCCGAAGGCTCACTTACGTCACTTTGCCCACCACTTCCGTCACTTTGTCATGGCCAAAGTGACGTCACCACAGCGCTACACACGCCCAGGGTGGACCAACATGGCGCCCCTAAGCAGACCGGGACTCAGGCAGCCCCGCCACGCTTACGCCCGCCCCTACACTGCCCAAAACACACACACATCACGGCCATGAAATGAGCAGCGTTAGCCAGTCGTCTCCCGCCCGCCACACACCACTTAGGGAGATGACCGGCTAATGCCGTTCGTCTCCCGAGTGCCTCGCGCTCGCTCCTGCCGGTTTCACAGGTGCAAGCTCCTCCCCCTCACTTCCGGTGCCCGGAGCTGTTGATAGCTCTCAGCGAAATGGCGGCCGCACGGATCGCCCTCCGCTCCTAGACTGGCCCGAGCCTCCGGGGGTAAGCCCTGTGCCGGACCGCCAGCAGTAGGCCAAGTAGCCCTGAGGATACGGAGCCAGCTGGTGTGCAGCCTGAAAGAAGGGAGAGAGGTGTGCAGCCTAGAGGAAGACAGGTGTACTGAGCGGTGATGTCGCCGCTCCAGCCTCCTCTCTCCTCACCCCTCCAGCCGGACCTCTCCTCACTCCTCTAGCGCCACCTCTCCTCACCCCTCCAGCAGGACCTCTCCTCACCCCTCCAGCGCCACCTCTCCTCACCCCTCCAGCGCCACCTCTCCTCACCCCTCCAGCGCCACCTCTCCTCACCCCTCAATCCGCACCTCTCCTCACCCGTCCAGCGCTCACCTCTCCTCACCCGTCCAGCGCCCACCTCTCCTCACCCCTCCAGCGCCACCTCTCCTCACCCCTCCAGCGCCACCTCTCTTCACCCCTCCAGCCGCACCTCTCCTCACCCCTCCATCCGCACCTCTCCTCACCCCTCCATCCGCACCTCTCCTCACTCCTCCAGCCGCACCTCTCCTCACCCCTCCAGCGCCACCTCTCCTAACCCCTCCAGACACCCGCCACATCATACTCTGCTATCCACAGAGCCGCCTCTATACTCTGCTACCCACTGAGCTGCCTCTATACTCTGCTACCCACAGAACCCCCTGTATACTCTGCTACCCACTGACCCGCCTGTATACACACAATTGATTTCACTGCGCTCCCGATGCTATTGCATCGGGCCCCTGACCACTGCACTCTGCCCCTGACCATAGCACTCTGCCCCTGACCACAGCACTCTGCCCCTGACCACTTCACTCTGCCCCTGACCACTGCACTCTGCCCCTGACCACTGCACTCTGACCTGAGGCAGACTACGAGCCACTGAGCCTCCAAATACTATGCTAACCACTGAGCCACTCTATAGTCTACTAACCACTGAGCCCCCGTATACCCTGCAAACCATAGACTAGAATACCCGATTCTTTAGAATCGGGCCGCCACCTAGTATCACATAAAATACCAACAACTTTAGGCTTGTGATGTCACAATAGAATGTAGAATGTTAGATTATAGAATTCCGTGTCATGTCACTGTCTGATCATTCTGATCTTATGACTCATAAGAAAAAGAATGTGACTGGATGATTGTTGTCACATTCTAAGAGAAAAGTTGTACTTTGCCTCAATGAGCAAGACTTACAGAAATTGAAGAAAGGGAGGCAAGAATTACAGAAATGAGTTCAGAAATGGAAGAAAGAGAGGCAAGAGCTGCTTTTGCAAGAGCCATGGAAGAAAGGGAGGTAAGAATTACAGAAATGAATGTATGTATGTATGTATGTATGTACAGTATGTCCACTAAAGGAATTTGCATAATTGCATCTACAATCAAAAAATTTTGCACACACACCCCATTTGACGCAGGGTTTTGGGGGTGAGGGGCAGGTTCGGGGGTGCAGGTGCAGCGGGGACATTTTCTTGGGGGGGGGGTGGGTTTAGAGGGGTGCGGGTTAAGGGGGTGAGGGGGCATTTTAGAGCGGGGTGGGGTTGCAGGTTTGGGGTGCAGGGTGGCAGACTTGGGGGGGAGCATGGGTGGATGGGGCAGGTTGGGGGGAGGTGTGGGAGGCAGGATTGATACTTATAGTGGACATGCATACACACACACACACACACACACAGACACACAGCTTATAAGTATGAACAGTTAGTTACTATGCCCGGGTAACGCCAGGCTCAACAGCTAGTAAAATGTAAAAAACCCTAAAAAGGGGTATTTTTTTTTTAAAAGAGAGAAGCAGCAAGCTTATTACACAGGGGGCTTTCAGTAGGAAGCAACTCGTCATTGTAGAGCAAAATCAATAGAAAAGGTGCCGGCAGTAGAGCAAAGAAAAATGGCAAAGCCCACTGTGAAGATGCACCGACGCCAAAAAAAACTTGGAAGCTGAAAACAAATTTATCACCAGGGGCTTAACTACAACAGGTGCAGGGGTTGCCATCACACACGGGCCCGGGAGCCTAGGGGACCCCAAAAGTTCTTTTGGCCCATATGAAATGACAAATGCTATTATATAGTGAAATTAATTCCACATCGCTTTGCATACATCAGCATATCTATTCCATGACGATATGATAGGTATGATATGATCAGGGGCGTAACTACATCTTGTGCAGGGGTTACGATCGCACCCGGACCGTGGTGCCTAGGGGGCCAAAAAGTCCCCTTAGCCTATAGAAAAAGACTATTCCTATTAAAGATCTACAATTATTGGGGCCCTGTTGGAGTTTTCACATCGGGGCCCATTAGCTTCAAGTTTCACCACTGGTTACGATATCCTATGATCGTCATCTCCTATTCTTGAACTGACCTGGAGATTATACTGCCGGGTCATTGTTATTCCACAATGAATTCTGTAAAAACAAAACCCAAAAAACACTGGAAAAATGCATATTTTTCACAATTTTGTCACATTTGAAATTTTCTTTTTCGGTTTTACAGTAAATTACTTGGTAAAGTAATTGGTGTCATTTGATACTACAACTGGTCTTGCAGATAAAAGCCCTTACACAACTATGTTGATGATGAACAAGTAAAAAAAAAATGGTTCTCGGGAGAAGGGGATGAAAAAACATGCACAAAATGGAATATGAATGAATTAAACAAGCTGTTTGTGAAATCTTGTGTCTCACATAACAAAGTCGGAGTGCTGCTCTATTCTGGATAATGAAAACAGACATCATGCAGCCTTTGTGTCCCCCCTCCATGCAGCTACTGCACTGAAGTCTTTGAACAATCTGCAGGTCACCGGCACACAGAGAGCACAATGTGATGGCACACAGAGAGCACAATGTCATGGCACGGCTTTCTTACTGCATATTATCGCTTAGACTTGTGTAAAGATGGCGAAAATCAAAGATTCCACTCTGGAAAGCCCAGCCTGATATCCATCACAGTTTAATGACGATGATCATTAGCCAGGTGAAGGTCACTGGGTCACCTCCTCCTCCTGTGAGGAGAGACATTAGTTCTTGGCAGATTATACAGTGGAGGAAATAAGTATTTGATCCCTTGCTGATTATGCAAGTTTGCCCACTGACAAAGACATGAGCAGTCTATAAGTTTAGGGGTAGGTTAATTTTAATGGAGAGAGATAGATATCAAAAATAAAATCCCGAAAATCATAGTAACATAGTAACATAGTTTTTAAGGTTGAAGGAAGACTTTAAGTCCATCTAGTTCAACCCATAGCCTAAAGGCCACGTCACACGCATCAATCTTATGAGCGATATTGTTAGCGATCACGTACACGCGCGATCGCTAACAATATCGCTCACATCGCTAGTGAGATGTCACACAGGCAGACTCACCAGCGATGTGGAGCAGCGAGATCGCTGGTAACTATGGTAAACGTCGGGTTACTAGGCGCCGCGCGGCGCTTAGTAACCCGACGTTTACCATAGATACCATCTCCCAGCATAGGCTCTGCCGCTGGGAGATCGTTCATTGTGGTGTTGTAGCGACCGGTGGTAAGGCCGCGGGTGTGTGTGTATGATCTTTCTCAACAGAATCTCCATACTCAGGTTTAACCGATAATAACGTTTCTTTACTGGCAAACATGTTTATATCACAGTCAACCGAACTATATGCGCACTTGTATATATTAGAGTCTCTGGATCTTCACTTCTTCCGGGTACGCCGCAAGAAAAAAACACAACAATGAGGGTATCTTTCCCTAACTTTCCCTAAAATCACGTACCAGTTTATCACAGAAGAAGATGTCGCTCCCACGTCGCAGGCCTGGGGATCTCACGAGGACGGGTCCCGGTGCAGCGCTGAAGGGGGAAACTCCTTAGTTTTCTTCTTTGGTCTCCTTCCACAGGTAACGGAATTTTTCTTTTAATGTCTCTCTCAGTCTCAGGGCACACCGAACAGCAGGAGGACGGAGATCACGGCAGTACAACTGGCTCCCTTATGTCGGTCACGGCCCCTGCACATGCACCCTGGGTGCTCGGCGGGCAAGGTTTTGCAGAGCGGCCAGAGTCACAGCACCAAAGTCCAGTGGCCCAGGATCAGTCACAGGGGCTTCTGCGGGGTGATTTTTCCGGCTAGGTGTAGCAAAATAGTCCACTTTCAACAGACATCCACAGGCAGATCTTCCCTTGCTCAACTCTGTGTCTGGAATCATCTCCCGCCCTCTCTCTTCCTCAGCACAAGGCTGTTGGGGGAGGGGATCAGCAATCAATGTTGTTTTTTTTCTCTCTGCAGTCATTTCAGCAATTGTCCACAAGGGGGCAGTATCGGACTGTGTAATGCTCACTTCAGTGTCCATTTCAATAATACAATCTGAATTGCTCACCTCATTACATACCCCCCCACTTAAAGGTTGACAGTCCCTGTCAACAACCATCGGCTCCAAGGCAGTGATGGCCGTTGATATCACAGGGATTGATCTCCGGCGGAGTAGGGACCTCTGTTGGGGGAAACCGTCATCCCCCCGTTCACCTTCGCTCCCTTGTTCAGGGCTCACAATATCTCCAATAAACTCAGTCACGTTTTCTACCCAGGGAGAGTAGGATCGACGGCGGGTAGCGGCGCCGGTTGGGGGCAAATCTGCTTCCTTTAACGGGAACGCCCCCAGGACCGGTGACGTCGGCGGCCTCTGTACCCCTCTCTCCCTTCACAACATCAAACTGTACCACCTCCCCATCACCAACGCTGCGGAGGCACTTACGAGGATTGTTACGCTTTATGGCAGTCTGATGTACAAACACGTCCTCCATTGTGTCATTCCTGCTGATGAAGCCATACCCATCGCGGACATTAAACCACTTCACCGTCCCCTGGACCCGAGTGGCCAGCACTTGCTTATCGGTCTGGCTTTGTCTCTTCACACCCTTTTCCCTGATCTCCCCTGCCGAGCGAGCCGCTTTGGCGGGGGCGTCTAGTTTAAAGGTGGCTGTTGTTGTGGGGCATGACTTGCTGGTTCTGGTATATCGTACCACGGGTGGAGGATGCGGACAACGGTTTGCTCTATGGCGGGGGTCGCCGCATGTCCAGCACCTTCCCATAGGCCGGCTGGGTTGCTGTCTCGCTTGCCTCTCCGCCTGTTGGTCTAGCATGAGCTGTAGCTGTAGTATCTGTTTCTGCAACTCTGCTACTATCTGCTTCAATTCTTCCGTGTCACTGTTCGGAGTGCTGGCACTGGATATGGACCTGCAGGCCGTAGTATAAGTCTGGTTATAAGTTACTACCGGGAGGAGATTCTGTTAATCACAGATCCTGCCGACTACGCCAGATGTAGCGACCGGTGGTAAGGCCGCGGGTGTGTGCGTATGATCTTTCTCAACAGAATCTCCATATTCAGGTTTAACCGATAATAACGTTTCTTTACTGGCAAACATGTTTATATCACAGTCAACCGAACTATATGCGCACTTGTATATATTAGAGTCTCTGGATCTTCACTTCTTCCGGGTACGCCGCAAGAAAAAAAACACAACAATGAGGGTATCTTTCCCTAACTTTCCCTAAAATCACGTACCAGTTTATCACAGAAGAAGATGTCGCTCCCACGTCGCAGGCCTGGGGATCTCACGAGGACGGGTCCCGGTGCAGCGCTGAAGGGGGAAACTCCTTAGTCTTCTTCTTTGGTCTCCTTCCACAGGTAACGGAATTTTTCTTTTAATGTCTCTCTCAGTCTCAGGGCACACCGAACAGCAGGAGGACGGAGATCACGGCAGTACAACTGGCTCCCTTATGTCAGTCAAGGCCCCTGCACATGCACCCTGGGTGCTCGGCGGGCAAGGTTTTGCAGAGCGGCCAGAGTCACAGCACCAAAGTCCAGTGGCCCAGGATCAGTCACAGGGGCTTCTGCGGGGTGATTTTTCTGGCTAGGTGTAGCAAAATAGTCCACTTTCAACAGACATCCACAGGCAGATCTTCCCTTGCTCAACTCTGTGTCTGGAATCATCTCCCGCCCTCTCTCTTCCTCAGCACAAGGCTGTTGGGGGAGGGGATCAGCAATCAATGTTGTTTTTTTTCTCTCTGCAGTCATTTCAGCAATTGTCCACAAGGGGGCAGTATCGGACTGTGTAATGCTCACTTCAGTGTCCATTTCAATAATACAATCTGAATTGCTCACCTCATTACAGTGTCAGACACCACGATGATGCAGATTGATCAAGCGATTATCGCTTGATTTGAGCTCCGGCTCACAAATCTGCAATCAAACAATCAAGCGATTTTACATTGTAAAATCGCTAGATTACACGCAGCGACGCACAAACGATATCGCTTAAGCGATCAAAAAAGCAGATCGCTTAAGCGATATCGCTCACAAGATTGACGCGTGTGACGTGGCCTTAACATGTTGATCCAGAGGAAGGAAAAAAAAACCCATGTGGCAACACTAAGCTCCACATTGGGGGAAAAAATTCCTTCCTGACTCCAGATACGGCAATCAGACTAATTCCCTGGATCAACGCCCTATCAAAGAATCTAGTATGTATAACTGATAATATTATAGTTTTCAAGAAAGGCATCCAGGCCCTTCTTAAATGTTAGTAGTGACTCACTCATTACAACAGCATGTGGCAGAGAGTTCCATAGTCTCACTGCTCTTACAGTAAAGAATCCGCGTCTGTGATTATGATTAAACCTTCTTTCCTCCAGACGTAGAGGATGCCCCCTTGTCCCAGTCTCAGGCCTAAGAGTAAAGAGATCATTAGAAAGGTCTCTGTACTGTCCCCTCATATATTTATACATTATTATAAGATCACCCCTAAGCCTTCGTTTTTCCAAGCTAAATAACCCCAAGTTTAATAACCTGTCTTGGTATTGCAGATCCCTTAGTCCTCTAATGACTTTTGTCGCTCTTCTCTGGACCCGCTCTAGTTCAGCTATGTCTTTCTTATACACCGGAGACCAGAATTGTACACAGTAGTCTAAGTGTGGTCGCACTAGTGACTTGTATAGAGGTAAAATGATGTTCTCCTCATGAGCATCTATGCCTCTTTTAATGCATCCCATTATTTTATTTGCCTTTGCAGCAGCTGCCTGACACTGGCCACTAAATGTGAGTTTGTCATCTACCCATACACCCAGGTCTTTTTCAGTGACAGTTTTGCCCAGTGTTTTACAATTAAGTACATAATTATACCTTTTGTTTCCTCTGCCCAAGTGCATGACTTTACATTTATCACCATTAAAGCGCATTTGCCATTTAGCAGCCCAAGCTTCTAGTTTACATAAATCCTCCTGTAATAATAAATTGTCCTCCTCTGTATTGATTACCCTGCAGAGTTTAGTGTCATCTGCAAATATTGAGATTCTACTCCGTATGCCCCCTACAAGGTCATTAATAAATATATTAAATAGAAGCGGGCCCAACACTGACCCCTGTGGTACCCCACTGTTAACTGTGACCCATTCTGAGTGTGTTCCATTAATAACCACCCTTTGTTTCCTATCACTAAGCCAGTTCTTAACCCACTTACACATATTTTCCCCTATCCCCATTGCCCTCATTTTATGTATCAACCTTTTGTGTGGCACCGTATCAAAAGCTTTTGAAAAGTCCATATACACCACATCCACTGCATTTCCTTGGTCCAGTCCAGAACTTACTTCTTCATAGAAGCTTATCAGATTAGTTTGACAGGAACGGTCCCTCGTAAAACCATGTTGATAATGGGTCATGAGGTTATTTTTCTTCAGATACTTCAGTATAGCATCTCTTACAAAACCCTCTAGGATTTTACCCACAGTAGAGGTTAAGCTTACTGGCCTATAATTTCCAAGTTCAGTTTTTGTCCCCTTTTTGAATATTGGCACCACATTTGCTATACGCCAGTCCTGTGGTACAGACCATGTTATTATGGAATCTTTAAATATTAAAAATAATGGTCTATCTATGACAATACTTAATTCCTGCAGCACTCTGGGGTGTATCCCATCCGGGCCCGGGGATTTGTCAATTTTAGTTATTTTTAGACGATGCCGTACTTCCTCTTGGGTTAAGCAGGTGACATTTAATTGAGACTTTTTGTTATAACTGATCATATTGTCTGTCATGGGATTTTCTTGTGTAAATACTGTTGAAAAAAAGTCATTTAGCATATTGGCTTTTTCCTCATCCTCATCCACCATTTCACATTGTCGAAATTATATAAATGTATTTGCATTCTGCAGAGAGAAATAAGTATTTGATCCCGTGCCAATTATTAGGAGTTCTGGCTCTTACAGACCAGTTAAGGCCAGTTTACACGCTGCGATGTGGTAGAGATCCGACCAACGATGTGGATCGCTGCCATATCGTGATCTGATCGCTGGTGAGCTGTCACACAGGCAGTCTCACCAGCGATCAGGACCAGCGAGAACGCTGGTAACCATGGTAAACAGCAGGTAACTAAGCTGAGTACGGCACTTAGTTACCTGATGTTTACCATGGTGACCAGCTCCCAGCGCTTGCTGTGCGGCACTGGGAGCTTGTTCATCGTTGGTCTCCTGTTGTCACACTGCTGGCCGCCCAGCAGGAGACCAATAATAGATTTTTGGTTCTGGCACCCATAACGATGTCTGTTATGAACCGATGACTCAGGAGTAACATTCAAATTCCATAGAATTCGTTGATGACTATACTGACTGCAATCTCTGACTACACACCGCAACTAGAAGTAGCAGTGGAATGTAACTAACCAGACCTAGACACCTCTGCACAGCCGGAGAACTAACTGCTCCTAAAGATGGATGTAGGAAAAGCTATCTTGCCTTAGAGCAGAACCCCAAAAGAATAGCAAGCCCCCACAGATATTAACTGGGAAACAAGAGAAAGAAAAACAAACACAGGCAGAGTAAAAGGGTTAGCAAAAGAGGCCAAACTAGCTATATAGGAAGGACAGGATAGAATACTATTGCAGTCAGTATAAAACAGTATCAAAAAACCACCAACAGTAGTACAAAAATTACCCTGAGTCACTAAGACTCGGCGCCCTCTATATCTGCAGACTTCTATAAATCAAAGCCAGCAGAACTGGAAATAACAGATAATAGTGAATGGTAAAATTCCTAGGAAGAAAACTGCCTATCTGAGAGCGCATAAACAAATATACAGACTAAATTGAAAACTCACAGCTCAGAATAAGACAAAACATAAGCAGAACCTTAAGCACACAAAAGTGTGCCACAAAATATCAAAAAACCATCCACTTAGCTTGCAAAGAATTCCACAGAGCAGAAGAAACCAGAGAGATGTGAACTCCTCCAGGAACCAAAGGCAACTGGCAAGGATTGATCCACTTCAAACCATTATATGCTCCAAGAACCAGATTGCCAATCACCATCACCTGTGAAGCCCACACTGTCAGCTGCATCACCAGCAACAACCACTGGAGGGAGCTCCAATGAATTCACAACAAACAAGGATCATTAAGGACAAAAGTAGGCTGGGCACATGCTGCAAACACAATAATGGCTGGCAGAGTGGTGGTGAAGGCAGACACAGTCCTGCAACCTGATGCGTGCTGAGCATGTGAGCCTGTATCAAAGGTAGGAACACAAGCTTTGACGTATAAGTACTCCATAGAAGACTTATGGACAGAGCACAAGTTACCAAGTGACAGCCTCAAAATCTTCATGATTTAGAGATGATCTGCAAAGAGGAGTGGACCAAAATTCCTCCTGACGTGCACAAACATCATCCTCAACTACAAGAAGCGTCTAACTGCTGTGCTTGCCAAGAAGGGTTTTCCTACCATCTATTAAGTCTTGTTTGCCAGAGGGATTAAATACTTATTTCTCTCTGCACAATGCAAATACATTTATATAATTTAGACAATGTGATTTTCTGGATTTTATTTTTTATATTCTATCACTCACTGTTAAAATTAACCTATCCTTAAAATTATAGACTGTTCATGTTTTTGTCAGTGGGCAAACTCAGCAAGGGATCAAATACTGTATAGGACTAGTGACTGGTTTTTCACATGTTGCATGCACTTTGAAAAAACAGACACTTGGTGCATGTAACCCAAGACAGTCATTAATGGACAAGTCATGGGTGGGTTAGAAAATGGGCATCAACTATAGAAGCTACACAGAAACTCATATACAGTATATACATTGTATGTTCTCCCTGCTTTTACATGGGTTTCCTCTGGATTCCCCAATGGAGACAGAGAAAATGTCTGTAAAGTACTGCAGAAAATGAAATGTTGGTGCTATACAGTACAAGTGAGTAAAATGAATACAAATAAATAACCTATTTTTTGAATAATAAAACACACTTTTTCCCCAAAAAATGTGTAGGAAAGTGGGGCATGTTTCATAATTTAGATGTCGTGGAGGAGTGTGTCACACGAGGCAGGAGGATAGTCACAGTAGGTAGTAGTCGGCACTGAGCCGAACACATGTGCCCGCCATTAAAGAGAACAATATTCACTCCTCCCTACGCCCATAATCCCACCCTCTTCTTAGTACTGAAGTCGGTGCCAAGATGAGAGCGGTAATATTGGTGTGGAGAGGAGTTATTCTCTTTAAGGCATAAGTGATCAACCAGCTGCAGACTTACTGTAACGAATGTGTGTGAGGGGGCAGTGAATATTCCAGCAGCTGACCTCGGTGTAACTGGTCATGCATGGCAGTGACATCACGCTCTGTGCTGCTTACACACTGAAACCAGTTACCGGCATCAGAAGAGGACACCAGACAATGAGGGAGCAGAGAAGAGGTGATAAAAACATTTATTTAATGTGTGGACATAATGGAAGGCATATACACCAGGATGGGTCTATGATGGGGATCATATATACCAGGATGAGGGACATGTATATCAAGATGGGGATCATATATACCTTGTTGAAGATCATATACAGTTAGGGCCAGAAATATTTGGACAGTGACACAAGTTGTGTTATTTTAGCTGTTTACAAAAACATGTTGAGAAATACAATTATATATATAATATGGGCAGAAAGTGCACACTCCCAGCTGCAATATGAGAGTTTCCACATCCAAATCGGAGAAAGGGTTTAGGAATCATAGCTCTGTAATGCATAGCCTCCTCTTTTTCAAGGGACCAAAAGTAATTGGACAATGGACTCTAAGGGCTGCAATTAACTCTGAAGGCGTCTCCCTCGTTAACCTGTAATCAATGAAGTAGTTAAAAGGTCAGGGGTGGATTCCAGGTGTGTGGTTTTGCATTTGGAAGCTGTTTCTGTGACCAGACAACATGCGGTCAAAGGAACTCTCAATTGAGGTGAAGCAGAACATCCTGAGGCTGAAAAAAAAGAAAAAATCCATCAGAGAGATAGCAGACATGCTTGGAGTAGCAAAATCAACAGTTGGGTACATTCTGAGAAAAAAAGGAATTGACTGGTGAGCTTGGGAACTCTAAAAGGCCTGGGCGTCCACGGATGACAACAGTGGTGGATGATCGCCGCATACTTTATTTGGTGAAGAAGAACCCGTTCACAACATCAACTGAAGTCCAGAACACTCTCAGTGAAGTAGGTGTATCTGTCTCTAAGTCAACAGTAAAGACAAGACTCCATGACAGTAAATACAAAGGGTTCACATCTAGATGCAAACCATTCATCAATTCCAAAAATAGACAGGCCAGAGTTAAATTTGCTGAAAAACACCTCAAGAAGCCAGCTCAGTTCTGGAAAAGTATTCTATGGACAGATGAGACAAAGATCAACCTGTACCAGAATGATGGGAAGAAAAAAGTTTGGAGAAGAAAGGGAACGGCACATGATCCAAGGCACACCACATCCTCTGTAAAACATGGTGGAGGCAACGTGATGGCATGGGCATGCATGACTTTCAATGGCACTGGGTCACTTGTGTTTATTGATGACATAACAGCAGACAAGAGTAGCCGGATGAATTCTGAAGTGTACCGGGATATACTTTCAGCCCAGATTCAGCCAAATGCTGCAAAGTTGATTGGACGGCGCTTCATAGTACAGATGGACAATGACCCCAAGCATACAGCCAAAGCTACCCAGGAGTTCATGAGTGCAAAAAAGTGGGACATTCTGCAATGGCCAAGTCAATCACCAGATCTTAACCCAATTGAGCATGCATTTCACTTGCTGAAATCCAGACTTAAGACGGAAAGACCCACAAACAAGCAAGACCTGAAGGCTGCGGCTGTAAAGGCCTGGCAAAGCATTAAGAAGGAGGAAACCCAGCGTTTGGTGATGTCCATGGGCTCCAGACTTAAGGCAGTGATTGCCTCCAAAGGATTCGCAACAAAATATTGAAAATAAAAATATTTTGTTTGGGTTATGTTTATTTGTCCAATTACTTTTGACCTCCTAAAATGTGGAGTGTTTGTAAAGAAATGTGTACAATTCCTACATTTTCTATCAGATATTTTTGTTCAACCCTTCAAATTAAACGTTACAATCTGCACTTGAATTCTGTTGTAGAGGTTTAATTTCAAATCCAATGTGGTGGCATGCAGAGCCCAACTCGCGAAAATTGTGTCACTGTCCAAATATTTCTGGCCCTAACTGTATATCAGGATGGGGATCATACCCTTTTTGACTGAAAATAAGATGTACTAGGGGGCTTTGCTATGCTGCTGAATATAAAGTACTCCTCGCAAATAAGACATACTAATTTTTTGTAGGGCAGCAGTTCCACCAATAAGACGACCAGGGCAAGCAGCATTAACTCATTCTCCAGCCCCCCCGCCCCCTGCTGTTGAGGCATGACATTAGCTGCTGGCCTCTAATTCGCCGGCGGTGGCACCCATACATCTACGGCATCTGAGGCAAGGAGCGGCACTCATGCGTGCACTTGTGTAGGTATATATGATGGGGATACTGTATTGGGGACAGCAAAGGGATGATAGGGGCTGCAAGGGGATGGTGGGGTTAGGATACTATATTGAGGGCTGCAAAGTGATGATGGGGATAATAGGGATACTGTATTGGTGTCTGCAAGGGGATGATGGGGATACCGTATTGGTGGCTGCAATGGGATGATAAATGTTTATTTTTTTTGTTAAACAATAAACCTGAATTCTTCTTTATGAAAAAATAACAGAGCCAATTTGAAGGTAAGGGTTTTACGACCGCGTAGAAATAAAAACAACATGTAAAAAATCTCCATGAGTCGAGATTTTTTCATCAAGGCGGGAGCGCAGTCATAAAACCCTATTTTTCTTCAAATTGGCTCTGCTGTTCTATCTCAAGGGAGATTGCTGCAGATCGTCATTAGGATATTAGTGGATATCAAGGGGGAATTGGTTTTGGTTGTGACCCTCACAACCGCCTTAAGGCCCCGTTACACATAGCGATATCGCCGCAACGTCACAGGTATTGTGATGTTGCAGCAACCTCGCCAGTGTATCGCTGCATGTGACACGTAGCAGCGAGCGGTCCCCCGCTATGAGATCGCTGATCGTTACGGAATGTCCTGGACCATGTTTTCATCGTCAGTCTCCCGCTGGGCATGCTGCATCGGTATGTGTGACAGGGGAAACGACCACCGATCTCCATGTTACGCCCGTGACAGTGACAGATCCCAATGACCATCAGGGGTCGCCGCATCAGTGAGTAGATCTGCCTGTGTGGCATCTCACCAGCGACCACTTAGCGACATTCCAGCGATCCCTGCCAGGTCGTATCGTTGTCGGGATCGCTGGAATGTCGCTAGGTGTAACGGGGCCTTTAAGGTGAGCAGTGTTCAAACATTTCAATTGTTTTTACACACAGGTGTACCCTATGTGCACTTTCTTTCTCTCCAGTTTCACAAAAATCATGGAAAAATAAGACATCCCCTGAAAATCAGACACAGCGTATCTTTGCGAGCAAAAATTAATGTAAAAGACAGTGTCTTATTTTTGGGGAAATATATACCAGGATGTGGACATATGTACCAAGATGGGAATTATATAAACTAGGATGGAGATCATATATACCAGGATGGAGATCATACATTTCAGGACGTGGACATATATACCTTGATAGGGATCATATATACCAGGATGGAGATCATACATATCAGGATGGGCCAAGGATGGGGAACATATATTCTAAAATGGGGATCCTATATACCAGGATGGACCCAGGATGAGAGCCATATATACTAGAATTGGCCCAAGATTGTGATCTTCTACACCAGGATGGAACAAGGATGAGGAACGTATATACCTGGAAAGGACCCAGACTGGGGGACATTAGTACAGAATTGGGGTGCATTACCCCATAACAGTGTCAGCAGCAAATCTCTCCCCATAACAGTGCATCATAGCGCCATTTTTTGCTTCAGTTTTATTTGTTATTTTCCTCGTTGCATCTTATTGTCCGAAAATGCGGTATGCTGGAGACAACTCAGAGGGCCACATCTACATGAGCATGGCCAATAAATGAATTAGATGATTGCACAAGATAAAACTACATTTGACTTTCACAATAACTCATAAATCACCGAGTTAATTGAAGAATCTATTTATAGATCAACTAGGAGCTGTAAAATTAATCTCTTCCTTCATTGTATGTGAGTTTACATGGAAGATCCCATTGATTTCCAATTTAATACTTGCTGCAAACTCTCCAAGGATTTAAAGCGTCTGTTCACCTCTGATCATTAGTTAGTAGTGCATAGTTTATGAATTAGCGTATATGAACAAATAACATAGTATCTTCTCATTGGAGAGAGTCCACAAGCTTGTCATCAGACCCTTCACAACTTAACTGAGCCCCTACAATGCAGGAGCAATGATGGTTCTGCATCAGATGACGGCTGTGCACACGGTCCAAAACTCATTTTACTTGAGAGATTAGCAGACAAGGTCAGTGCGGAAGCAGAAATAGTAGACTTTCAGGACTCGGGCTGCGCCGACTAGAAAATAGAGGTGCAGATTTTGCGCCCCAGAAAAATGGCTGTGCCAATGGAGCGTTTTTGCCACATTTTTGCAATATTTTTTGTGGATTTTGATGCGTTTTTAAAGCATTTGTTCACTGCTGTGAATGTGAATAAAACTAGGTTAGGCTGGGGAAAAATGAAGTGTTTCAAGATGTCATAATGTGACGTGCAGCTCTGCTGTAGTTTTGGTCTACAGCCTGGGTACAGCAGGCAGGTACGGGCTGTCACCCACCCCCAGCTGCCTAGTTTTAACTGGCTGGTAATTAAAATTATTTTTTTTTTTACTTACTTACATTTTTTGCCATATTTTTGGATGCCAGACAGATACAGCTACCCCCAGCTACCTAGTTTTACCTGTTTGAAAACCAAAAAATATAGGGAAACCCTTCTATATATTTTTTTTTAATTACTTCATGAAATAATTGAAAAAAAAAAAAAAAATGATGTGGGGCTTCGCCGTATTTTTGGTTTCCAGCCAGGTACAACTAGGCAGCTGGGGGCAGGAATCCTCAAGGTGGGGAGGTCCGAGCTTACTGGCCCCCCAAACTGCAGCCCACAGCACACCCAGAAAATGGCGCATACATAGAAGCACCATTTTCTGGCGCTGTACTCAACTCCAAATTGCTCTGGTGCCAGTGGCAAACTGGTTAATAAAGGGGTTAATGCCAGGTGAATTTTGCCAGCTGGCACTTAGCTCGAGATTCCTAATATCAGGCAATTGTTAGACTCGGCCATTGGGGATCTCTACTAAATAGTACACAACACAGAGAAAAATGTTTTAATTAGAGCAAAAAACACAAACACATTTAAACTCTATCTTTATTACTTCCACATACCCTTTCACAATCCTCTGCGATGTCTGTTCCTGCCAAGACTCGAAACTGAATGAGTCTTCGCTTTTACAGTGAATGGGGGTGATGTCACGGTGTGTGTCACCTGAGGTCAGATAGAGCGATGTGGCTCTGTGACGCCCTGCTCCACAGGTAGCCACAGACTTCCCTGGTGTATGGCTGGATTTCCACAGAGGGTACCACCTACAAACAACACCTTCCACGCAAGCACAGTAGGGGGAGCTCAACTTGCTGACTTTAGGCAAGATCCCCTATAAATACTGGTGCTGGGGGAGGAGTTAGAGTGTCCAGATGCTAGGAGAGCTGCGAAGACGTCCTGGTGTGCGGTGCTGTGCTAGGCCCGAACCAGTGACCCGGAGTAGTCCTTCTGCTGTCCAGCCAGACCCGGGAGTGGGATAGAAAGGTGAGGAGTACAGAGAACAGTGGGAGTAGAGGAGCCAGTGGAGGTTCGCCCAATTAAACACCGGACTTTGAGGCTCCACACCTGCAGTAGTGCTTCAAGCCGGCAGCAAACCCTGACACACCGGGGAGACTTCAGTCACCCAGTCCCCCCTGCATACTCAATATAAAGGGAGCCAGACACCGTAGTGAGGAGAGGGCAATGGTGATCATCGAGGGTAATTCGCAGACCACGCAGGAGGAGAGAGAAGTGAGGAGGCCGGCTAGGTTATACATGGGCAGGGCTTCAACATCAAGGGAGAGAGAACTTAAGGATGCCTTATACCCGCTCTCTGTGGAAGTTCAGCTGTACATCTGGTCACCTGACTGTGCTCTGGATGTGTTACCTGCAGTTTCACCAGTAAAAAGATAAAGAGACACTCAGCGATGTGTGTGTGCGCATTATTCCTCCCTCTTCCCATGCTCTCTAGAGACTGTTTCACTACCCATTACCTCGGCCCAAGCCCCTAGTCTGAACTGTCCACTCAATGCTGCCCCGGAGGCCCAGCTTCACCTGTAGGAAGCTTTACCACCCTTGCCGCAGTACCAACACCCTCCAAAGGACTGCAGCGGCGCTGGTGATCCCTCACTAGGCGCTACAGGTGGCATCACGAACCATTCTAACAAACTTTATTTAAGAAGTCACCGAACCGCAGAGCCACGGACTCGGGTACAGCCACCAGTGATAGCATCCCCCCCCGACACCGTGCCCGAGCTCTGAGTACCCTGGCCAGGGCGGGTCAGCTCTCTGACCTGAGGTTAACTCTCCTGTCTCAAATCTCACAGCGGAACCCAAAACTCACTTGTTTCGGGTCCTGCCGTGAAGCAGGAAAGTTCACCTCAGGTTAGAGAGCCATGTCGCTCGAGATGAACTCAGGTGACCAAGACTGTGACATCACCCTGTTCACTATGAGAGCTGAAGCTCATTCAGTTTTGGGTTTCGTCAGAAACGGGTGACGCAGAGCATTGTGGAAAGGTATGTGGGAGTAATAAAGATAGAGTTTAAATATGGGTTTGTGTTTTTTGTTGTAATAAAAAGATTCTGTGTTGTATATTCTTTACTATTTACGAGAGATTCCTTATGACTTGGTCTAACATTGGCCCAACATTATGACTCTTGAACTTAGTGCCAACTCGTATTAACTAGTGATGGGCGAGTCCTAAATTACTCGGAATCGCTTGACTCAAGCGAGTCCGAGCCCGGGACTCGCTACTCCTTGTGAGTCTAGCGAGTCCAATGTTAATGAATGGGGAAGCGAGTAATAGCGAGTAGTGTGCGATTTACAAATCACAGATGTGTCTCGGAAGCTTCAGCCTGAAGCAATCCTAGTTTTGTCAGAGACTCTGACAAAACTAGGATTGCCATTGATTTGCATTGGACTCGTTTACTGTGCAAGTAATCGCTGGGAAACTCGCACAGATAAGAGTCATACTGTCTCCTCTGTGCTGGCTGCCGCAGCTCCAGGGTCCTAGAGCCCGCCTGCTGCCTGATGTAGCAGAGCTGAGATTGTTCTCAGTCTGCTCATTCCCTGTGCATAGACATCTATATCTATGCACAGGGGATGTAGCAGAGAGGACATCGCGTTTTGGACTGCATCGGATGGAAGAGGATTTTTTTAATTAAAGATGGAGTCCCTAATGGCTTTTTTTTTTATTTCTAATAAAAAATTTTCTCTGTGTTGTGTTTTTTTTAAAACAATTTAATAGAAATTCATGGCGGTCATGTCTAATATTGGCGTGACCGCCATAAATTTCGGGCTTAGGGCCAGCTGATAATACAAAGCTGGCCCTAACCTCTTTATTACCCAGCGTGCCACCGCCACCAGGGCCGCTGGAAGAGCGGGGTTCAGCGCCAGAAGAAGGTGCTTCAATGAACGCGCCATCTTCTGGGGCGGCTGCGGGCTGCAATTTGCAGCGGGGGGTGCCCAGAAAGCTTGGGCATCCCTGCGCTGCGGATTCCAGCCCCCAGCTGCTTAGGTGTACCTGGCTAGACATAGAAATTGCACGGAGCCCCACGCATTTTTTTTTAATTATTTCATGAAATTCATGAAATAATAAAAAAAAAGGGCTCCCCTATATTCTTGTGTCTGGCCAGGTACAAATAGGCACCTGGGGGTTGGGGGCAGCCGGTCGCTGCCTGCTGGATCCGGCTGGTTCCAGAAATACGGCGAAGCCCATGTAAATTTTTTTCTGAAAAATCAATAAAACAATCCTAAAAAAGGGACTGCATCTTTATTAACCCCTCGCCTATGGTCCAGGGGTTAATAAAGATGCAGTCCCTTTTATTTACATTGTTTTATGGATTTGTCAGAAAAAAATTTCACGTGGGCTTCGCCATATTTCTGGAACCAGCCGGATCCAGCAGGCAGCGACGGGCTGCCCCCAACCCCCAGGTGCCTATTTGTACCTGGCCGGACACAAGAATATAGGGGAGCCCTTTTTATTATTTCATGAATTTCATGAAATAATTAAAAAAAAATGCGTGGGGCTCCGCGCAATTTCTATGTCTAGCCAGGTACAGCTAAGCAGCTGGGGGCTGGAATCCGCAGCGCAGGGATGCCCAAGCTTTCTGGGCACCCCCTGCTGCAAATTGCAGCCCGCAGCCGCCCCAGAAGATGACGCGTTCATTGAAGCGCCATCCTCTGGCGCTGAACCCTGCTCTTCCAGCTGCCCTGGTGGCGGTGGCACGCTGGGTAATAAAGGAGTTAATACCAGCTTTGTTATACAAGCTGGTATTAAGCCCAAGATTCTTAATGTCAGGCCACGTTTGACCCAGCCACTAAGAATCTCCAATAAAGGGTTAAAAAAACACAACACAGAGAAAAATTTTGATTAGAAATAAAAAAAAAAAGCCATTAGGGACTCCATCTTTAATTAAAAAAATCCTCTTCCGTCCGACGTAGTCCAAAACGCGATGTCCTCTCTGCTACATCCCCTGTGCATAGATATAGATGTCTATGCACAGGGAATGAGCAGACTGAGAAGAATCGCAGCTCTGCTACATCATCTCTGTGAGCAGGCGGGCTCTAGGACCCTGGAGCTGCGGCAGCCTGCACAGAGAAGACAGCTGGACTTGGCTAGCAAAGTAACAGCAGTTACTCTGCTGCTATCACTGGCACAGTAGCCGAGTCTAATGCAAGACAATGCAATCCTAGTTTTGTCAGCTTCTCTGACAAAACTAGGATTGCCATTGATTTGTATTGGACTCGTGCGAGTAAACGCTGGGAAACTCGCAGAGTACCGAGTCCTGCGAGTCCCTTACTACTCGCCGAGTAACGAGTCCTAGCGAGTAGATTCGCCCATCCCTAGTATTAACCCTTTCGTTACCCAGTTTGCCACCAGCACCAGATTAACTGTAATGGTACCTTTACACGCCGCTACCGAAGGTAGCAACAGGTAGGCACCGCACGTGCACGCGCGCGGTTTCAATGGTTGCTAACGGTACCTGATACCGCAAATACACGCCGCCACAAGCTGCTCCACAGAAGGTATTTTCGTTCCCTGGAAGTGCCGACAGGTGCCGCAGGTTACCTTCTGTGGAGCACCTTCCCTGATTTACACGCTGCTACCACAAGGGAATATGGGCGTACATATTGTGCGCCATAACTACAAAGGCGTGACAGAGTTGTGTATTACGCGGCGTTCGTACGGTGATTGGACAATGCAATAACATCATGATTGGCCAGCCAGCGCAGGGAGGCTGGCTAATACATGACGCTATAGCAAATGTGTAGTGTGACTGGTCAGATCGTTAAATATGCCGCCCTGTGCAGGGACAGCCAATGGGTACACAGTAGCCCCCACTAATGATAGCTGATGGGGCGTGGTATACATGACGCTGTAGCACGCCCAAGGTAATTCAAATACCGTACCTGTGCCCCGATTACACGCCGCTACCATAGGGTTTATACCTGCTTGTTTTTCAGCACGGCTGAAAGACAGGTATCCACAGAGACAGGAAGGTACAACCTGAATTACACGTCGCCACTTCGCGGTGTTTTGAAGGCACCTTTCGGTAGCGGCGTGTAAAGGTACCATAAGAGTCTAGGTACAGCACTAGAAAATGGCGCTTCTGATGAATGTGCCACTTTCTGGGATGGCTGCGGGCTATAACTCACAGTGAGGAGGGCCCAGAACGGTTGAGCCTCCCCACGCTGAATATCCCAGCCCCCAGCTGCCTAGATGTACCTGGCTGGAAACCAAA
Organism: Allobates femoralis; assembly: GCA_033576535.1. NCBI lineage: Eukaryota > Metazoa > Chordata > Amphibia > Anura > Aromobatidae > Allobates > Allobates femoralis. Next base: position 427,447,405 of record JARQOC010000006.1, read on the forward strand.
AAGTGGGAAGTCCCACATAATTTTTAAAAAACTTTTTTTTTTTTTTTAAATGGTCCGCTGTATTTTTATTACCAGCCAATTACAACTAGGCAGCTGGGAGTGAGTGGCAGCCAATACCTGCCTGCTGTACCTGGGCTGGTGACCAAAAATACAGCAGAGACCCATGTTATCCAAAATGTGCACCAAATCCGTACTAAATACTCAGTAAATACGCACTATGTGAACAGTGTTGTGTATCTGCTGAGTATTTAGAGCTAACATTGAGGTCTATGTGTGAAAATCACAGCAAAACCTGCAATAAATGATATGCTGCAGATATTCCTACACTACAAATCATGGCATTCCCACCATAGAAAATCCACATCATGGGCACAGCTCTTCAGCTTTTACTTTCACTTTCATTACAATTCATGCTGCTGCAGATTTGGAACAGATTTGTAGTGTATCCGCAGTAAAATCACAGTAAAACCCACAATATACGCAGCGTGGGCACATAGCCTCACACATGCTGAATAGTAAGTATAGCTCTGGATTGTAAGGTTACATTAAAAAACAAACAAAAAAAAGTTTTATTCCACTTTACAGTCACTACTGCACTATGTATTTGTGGCACCCCTGCCGACCGGTCGCCACTACATGGCGCAGCAGCCAGTATTGGTAAGTCAGTCTCCCCACACACACCCAACACACTCCCGACCCTAAGTCTAGAGACTATGCCCAGCAATGGGATAGCGGGAAGAGCCAGGTGGAGGGTGGAAAATTGGAGAAGGACCTGGTTAGGAGAGGTAACAGAAAAAAAAGGACACAACACAAAGTTTGAGACAGAGAGAGATAGGAGAGTCAGCCGAGAGACACCAGAGGAGTGAAGTCCAGTCCGTAGAAGGAGAGGCAAGAACACCACCAGACAGGACTGTGAGGACGCAGACCTAGCGGCCTGTGCCACTATGAGGCTAGCTTGGGTCCAAGGCTGTAGACCGTGGTGAGAGAAAGAAGGAGTCCAGGTGTCCTTGAATTAGCGAGAATACTGTGGGACTGGGCTGGAACAAGAGTGCTGGCTCTGCTGAATTGGCTAGGACGCTGTATGCTCCAACCACGAACCCCGGCAGGATGCGAGGTCTTTATGTCCCGTGACCCAACCTCTGGCGCAGTAAAGAGAAGGCCGTCATACTAGGGCTAGGGGACCCGGTAGGTCACCCACTGAAAGCCTGTGACCACTGGATCTTTGCTAGCGTGCAGACAGACCGAAAAAGCCCGAATAAGAGATGAAAGGGGGTGACGCAGATGAACCATCCCGGCTGTTTAGACCACACCGGAGCAGGTAATGTACTGTCTGTAAACTTTACCAACTGCTGAGAGAGTAAAACCTGATTAAAGCTTAATGTTGTCTGAGGCTGTGATTATTGTGCATGAGGGGAGATAGACTGATTCTGTGATTCGGCAGCAGGAGGCTGCCCGTGACTGAGCTCCGTATTTCCAACGAACCTGCATATCCATAAACTTCAAAGTTGCCCTGGGGTCCAGCTCTTCCCGTGGAGGGCTCAACATCCTCACTGCTACTCGCATTATCCCCAGAGGTCCCGACTGCAGTGGTGGTGTGGCGCCCCTGCGACCAGGGTGGCCGCATAGGGAACTGCAGCCAGGCAGGAAGATAGACAGTTTGTACAACAAAGACCCTCACAGTACAAACACACCCACTAGAGGTAGCACTCAACCCGGAGCCCGGGACTCTAGGTGGGCAAGGGGTGGTAGGTTTAGAGGAAAGTGGGTGGGAAAGAATGTAGATCAGGTGACAGAGCTCAAATAGAGGAAGCAGAGGAGGAAGGAGTTAGTAGGCCAGTGAGAGCCGAGCAGCCAAGACAAGTAGGCCGGAGTAGGCTGAGCTGTAAAGACAAGAACAGAAATAAAAGTGACACATCCCGGTGGGATTGGGCTCAAGGTTTGAGTCACAACTATGTGTGTTGTTAGTGAATTGGCCACAACAATCTTGAGTGTATGGCATGCTACACACATTACTGTGTGATGGGCCTTGTGCATGTATCTGCAGGGCCAACACATGAACACCCATCAGGCATCAGCATCAGGAGTTCTGGCACAGTGACAGGGTGCACTACCATGTAGCCCAAATCATGTATATTGTGGTGTGACTAAACATGTGTGCATGTGTTATGACATCATACTCACCACGCAGAGTCTGCATGTGGACGAGGATGGTGGCCATGCAATCCCTAGCCTTATACTTCATGTCCGCCACCTTTTTTATTATCTGCTTCGGCGTCTGCACCACTTGCAGTCTCCTCAGCAGGGACCTCTGCATTTTACGCACAATGCGCATCTTATGCAGCCATGGGTGCTGATGCCGGAACTCACACCAGTAGTCCAGCCTGTCCTAGTAATCGAAGAGCAGGAGGAGCTTGGGCTCTCTCCATGCTGCAGAGTGCTCTGCGGTAGCCATCTTTATGCAGGGGACTGTAAAGCACCTAGAAGGCTGGGCTGGCCGCAAAACGATGTAATGACGTCATGGCGCAGAGTATTGACGCTGTGTAGACTTCTCTGTCCGCAAAGGAGTTGCCCACACATAGTGGATGATCACTGTGAACGCCACGGCGTCACATAATATGTGAACTGCAATGCTCAGGCGTCGCACACGGCCACATATATGGCTTATTATTGCAAGAAGTGGCTAGACTTGTGTTAACATTTTAAAGTATGTGCGACATGTGGGATGGGAGGTTGTACGTAGCATCAATGAGCCCTTCACATACTGACATGGCACTTTTGTCCATTACGTTATGTTTTTGGCGACGCTATGTTTGTGGCATTGTCAATAGGCGTCTTAAACGTCATCATGCTTAGTAAATGAGGTGTTTGACAAGGATTTGCCTTGTATACATGCATTTTCGCAACATTGAGGAGATGCAGAAGTGAATGAATGAAGTGGCATATGCACAGATAATCCAATATGGCTTGTTTGCCAGGGCCATCCAATCGGCATACAATAGTAGCCACCAATCGACGTAGATGGGGCGCGGAAAAAGCAACCACAGGCACGCCTACGGGCTTGCTTGTGCAACCTGCGAAATCGCAAACAAGATCGTAGTTGCGCCGTCACCCAGCCCGAGCATGCCAGATCGCATATGCAATATTGTATGGTTGAAGGGCTTGCACAATCTTCTTGCAATATCGTAGCTGCTATTTTTTTCCGTCGCATTGCCCTATTACACGACACAACGCACCAACGATATCAACTGCAACGACAACACCACGTGACTTTTTGTCACTGTTGCATTGTGATATTACGACGTGTAATGGTACCCACAGTCCAGTAGTACCTAAAGGGACAGATACAATCTTAACTGGGTCACTACACCGATACCGTGCCATTCTAACTAAGTATCTGGACACTTCTAGGCAGCGAGTCCTCTCTTACACACAATTTGGCTAGCAGCTATCTGATGTCTTTTTTACTTATGCTTAGTTATATTTTCACTTTCAGCTTGTATGAGTCCTGCAATTTCAGATCTAGATCAATGCAACTGCATAGTCCAGGGAGGGAGTCGACTAGTCCACCACACTCAGCACGCAGGAAAGCACTTTCTCTTAAAGTCAAAGCATGCTTTAATTGTTTATAGGAGTGACACCTCTACAGTTACATGACTGCCAGTTTCGCCACAGACACTGGAGAATTCTCACAGCATGTGATATACTCACATCCATAGACTTTTATAGATGTGAATGATCCAAGACACGCAGATAAGCGCAGCATGCTGCAATTTCTTCCTTCGGCCCATATAGGGCCTAGGAAAATCTTGCAGGTCTAGGTTGCCTGATTGAGTCTGCAGTCACTTTCATGCAGATGACCCATGGATAACCCCTTTTAAATAAATGAAAAATCAAAGGTAGAAATCCCAAAAGAATCCTGTTCCTGTTTATTACTGTAAATACTCGAGTATAAGCCGAGTTTTTCTGCACAATTTATTTTTTTTTATTTTTTTTCAATTTATAGGAGGAGAATTAAATAGCCATTATTTTTTATTTCACTGCAAACACTTTACGGCTTTAGGAGAGTAGATTCGCTGCGGCTGACTAATGAGAGGAGCACTTGACAATAATCAAGTGTAATTAGTGGAGATTCTTGTTGCACCGTCTTTTTTTTCTCTGGTAAAATCAGTAAAAATAACAGATGGTAATTAGAGGTCAAACAGCATCAGAACAGGGACAAGAAACATGTTAGTGCCGAGCTCTGACTAATACTCAGCTTCAGTCAGTGATTACATTGTAATCATTGTACTAAATAGCATTTTCTCCAACCGGTGGCCCTAACTAAGGCTGGTTTCACACAGCGGGTCAGATCCGATCCGAGGTGATTGGATCAGCACACAGAACCGGAGGGCTAATATGCCCTCCAGTCCGGTGTGCAGCCTGACGCAGTTGCCGCCACTGATGAATCAGGAACGCGGCTGGCAGGGAGCTAGCTGCGGTCCTGAAACAACTGCGGTGTGCAGCCGCAGGGGTCCGGTTTCCGGATCCTCCTGGACCCGGGGCAATCTGGGTCAAACTGGGAATTGCCAATTAGAGGAGATATTCTCCTCTCGGACATAAAAACGCTGCAAGCAGCGTTTTTGTGTCCGTGGGAGAATACTGAATTCTCCCGAATTGTCCTGGACAGATAGAAACCGTATGGCAGAGAGCTGCCATCCGGCTTCTATCCGGCCCCATAGGCTGCTATGGGACCAAAATCCTGTCCGGGGCTGTCCGGTTTACACGGACAGCCTCGGATCAGATGGGACCTGCAGTGTGAAGCCAGCCTTAGTAGTTAACAGTAATTATTTTGATGCATTTTTTCTGCTCCTTTTTTAAGTAGGAAAAAAAATCAGCATTTTACAGCACCTTCAAAGTGCATGAGGTCTCTGAAATCTGCACATTGCTGCTTATTTTCTTCTTGCAGATTTGAAACTATTTTTTTAAATCGGCAGCATGTACATTCTTTCAGTATTTTTGCAACTTTTTTCATCCCTTCAAATGAATGAGAAAAACAGTGCAAGTAAAAATGCAGAAAAAATATGCGTAAAACACAGGTCATTTGTCACGACAGAGAGAAGAGATGCCCAGCGTGTGGGGCAAAAGAATGGAAAAACCAGGGAAAAGGGGCCCTGACAATGGGGGTGACCGCTGAACGCTCACCTGAGGATGGAGCCTGCACTCCCAACTGCGCCAAAATGGGTTCTTCTCCCCATGTGCGATCATGTGTCTATGACTCACCGTGGCCGGGACTCCGGTTTAGACAGGCGATGCTTCCTTCCTCCTTGTCACGGGTGGACCGCGCCTGCCGGTAGTGGGGCCCGGTGTAGTGCAGATCAAAAGTGTTGAAGACGTCTTGTAGGGAACAGATTAAAGGGTTTTTTTAATTTATTCGTGACGCCACCTATGAGTAGTTTCGGTAAGGGCTACCGATGCTGCGGAACCTCCGGGGGATGGATAGCAGCAAGATGGAACGCTCCCCACAGGCTGAGCGGTGATCCCCGGAGGCTGGAGCTGCTCAAGATGTTGTGCGGCAGCTGCGGTTTCCTTGTAGTGCGGACGGACAGTTCATAAGGAAGCACGGACACAGAAAGTCTCTGCAACGGGTCTTTACTGTAACCAGCAGGCAGTACATGGTATACAGTTTACGGGTAGTGGACCGGGTGGACTCAGCAGTGATGGTGTCCCTTAGAAATCCGCAGTGTTCCTCCATTCTAACTAATTGGTTGCCAGCGTCGCCCAGGAATACCAGGTCGGGTACGGGGAGGCTGCTTCAATGCCCTATCCATGATGTACGTCCTGGATGTTTTGGGGAGCCTTGGATCCCTCAGTGGGTACACCGCTGGTTAGACGACTGGAAGTTGGCTGGTGGTGGGGTGCTCCTGTGAAGCTGCTCCTCCACGCTTTCTGGTTCGCGTAGCAGAGGTGAACTGCTGCCAGCTTCGGTACCAGTGAACCGGCTGTGAGTTGTGGGCACGGGAGTCTTTTGGGAACCCGTGTGAATGATGCCCAATCCCGGTTGGTAAGGCCTCAGGTGCTGACACCCGACCGGTGACGGCCCGGGGGCTGCACGGGGTGCGGAGCCCCCGCTCCTCTCCAAGTTCTAGACTGCTCAGGTCAAGTTTTAGATCCCTTCTCTTTTCTGACTAAGGGTCTGTTCTGCCTACACTTCCCTAGCACTCCGCCCACCAGGACCTAGGATTGGCCCTCTGTTCTAGGTGATGCATGCAGGGTTGGATTTCTAAATTAACCAGGTCACTGCTGTGTCAGAGAATATTGCGGCTGCTTTTATGGCTGCAATACCCTCTTGTGACGCACTCGTTGCGGGGCGCCACATCTATGCCCTGAGCTAGCACTAGCTAGTGAGTAGGGCAGCAAGACACTAATCTTACATACTGTGATAGGACAACACAGGGAAAGAGACAAAGGGAATCAAACAACAAGTGGAACACCACAACGTCTTCTGGGAGCTCAGCATAGAAGAACTATAACTAGCACATGGGAGAGCAATGGTGGGGTCACACGTAGCGATATCGTCCTGATATCGCATACAACGCCGCGGGAGCGTGCATTTTGGGAGCACTTTTCCCGATATCGCATCGCCGGTTTACACGCTGCGATATCGGGAAACAACGTCCCTCAGATGTGTACGCCCACCAACCCAGTAACGACCATTTAACATGGGAGTTAATGGGTGAGGTGCGAGTACGCATCGGAGTTGGGCTGTCACACGCAGCGATGCTGGTACAACGGCCATGCGATATCGGGAAGTTGAATAGCTCTGCTATTCAACTCCGATATCGTTTTGGCATCGTTCCAGCATCGCGTTGTATGCTAAAACAGTACAACGCGCACACGATATCGGGTCCAACTCGCGACCCACGTGACTTTTTGTCAGAGTTGGGTCGGAGTTGGACGCCGATATCGCGGTGTGTAAACCCACCATAAGGATTGAGCTTAAATAATGTAAGGGAGTGGCAATAAGCAGCAGCAGCTGAGATTAGAGCTAGATGGAATCTCTGCAGGATCAAAAAGGAACTCTTATCTCCTTCAACACCAAATGAAAATAAATCTGCTCCATTCATGTTAATTGGAATTTAAAGCAGATCTGCAATCTGCTATTCACTGATACCTTTTAATCCCAGATACCCCAAAGGTCCCAGCTGGGTGAGATACACTTGTGACATTTTAACAGCAGATTTTTCTATAATAAAAAATTTCACCTAGCCTTAAAGGTCAAAAAGTCAGTTTGCTGCCCTTACTCTGTATATACAGTACATACTTTGACAAAGACAAAGGGGGCAGTTAGCTCTTTATGCAAATACCTTTGGGCACGAGCAGCCAGTACGTGATAGCAGCAGCCAATAAGTGGCCACAGCTGTAATGTGATTGACTACTGGCATTACTGTTCACCTAAGGCTGGAAACACACTATCCTACTTACATGCGAGTCTCTCCTATGAGACTCGGATGAGACTGGATCAGAGACCCTGAACGGCTTCTCCCTCTCTGGACGGGAATGTGATGCTGCACAAAAACACAAGCAGCTGACATTCCTGTCCAAAGAGGAGAGGCCGTTCAGGGTCACTGATCTGAGTCTCGTCCGATAGACTCAGATGTGAGGTTAACTTTTTCGGTAGTCGGCGACTCTACAGGGGGAGTGGAGCACCTCGGGTCTTTCTGGAACTGGACACTGCACTTTGTTGATCTTCAGCAGAGCGAAGAAGCGGGGCTTATCTTCGCGCTCTTTTCCTAGCCGTGACGCGCAGCAATGGCGGCCCGATTTTACAGTTCACAATGCAGTCAATAAAGTCCAATTTAAGCACACAGTACCCGTTTTTTTCGGGCACCGGATCCTGTTCATGACGTCAGAACTGAGTCAGTTGACAGGATAGGGGGTACCTGGATACCAGGACAGGGGATTGACTTTGATGGGGATCACGGCTGGTCGGTTCCTGATTCCGTGCCCTGGACCCTCAGTGGCTGGGGTGGGGGTGATGATGATGGGGAATTGTAATGTGACGCCACCTGTGGTACCTGGTAATAGGGTTACCAGCGCTGTGGCCGGCCGCTGAGGTGATGGGAATGCAGTTTTGGTAGTACAGCTCCCCACAGGTGGAGCTTTACCTCAGGGCAGCGGGATGGATGAGGGGAGTACTAGTAGCGGTTCTGCTCTGAACGCTGCAGGAAGCGGCAGTGAAGCAGGCACACACACACAATCTTTGTTTCAGTACCTTTTAACTGATGTCCGGTCTCCACTCTTTCTCCAGACTCTTGGATCGTGGCCTCTCCACTCTTCCTCCAGTCTCTGGGACCTTGATTTCTCAATGAAATGCAAAATTTACTTTCATCTGAAGACAACACCTTGGACCACTGACAACAGTCCAGTTCTTTTTCTCTTTGGTCCAGGTAAGACACTTCTTGCATTGTCTATTGGCCATGAGTAGCTTGACACAAGGAATGTGACAGTGGTAGCCCATGTCCTGGATACGTCTGTGTGTGGAGTCTCATGAAGCACTGGCTCCAGCAGCGTCCACTTCTTGTGAATCTCCCCCAAATTTTTTAATGTCCTTTTCTTAACAATCCTTTCAAGGCTGCAGTTATCTCGGTTGCCTGTGCACCTTTTTCTACCACACTTTTTCCTTCCACTCAACCTTCCATTAATATGCTTAGATACAGCACTCTGTGAACAGCCAGCTTCTTTAGCAATGACCTTTTGTAGCTTACCCTCCTTGTGGAGTGTGTCAATGACTGCCTTCTGGGCATCTGTCTAGTCAGCAGTCTTCCCCATGATTGTGTAGTCTACTGAACCAGACTAGGGGACCATTTTAAATGATTAGCTTTGTGTATTGAATTACTGAAATAAATTAACATTTTGATGATGTTCTAATTTATTGAGATGCATTTGTACATGACAAAGGCAAAAGGAAAAAGCTAGGATAAACTGAATCAGTTGAAATGCAATAAGCGGTTCAGATTGCTAAATAAGAAAAACATAAGAAATGTATTAAGACGTCTTAAACATCGAGACCTAAGAAAGTAAGCTAGTCCAAGAACAGCTTGCTAATTCTATTACATCTGACCCTCATATTCAGCTGATGAAATGTATTAGCTGCTTTAAAGGCACAATGAAAAGAATATCATCTTCTAAAACCAGATCAGCACAGACAACAGATATATGAGGCTGTTTGTGCTCAAACCTTTGAAAAGAAGAGATATATATTTTTCACATTCCTTGATGATTATTCAGCATACAATACACAGTAGGTTTACAGCAAAGATGAAGAAAAGCTTGAAGAGTATCTTGCTGAAATATGTAGGAAGTATTGGAAAATGCCATAGGCATTATGTGCAGACAATGGCTGCATACCATATCAGTGGGGATGTAGTCTACTTACTGATAAGTGTTGCAGCAATCTCAATCACTAGTCCAAGATAAGAAAGAAAAAGACATTGATGTTAGTTAAATTGGCCACACATAATATTGGGTGTACATTGAAAGCATAGGGGCCCCACACCAGAAGTCCTAATTGGGACCCCAAAAAGAAATAATATACAGTAGGGTCAAAGAAGAGCATATGTCACAACTTCGTAGCCTTTACAATACAATTTTGCCTCTATGAAGGCCCCTTAGTGTTCCCACGTACTGAGATACCCCTCTTGTTGCCCCGAAAGTTTCAAAAGTACTCTCCACATGCATTATATGATGACCATACAGTATCCACTCCCCCCACAATGACCAAAACACAGTACGATACTCTCCCAGACACAGTATGATTGCCATGACACAGTCATCAACACAATTTGATGGCCCCCGCAAAGCTCTCCATATAGTATGATGGCCCTACATATAGTATAGTGGCTCTTTATGGTCCCTCAGGTAGCCCTCCAATTAGTATAATGGCCCCAATGCACTCCAAATAGTATTATGGTTCACCAAGTTGGCTTCCAAAAAATATGATGGGTCCCAAAAAGTAAATTAAAATTAATACTCACCTCCCCTGAAGTTCTGCACGGCAGAGCACAGTGGTGGTGATGCAGTGAAATGATCGCACTCACTGTGCTGGGATGGCAGATGAACAGAAGGAATGATGGATGAGGTAGTGTTAGAATATGAGTCAGTGGGGAGATAGAGAAAATAGGACCGCTCACCTGAGCCAAGCATTCCTGTGTATGGGGAAAGTCAGGGGAGATACCAGTCAGCTGAATAATAAGGCTGATAGCTATTTAAAGGTAATCTGTCAGCAGATTTTTGCTATGTATTATGAAGACAGCATGCTGTAGGGGTTAAAACACAAAAACTAAAGATCCATCTCTTATCAAGCTGCCTGATGGTGTTTACTTGCAATGATTGTTTTAACACCAGGACCCTATCATTGCTCAGACTATGCGCTTTGTATTACAACACCCCCCTCTTCTAATAAGCAGTTTACTGTCTATAGACATTGTACATAGAAAGCTGGGTGTGGGCGGGGGCAGCTTTCTCAGCTCTGCTACATACTAAATCTAAAAACTCTGAGTCAGAATTGCTGCAACCAGTAAACTAAGTGATATTTTACAAAAAAAACACATATATGTATGGTGCCCTGTGCCAGTTAAGCCACAGAACGAACTAATTTACTAAGCGATTTCCACATCTGGTACCCCACATACACCCAACACCTTCAACTCCAGGCCTGTAGGGGGAGCACCACTGGTTGCTGTTAAACCAGATCCCCTATAAATACAGTTGCTGGTGGCGGAGTTAGCCAAAGTGTGCAGTCGCTAGGAGACCTGTGAAGTTCAGCTCAGTGCCTACTGAGAAAAACTGGTTGCAGGAGCCGTGCTAGGCCCGAGATCAGTGCACCGCCAGAGCGTGAGGACGAAAGGCAGAGGCGAGGAACACTACAGAGGGGGCAGAGGAGCCATCCTGGCTCACCCCACCAGAACACCGGTCATTGGAGACAGAGTCTGCAAGGGAAAGAGCTTAGCCCATCAGAGAATCCCAGTAAACCGTGTAGGCTTAGCTTCCCGGACACCCACATTTGAGAGCCAGGAGCCGCAGGAGAGAGTCAAGTGAGAGCCCTCGGTGCAGCAACACGGGTGTAGAGGAACAGGAAAGGTCACGCCTGGATTCATACACGCCAGACTCAAGACAAGGAAGCAGAACAAGGAGGCCTATACTTCACTCGGTGTGGAAATCCCAAAGTGCATCTTTCAACCCTGGATGTGTACCTGGAGAACCATCAGTAAAAGGTACAGAAAAAGACTTTATTGTGTGCGTGTCCCTTCTTCAACTTGTCCCACACCACAATGACTACGCTGCCCCATTCCTACTGTGCTGCCTTATTCCACCATCATACCCTACAGCCTCGGGGAACCCGCTCTTCCTGTAGAGAGCTACAACACCTTGCTTCTGCCCATCACCCCGGAAGTACCAGCAGCGCCGTTGCTATCACCAGACCTACAGGTGGCGTCACGACTGACAATAACTTTGATCACTGTAAATATACCCCTTTTCATTGTCACCCAAGGGCACAGACTCGGGCACCGACCACCCGTTACATTCCTGCACCCGACAGCCCGAGACTTGAGTACCCCATACCCTTGTGGGTCCAACAACTCTGGCATCACAAACAGGATCCTGTGCTTGGTGTAACCGGGTACTGTGTGCATAGACTGTGTTAGTGAACTGTTAATCTGGGCCGCCATTTCTGCGCCACAGAGCGGGAAGGAAAGGAGGTGTTATGGCTGCAAGGCCGCGAAGATAGGCCCTTCCCCACGCTCTGCCGAGAACCGCCGAGTGCAGCAGCCTGATCCAGAAATACCCGAGGTGCTCCACTGCCAGCCTGCAGAGCTGATTACGTACTTTTGCTTTTCAGAGGCTGGGAGCAATTCATTAGGGGGGAGCAAAAATGAGTGCCCCAGACGCAAACAACGTAGTGATCCCAAATGTAAACCAGCCCGCTGATGCAAGCGGAACCCAAAATGGTCAACCCGCCGGGCTTGCGGTTGCCAATCCACCCGTCGGCACAGATCGGCCAATCTCACTGCCATACGTCCCTAATGTAGCCTGGTTGCCCAAGTATGATGGCCAGCCAGGCACCCTGGACGCATTTACAATAAAGATTTGTAATGTGCTGGACATGTATGCGATGACTGGTAAACAGAGAGCATTAGTAGTGATGGGACAGCTATCAGGTGCAGCGGAGCTGGAAACCCGAAACTGGTCACAGGAAGATCAGCAGTCTATTGTCCAAATTTTTGAAAAGTTGAAAAAGGTTTTTGAGCATCATACTGAGACTGAACTTAGAATGTTGTTTTACCACTGCAAGCAAGGGGTGCAAGAAAGTGTCCTAAATTACTCCTTACGCCTGCAGGAGGCGCTGAGAATCCTTAAACAAGTTGATCCAATCAGCATGAAAATAAAATGCTGAATTAACAGTTTATCAGGGGGCTCAAGTCACAAGATGACAGCAGACAAGCATGCTGGTGGGCTCTCCAAAACCCTGATGCAGTGTTTGCCACCCTAAAAGAACTGACCATTAAGGGACAGCAGCTCCCAGCAGTACCAGACTTAGCCCCACAGCCATGATGTATAATACCCCCTCTTTATCAGAAGCACCTTCCTTTTCCCCTGCCGCAGAGACCAGCATGCAGGCTGTAACCCCTGACCGGTTTGCGAGCCTGTGCTCCGAGGTGCACCAGCTAAGCAGAGAGATGGCCAAACTGCTGGGTGTTAGGCAACCTAAGACAGAGACACAGCCACAAGGAAAGATACAGCTCGATGACAGCCCGCAGGACATCCTGTGGATGAGGAAGAGGACACTGCTGCTTCGAGAGAGGGCCACATACCGCTACAGCTCCTGTGGACAGCCCATCTGTCGCAAGTGCAACAAGAAAGGGCACATCTACCGGTTCTGCCCTTTAAATGAGCAACCCCTGGGGCCTGGGGCCCAACCACAGGAATAGACTGTCCAGGCCCATCCAATTGGCTGCACAGTTACGTGGGAGATCGTCCGTACCTTTCCGTCATCATAGAAGGCATTGCTACCACTGCTTTGGTAGACACTGGATCCCAGGTGACCACCATCCTTTACAAACGATTCTGGTCTGAACTTGAACTTGACCCTCCAAACCCCACTTGAATATCATTGCTACCAATTGGTTGCTTGTCAATATAGAGGGGCATCGGGAGGTAACCGTAAAGGTGGGGAGAGTGGAATTAAAGAATCAAAGACTCATTGTGGTTGAGACTAATCCTAATTAGTGATGAGCGATCATGCTCGCCACTACTCGGTACTCGGTATCACGGTACTCGGGCTGCTCGGCAAGCACCAAGTAATGGCGGGATACTCGTGCTCATGCTCATGCGCGGGTCCACCTTCCTGCATGTTGGCACTCTTTACAAAGCCAGGCCACATGCAGGGATTGGCTACCAGGCACTGTAATGCTATAGCCATGTTGGTTGTGGCATTACAGTGATTGGCTGGCCGCACAGCGTCATCAGGTCTTTATAAGACCTGACCACGCTGTGCTCGTCACTCTGTGCCATAGACAGTCAGTGTAGGGAGAGCTGCTGCTGATTGAGGGACAGATTTTGTGCCTTTCAGCTAGTGTAGGTGCAGGGCTGCTAATCTAAGACAAACAACAGTCCTTCTGAGGACTAATTAGCTGTATACAAGCAGGCAGGTAGGCAGAGTATATAGGAAAATTAGGTGTGCCAGTATACCAGCCAGCATCACATCTGTGGCTGGTGTGCTGGCTTTAAATCTCCTCTATCCATCCCTAAACAGTCCTTGTAAGGATTAATTTAAAGGGAACCTGTCACCTGGATCTAAGCCCTTACACTATCACTACCTGTCCCTGCACCTTCCTTGCTGCTCCCTATCTAGCCCTCTCTGAGCTAAATCCGCCCTATAAAACAGCAGAAAAATAACTTATAACTTACAGAAGTCCCTGAGGCTGGGGACTGAAAAGGCGGCCCAGGCTCCATTCTGCCCTCCTCGATGCAGAAGCACACGCCCCGCTGGGCGGCGTTATTCTTTCTTCATCGCCGCCTCCTCAATTTGGAATCTCCCGCCTGCTTTACACCTATCATGTTGTGGTGATGCGACCTCGATGTGTCCCCTGACCGGGACACAGCATATGGGAGATTGTATCTTCTGCTCGGTAGCAGCACACACAGGGTGAGCTGCTACTGGAGCTGAGTGCTGATTGAAAGCACTGACGCCCAGGTGTGCGGGTGAATAGGAGATGATATAAGCTGCCCTGGGCTGTGGGGAGGGGGTGGAGTGTGTCAGGACAGCAGCAGGAGCTGCTGTGTAGAGAGAGCTATGTGAAGATTTAACACAGCCTGTGAGCTCTCTCAGAGTGGATGTTCATGAGGCTAATGAGCGGACGGTTAGGAGAGAAAGGTTGTGTGCTGACCTAACACAGCCTACCCAGGGGAAGGTACAGAGCTTCTATATCAGCTGTTGGGATTGTATGAGGTTGTATTCGGCTGCGTCCTGGAACCTGGAGGTCTGTGAATACCTGAACTGTGCAATTAAACTGTGTGCTGTGTGAGTAAATACCTGAGTATACATGATAGGTGTAAAGCAGGCGGGAGATTCCAAATGGAGGAGGTGGCAATGAAGAAAGAATAACGCCGCCCAGCGGGGCGTGTGCTGCTGCATCGAGGAAGGGCAGAATGGAGCCTGGGCCCACCTTTTCAGTTCCAGCCTCAGAGAATGCTGTAAGTTATAAGTTATTTTTCTGCTGTTTTATAGGGCGGATTTAGCTCAGAGAGGGATAGATAGGGAGCAACTAGGAAGGTGCAGGGACAGGTAGTGATAGTGTAGGGGCTTAGATCCAGGTGACAGGTTCTCTTTAAATCTGTATAGTCAGGAGAGGTAATATAGGCCAATTGTCTATACCTCTCAAGACGCTGTGTACCTGTCCGCAGCATTTGTAGCAGGTGTGTAGCCTGTAATATCTAAGTTTTCATCTCTCCATCCCAAAACAGTCCTATTAAAGGGATCCTGTCACCTCCAGAATGCCTCCTAAGCTAGCAAAACATGTCCCTGCATCATCCTATCACTAATCTCACACTCCTTTTGTCTCCTAAAAGCATCCTGTGAAAGTGCATAAAAATGTGTTAATACTTACTCATTAGTGATTATAATTAGCATGGGCTATATTCACCAGGGCGGGCTGTTTTGCAGGCTCCAGGATCCACCCTCTCTCTGTCTGTGTGCTCTGCTTGTGCAGGCTTTACCCTCCCCCTTCTCTATCACTCACAGAATGCAAATCATTAGTCCTGCCTTCAGCTGCACATCACAGCAGCACAGACAGAGGGAGGGTGGATCCTCGAGGCTGCAAAACAACATGTCCCGGTGACTAAAGAATATAGCCCCTGCTAATTATAATCACTAATGGCCACTTTACACGCGGCAACAGGAAGATAGAAACCGGCAGGTGTCGGAGACAATTGTACCTTTTACCTTCAAAACACCTTGCAGATACCTGAATTACATGCAGCCACTTCAAGGTGTTTTGAACGTAAAAGGTACAATTGTCTCCGACACCTGCCGGTTTCTATCTTCCTGTTGCCGCGTGTAAAGTGGCCATAATGAGTAAGTATTAAAACGTTTTTATGCACTTTCACAGGATGCTTTTAGGAGACAAAAGGAGTGTGAGATTAATGATAGGATACTGCAGGGGCATGTTTTGCTAATTTAGGAGGCGTTTTGGAGGTGACAGGATCCCTTTAAGGATTAATTTAAATCTCTATAGGCAAGAGGGGTATATAGCTCCATTTTCTAGACCTCACAAGATGCTGTCTACCTGTACGCAGCATTTGTAGCACATGTGTAGCCTGTAATATCTAAGTTTTCATCCCTCCATCCCAAAACAGTCCTATTAAGGATTAATTTAAATCTGTATAGTCAGGTGGGGTAATATAGGCCATTTGTCTATACCTCACAAGATGCTGTCTACCTGTATGCAGCATTTGTAGCAGGTGTCTAGCCTATAATATCTAATTTCATCAATCCATCTAAAAAACATTCATTGGAATCCTTCAGTTAGTTGTATACAGGAAGTGTATATAGCACACCATTTAAAATGCGCAAGGCCGGTGGCAAGGGACAGGAAGTGGACGTGATGGTGGTGCATGCAGAGGACAAGGCCATGGGTAAGCTCGAATTGGGCTACGAGAAATGCCAACATCAACTCGCTCAACTTTCCTGTCCCAATTTCTAGTGGACCGCAGCAATACACCACTTTTAAAACAAGACCAGTGTCAACAGGTTGGATAGCAGATAATGATTCCAGTCAGTTAGGCACCACCACAAACACCATCTGTTTCACACGGTCAAGTGTAAGTAGCCATGAGACTGGACCTCATATTCGTCACCCTCATCCTCCTTCCCCCCACCATGCCGAGTGTGATCCCACACTTGGACACTCTGAAGAGCTGTTCAGTATGCCCTTCATGGATTCAGGCCTCTCGACCGCTCCACTTGAACTGGGGCCTGAGGAGATCATATGTAGCGATGCCCAAATATTTGAGCAGCCACGGTCGCATGAAGGCGACGGTGGGAATGTGTCACGGGTGGCACGGATGACAGGGTAGAGGCCACGCGCAGACTGTCCCAGCGTTTGGCCAATCAGCCATAATGTTTGAGGACGGTCCGTCTTTCAGGGGCATTTACCTTCTGTGTAGATAAAGAGAAGGTATGATAAGATCTCCCTATCATGGGGAGACGGCTGGGAAGGTCTTGTGCTCGGTCTGGTTTCTACACCAGTATTCTGGGTCTCTAGGACCCAGCAGGTTCTTCCCACCTTTATAAGGAGTTTCATTGCCCTCCCTCGGTGCAGGTGATATTTCCTTGTGCACTCATTATCCTTGCTCTAGCAGAAGCTGAGGTTGTGGAGGTTGCTGTGCTCTGCTGCAAGATAAGTGTTTTCTTTCCCCATTGTCTGTTTTTCCTTGTGTTTGTCTTTAGTTGTTAGTGGAGGGGTCTAGTGAACCTCTCCATCTGATCCTTAGATAAGGTAGTGCTAGGATCAGAGAGGGACGAGGTTCGTGGTCGGCGACAGTTGAGGAAACTGTATAGGGACGTCAGGGCAGACAGGGTCAGCCCCAGTAAGACTAGGGGTCACCCTCTCCCTCTTGTGCCCATAGCTTTAGGGACTCCTTATTCCCCCCCCCCCGTCGTTGTCCTACGCTGAGTGTCTCTCCCGCTCCCAGCGTGACAGAATGTGTCACAACAAGAGGTGGATGATGATGTGACACAATTGCCAGACAGTCAGGAGGAGGACCAGGGTGCAGAAGTGGAAGACAACGTGGTATATGATCCAGTAAGTGACCCAATCTGGCAGGAGGACATGCAGAGCGAGAACAGCTGCGAACAGGAGGAGGGAGGTGTAGCATCACAACAGGCCGGAAAAAGCAGAATGGTGTTCACAGACAGAAGGCGAGGAACCGCTCCTCGTAACAGCAACACGACACAAGTTGCCAGTACAACAGTTAGGTCTTCCCGAGTCTGGCAGTTTTTTAGGGAGTCTGCAGAGAATTCAAAAAATGCCATTTGCAACACCTGCCATGCCAGCATCAGCAGGGATAGCAAAAGTAGCAGCCTGACCACCACCAGCATGATCAGGCACATGGCAGCAAAGCACCCGACTTTGTGGGACGCACCACAGGGTCCAGGAGCAGTGTCTGTAGGTGACACCGCTGCTTCTTCCACTGTTGTGCATGCAAGCCAATCCCCTTTCCATAGTGCATGTGAAGATGCCTACTGTCCTGCATTTGTCGTTGCGCAATCAGAAATGCCACCATTATGAACCCCGTCCTTTCCCCAGCGCAGTGTTCAGATATCAATATCCCAGTCATTGGAACGCAAGCGCAAATACGCTGCCAATGCCACACACGCCACACTCCTAAATGCGCACATTTCGCGACTGCTTGCGAGACAGAAGCATTCCACAACCTGATGGCTGCTGCCGTCCCTCGTTATTCGGTCTCCAGCCGCCACTATTTCTCCAGGTGTGCCGTCCCCGCATTACACAAGCACGTGTCCCAAAACATTAGCCGTGCCCATAACAACGCTGTTTCCGGCAAAGTCCACCTAACCATGAATACGTGGACAAGTGCTTGTGGGCAGTGACGCTACATCTCGCTGACGGCACACTGGGTTAATATAGTGGAAGCCAGGACCCAATCGGACCTTAAGACGGAACACATCCTCCCGATGCCAAGAATTGCAGGCCCTAACTCAGTCAGATTTGCCCCCACAGTCTACAGCTCCAGAACGTCATCCTCCTCAGCCTCCTCCGCCTCCTCTTCAGCCTCCACAACAGTCCCAAGCTGGAAGGTCTGCAGCACTGCCTCGGCCAAGCTTCAACAGGCTGTGCTGAAGCTATTATGCACAGGTGACAAACTCCACAATGCTGATGAGTTGTGCAGAGCTCTGAAAGAGCAGGCAGATCATTGGCTCACATTGGCTGAACCTAGAGCCAGGCATGATCGTGTGTTACAATGGCTGGAAACTGGTGGTGGCTCTGAGGCGAGGCAAGCTCATACATGTGCCATGCTTGGCCCATGTGCTCAACCTGCTGGTTCAGCTTTTTCCTAAATTCTACCCAGAGCTGCCAGATCTGCTCTTCAAAGTACGCCGCCTGTGTTCCCATTTTAGAAAGTCACCTACTGCTTCGGCTGCCCTTGCTGGGTTTCTGCAGCGTTTGCAGCTTCCGGGCTCACAGACTGGTGTGTGATGTCCCCACGTGTTGGAATTCCACCCTGCAGATGTTGGTCAGGATTTGTGAGCAGAAGAATGCAGTTGTTTTCTACCAGCATCAACTAGGCTGTCGGTATTCGGTTCAAACTCCACACATAAGACCTCTGGAGTGGACATGGATGTCTGACATATGCGCAGTCCTCCAAAACTTTGACGACTCCACCAAGATGGTGAGCAGTGACGACGCCATCATTAGCGTCACCATCCTGCTTCTCTGTATTCTAAAATGCTCTCTGCTCAAAATCAAAGATGATGCATTGCAGGCGGAGCACGATGAGATGGAGCAAGGAACCATAGTGGTTGATAACACACAGCCCACCCTCATCTCATCCCAATGTGCATTGGGGAACAATGACGAGGAGGAGGATGAGGAAGAGGAGTTAGAAGGACAAGAGCTAGTTTAATGCGGAATTGACGGTACTACCTGCACAACCTTCATACCGTTGGTCCAACGTGGATGGCCAGAGGACAGGGATGAGGAGGAAGAGGAGGATGAGGCCAGCATGGTCAGTCATCCTGTTGTGATGACCCTGGTGACACTTTTAGACCCACGCTACAAGGAGAACTTAATTTCTCTTATTCCACCAGCGGAGAGGTCTACAAAAATGCTGCAGTACCAGAAGGCCCTTGCTGGGGAATTAGTCAAAAAATTCCCTTCGGAAAATGCTGGTGGCAGGGGTCACAGTTCGGTGGCCAACCAAGGCGTCTTGGAGAGAGAGTCACAACTGTAATCCAGCAGAGGTAGAGGAACACTCTCAGAGATATGGGAGAATTTTCTCAGCCCCTCCGATAGCACAGGCACTGAGGCACGGGGTACTGTCACAAGGACTGCATAGTTTGTAAAGATGGTGAAGGAGTACCTTGGCGACCGTACAAAAATGCTCCGGGATTCCTCTGTGCCTTATAATTTTTGGGTATCGAAGGCATGAATTGGCTATCTACGCCTTGGACGTCCTGGCCTGCCCTGCCGCTAGCGTTTTGTCAGAGCGGGTGTTTAGTGCCGCCAGTGGAATCATTACTGATAAACGCACCCACCTGTCAACTGAAAATGCTGACAGGCTGACTCTGATCAAGATGTTGGATTGGGCCTAACTTTAGCACATCACCAAATGATAGCAGCGTAATGTAAAGTTGAAGCCATTGTATTTATTGGAAATATATATTCCCACGCCCCTCCTCACACCCACACATGAGTACACACTTCCGGATTTGGGCTATTTGCTGTACTCCTCCTCCTTCGCCACCACCATATCATCAGAGTGATCATGGCCCATGATGCCATGAAAAGATGTTTTATTTACATGTTGTTTATTATGCCCCTAACCATTAAAAAGTTAGGCAGTAGGTTCATGTATACCACCCAGGGGTAAATGTTTTAGTCCATACTTAGTGCATGGGCATTACAAGTATAGGAGACCCGCTCCTTTGTAATGGGAACAATATTTACAGAGGCTCTC
This sequence comes from Allobates femoralis, assembly GCA_033576535.1. Taxonomy (NCBI): domain Eukaryota; kingdom Metazoa; phylum Chordata; class Amphibia; order Anura; family Aromobatidae; genus Allobates; species Allobates femoralis. Next base: position 427,467,643 of record JARQOC010000006.1, read on the forward strand.
CTCCACGTTTCTTCCCAGGGGCATCAGAGTGCCTCCCAATTTTTGGCAGCCCTGCCTAGGGCAATACCAGAAAAGACCCACTTTCTATTAATGGGCACATTATTTAAAGAGGCCCTCATCCACGTCTCTTCCCAGGGGCATTGGAGTGCTTCCCAATGTTTGGCAGCCCTGCCTAGGACAATACCAGAAAAGACCCACTTTCTATTAACCGCTTAGTGACGGAGCCAATTTCCACCTTAATGACCGGACCATTTTTTGTAATTCTGACCACTCTCCCTTTATGAGGTAATATCTCTGGAACGCTTCATTGGATCCGAGCGATTCTGAGATTGTTTTTTCGTGACATATTGGGCTTCATGTTGGTAGTAAATTTAGGTCGATCATTTTTGCGTTTATTTGTGAAAATATTAAAAAATTGGCAAAAATTTTGAAAATTTCACCATTTTCAAATTTTGAATTTTTATTCTGTTAAACCGGAGCGTTATGTGGCACAAAATAGTTAATAAATAACATTTCCCACATGTCTACTTTACATCAGCGCAATTTTGGGAAAAAAAATTTTTGGGGTTAGGACGTTATAAGGGTTCAAAGTTCATCAGCAATTTCTCATTTTTCCAGCAAAATTTACAAAACCATTTTTTTAGTGACCGCATCACATTTGAAGTCCCTTTGAGGGGTGTACACGACAGAAAACACCCAAAAGTGACACCATTCCAAAAACTGCACCCCTCAAGCTACTCAAAACTACATTCAAGAAGATTATTAACCCTTCAGGTGCTTTACAGGAACTAAAGCAAAGTGGAAACAAAAAATGGACATTTTAATTTTTCCAACAAAAATGTTCTTTTAGCCTCAATTTTTTAATTTTCACATGGGCAACAGGATAAAATGCATCCTAAAATTTGTTGGGCAATTTCTCCTGAGTACACCGATACCTCATAAGTGGTCATAAACCACTGTTTGGGCGCACAGCAGGGCTCAGAAGGAAGGGAGCGCAATTTGATTTTTGGAGCTAAGTTTCCATTCAAAAAGTCAAATGGCGCTCCTTCCCTTTCGAGTCCTGCCGTGCGCCCAAACAGTGGTTTATGAGCACATATAAGGTATCGGTGTACTCAGGAGAAATTGCCCAACAAATTTTAGGATGCATTTTATCCTGTTGCTCATGTGAAATTTAAAAAATTGAGGACAAAAGAAAGTTTTTGTGAAAAAAAAAATACTTTTTCATTTGTACGGATCAATTTGTAAAGCACCAGAGGGTTCAAAGTGCTCACTATGCATCTAAATAAATTCCTTGGGGTGTCTAGTTTCCAAAATGGGGTCACTTGTGTGGGAGCCCCAATGTTTAGGCACACGAGGGCTCTCCATATGCGACATGGTGTCCGCTAACAATTTGAATGGAAAATTAGCTCCAATTGTTAGCGGAGACCATGTTGCGTATGGAAAGCCCCTGTGTGCCTAAACATTGGAGCTCCCTCACAAGTGACCCCATTTTGGAAACTAGACCACCCAAGGAACTTATCTAGATGGGTGATGAGCACTTTGAACCCCGAGGTGCTTCACAAATGAAACCATAAAAATGAAAAAAGAAACTTTTTGTGGAAAAGAAAGTACTTTTTCATTTTTACGGATCAATTTGTGAAGCACCTGGGGGTTCAAAGAGCTCACTATGTATCTAAATAAATTCCAGGGGATGTCTAGTTTCCAAAATGGGGTCACTTGTGGGGGAGCTCCAATGTTTAGGCACACAGGGGCTCTCCATACGCGACATGGTGTCCGCTAACTATTGGAGCTAATTTTCCATTCAAATTGTTAGCGGGACACCATGTCGCATATGGGGGGCCCCTGTGTGCCTAAAAATTGGAGCTCCCCCACAAGTGACCCCATTTTGGAAACTAGACCCCCCAAGGAACATATCTAGATGCATAGTGTGCACTTTCATACCCCAGGTGCTTCACAAATTAGTCCATAAATGAAAATAAAAGAAGATTTTTGTGAAAAAAAAGTACTTTTTCATTTTTATGGATCAATTTGTGAAACACCTGGGGGTCCAAAGTGCTCCCTATGCATCTAAATAAATTCCTTGGGGTGTCTAGTTTCCAAAATGGGGTCACTTGTGGGGGAGCTTCAATATTTAGGCACACAGGGGATCGCCATACACGACATAGTATCAACTTACAATTCCAATTGTTAGCGGACACCATGTCACGTATGGAGAGCCCCTGTGTGTCTAAACATTGGGGCTCCCCCACAAGTGACCCCATTTTGGAAACTATACGCCACAAGGAACTTATCTAGAAGCATAGTGAGCACTTTGAACCCCCAGGTGCTTCACAAACTGATCCGTAAAAATGAAAAAGTACTTTCTTTTCCACAAAAATTGTCTTTTTTCATTTTTATGGATCAATTTGTGAAGCATCTGAGGGTTGAAAGTACTCATTATGCATCTAGATATGTTCCTTGGGGGTCGAGTTTCCAAAATGGGGTCACTTGTGGGGGAGCTCCAATGTTTAGGCACACAGGGGCTCTCCATATGCGACATGGTGTCCGCTAACAATTTGAATGGAAAATTAGCTCCAATAGTTAGCGGACACCATGTCGCGTATGGAGAGCCCCTGTGTGCCTAAACATTGGAGTCCCCCACAAGTGACCCCATTTTGGAAACTAGACGCCTCACGGATTATGTCTAGTGGTATAGTGAGCATTTTGAAGCTACAGCTACTTCACAGAATTTGATAACGTCATATTGAACATTTTCTTTTTTTCACACAATTTCTCACTTTTAGGGTACTTTCACATCAGCGGTTTTTGCCGTTCACGGCAGATGCGGTGAAAAAAACGCATCTGCCGCGATTACCGCATAACTGCTGCACTTGCGGCAAGCCCCATAGAATGTCTATGCGGGCTTGCGGCAGGTGCGGCAAGTGCAGTATCAGCACTTGCAGCAGATGCGGCAGCAAAAAAAACACGGCTGACCGCGTTTTTTTTTCGCGGCTGCACCTGCTGCAAGTGCCGAAACCGTACTTGCCGCACCTGCCGCACACTTACCGCAAGCCCCATAGACATTGCATGGGGTTTGCCGTAAGTGCAGCGGTTATGCGGTAATCGCGGCAGATGCTTTTTTTTCACCGCATCTGCCGCGATCGGCAAAAGCTGCTGATGTGAAAGCAGCCTTAGAGCATGTGCACAAGATCCGGAGACACCGTGTCCTGGTCATCTCCTCTCCTGCATTTTTTTCTAGTAGTTCTTTATTAAATTTTTTAAAAAAAATGACGTGGGGCTTCGCCACACTTTTGGTCCAGCCAGGTACAGCAGGCAGCTACGGGCTGCCACCAACCCCTTCTGCCTAGTTTTACCTGGCTGGAAACCAAAAATATAGGGAAGCCCTTTTTTTTTTTAATTATTTCATGAAATAATTAAAAAAAAAAACGGCGTGGGCTTCGCCATGTTTTTGGGCCAGCCAGGTACAACTAGGCAGCTGGGCGCTGGAATCCTCAGCGTAGGGAGGCCCAAGCTTTCTGGGCCCCCCCCGCTGCGAATTGCAGCCCGCAGCCGCCCCAGAAAATGGCGCATTCATAGAAGCGCCATTTTCTGGCGCTGTATCCAGCTCTTCCAGCTGCCGTGTAGCGGTGGCAGACTGGGTAATAAGGGGTTAATGCCAGCTTTTTGGCAGCTGGCACTAAGCCCGAGATTCATAATATAGGGCCAATGTTAGACCCGCCATTAGGAATCTCTAGTAAATTGTAAAGAAGACACAACACAGAGAAAGATTTTTTTATTAGAAAAAAAAACAAACACAATTTAGACCCCATCTTTATTTGTCTGTGGCGTCCGACGTAGTCCAGTGGGCGGTGATGTCCGACGTAGTCCAGTGGGCGGTCCCGCGATGTTTCTCGGTGTTATAGCATATGGGGGCATCCCCCATATGCTATAATAAGGCACTCTCCCAGGGGAATGATAGGTCATGAACGCTGTAAGTTCATGACCTATCATGATCCTGGGGTCACACAGAGATTAACGGATCTTCATAATAATCTCTAAGGGTACGTTTACACGCCGCAATTGCGGCGAGAAATATTGACGGCGATATGTCGCCTTGCAATAATCGCCGTTCAAAATCCCTCCCAATTGCGGCGTGTAATTGGGGAATTTGGCGGCGATATGTCGCCTCGCCACGGTCGCCTGATTTCAGAGCAGTGCACAGAGATCAGGCGACCGTGGCGAGGCGACAGATCGCCGCCAAATTTCCCAATTACATGCCGCAATTGGGAGAGATTTTGACGGCGATTATTGCAAGGCGACATATCGCCGTCAATATTTCTCTCAACGGTTACGGCGTGTAAAGGTACCCCTGTGTGACTCCTGGATTGTGATGGGTCATGAACTTAGAGTTCATGACTTAACCCTTGTTTGACCTCAGGGGAATGATAGGTCATGAACTCTAAGGTCATGGCCCATCACAATCCAGGGACCACACAGGGGTAACTGATCTTCATGATCTCTAAAGCAGATCACCATGAAGATCACTTAACCCCTGTGTGACCCCAGGGGAATGATAGGTCATGAACTCTGTAAGTTCATGACCTATCATTCCCCTGAGAGTGTGTGACCCCAGGGGAATGATAGGTCATGAACTCTGTAAGTTCAACAGAGTTCATGACCTATCATTCCCCTGAGAGTGCGCGCAGCTCACACAGCTGCGCGCACAGAAGAGGAGACAGACTGCTGCTGGTGCCGGGATCGGGACTCCAGGATCCAGGAGCGGGACCCCAGGATCCAGGAGCGGGACCCCAGGATCGGGACTCCAGGATCCAGGAGCGGGACCCCAGGAACGAGGAGCAGGTGAGAGAGAGAGGAGGAGGGAAGCTGGAGGAGCGGGGCCGGAGGAGCGAGGAGGGGAGCCGGGGAGCCGGGGGAGCGGGTAAGAGGAGCGGAGGAGAGGGTTAGAGGAGCGGGTTAGAGGTGCGGGGCTGGAGGGGCGAGGAGGGGGCTGTGGGTATCAGAGGAGCGGGGCTGGAGGAGCGGAGGGAAGCTGGAGGACCGGAGGAGGGAAGCTGTAGGAGCGAGGAGGGGGCTGCAGGAGCGAGGCTGGAAGAGCTGGAGATGGGGGGCTGGAGGCTGCAGAAACTGTTGGAGGGCACAGGGGGATGTGTCAGTCATGCGATCTGACTTGTGACATGTCAGATCGCATGCAGCTGCAGGGGAGGCGGCGCGTTTTTACATGCGCCGCCATTTTGAGATGGCCCGGGGGAGGGGTGGGGGGGTAAGGGGGGTAATCTCAGGCACAGGGGGTCTTAGGGGCCTTAGGGGTTAATGGATCACTTTGATCCGACATGTGTTTTCATGTCGGATCAAAGTGAAAGCATTTTGTACAAAGCACTTTCACTTTTGTAATGTGATGATCGGTAAACGGTGTTTACCGGTCATCACATTACAGGTGCGGGTACAAAAGGAGCTAATTACTACTCTCTAGGGTGTCAGCTACAATCGGTACGCTGACACCCTAGAGGTATTAGCTCCAGGGGCGGCGCTACAGGGCTATTTCCTGCCCGACGTCTACAGACGTAAGGCTGGGCTTTAGTACCCTGTTTTTCGGACGTCTGTAGACGTTAGGCTGTCGTCTAGGGGTTAATGGGCACATTATTTAAAGAGGCCATCATTCACGTCTCTTCCCAGGGGCATCAGAGTGCCACGCATTTTTTTTTTTAAATCTTTCATGTAATCCAAAAAACTATCATACAGCAACACTGTCTCACAAGTGAGTATGAGCCCTTAACATTTTCCCCAGGAAAATGCATTTTGGTTTCATTTTTGAACGTTTTAATGTGAGTCCGTAAAAGTGGCATAATACTCTGACAACATTGTTCACAGCAGTGACCTGGGAGTCAAAAATTCTGAAGGGGGTCTTCCCCATGCTGTTCCCATGTCATTTGAGCACTGTTGTTATACTTTTGTGACATTTTCAGGGTTTATCCAGGCTGCCGGGGTCATGCCAGAAAAATGCTTGGATAACATTATGCATAGGATAACATTTGGGCTCGGTGCTAGGGTCAAGTTCCCTAGCATCTCGAGATGCTCGACCAGAGCATCGAGCACCCGAGCATTTTAGTGCTTGTTCATCACTAATCCTAATTAGATGGATCCACGTGTGATACTTGGTACAAATATCATGGTTAATTGTCTAGATGAAGTGCTGTTTTTGCTTCAACAGAGTGCAGATACTTCTACTCCAGGAGGGAGGAGGGTTCTTCAGAAGGAGATCCGAGCCCTCGTGTACCAGCAAGAGGTAACACTGTCAATTGGTGAAATTGGAAGCATACGTGTAACAGATCCAATTCCTATTATAGTGCCACCAAGAAGTGAAATGATGATCTGGTGTCGGGCAGCAGTAGGCCTCAGAGGGCAGGACTACCAGGCGGTAGTGGAGCCAGTGATGTCTGAAAGTAGTCCTACACTCCTGACAGCCAGGGGGGTGGTTGATGTACGCAAAGGAAGGGTACCAGTACACATACTGAACTGTGGTGATGATGAAGTTAAGTTACCAAGGTATTCCACTGTTGTTAAATTGTACCATGTAGATAACAACTCGATACATGTAGCAGAACCTCTGACTCAATCAGTTTCAGATGAGGGTCACAACTCCAAGAAGCAGTTAGGGTGCGTGCACACGGTCCGGAGGAGCTGCATGCTGGATGCAGCTCCTCCGGACCTAAGGGAAGCCGCTGGTGGCCGCAGGGAGACCGCAGTTGCCCTGTACTCACCATGTGAGGCGGGTGCAGGGCGGCTTCTCCATGCAGTCACCAGATGGGAGCCGCTTCCGACTCCGTAGCATGAAATAAACATGCTGTGGAGGAGCGGACTCCCGGCAACCCACATTTCTTGAAATCCCATCCACTATGCTTGTACTGTACTACGCAGCGTTTTGGACGCAGCGTCAAGACGCTGCGTCCAAAACGCTGCGTACACTGATCATGTGCACGCACCCTTAGAGAATTGGTGTCAGGAGCTCCATGTAGGAATTGATCACACACCTTCTCATCAGAAACACGGAGTTTATTGGGTAGTTCAAGAGTATGAACAGGTGTTAGCAAGCATCCACTTGATTTTGGAAGGATAAAGAGAGTACTCCATTACATACCCACAGGAAACCATCCACCCATTAAAAAGTGATACAGGCCTATACCACCAGCACACTACCAGCGAGCTAAAGAAATGTTGCAGGACATTGTAATATAGAAATGCCCGATATAGTTTTTCTATACAGGCTGGTGATGACAGATTTCGTTTCAGCATTGCCTGTTAGCTTCACATCATTTTTCAATAAAAGTTAAGTTCACTGCATATACTGAGTGCGCCTGTCTATACAGCAGTTCTTTTTTCCCAGTTAGCGTTTCCTCAATACTGCTGTGGCAGCACCTTCTTTCAGTACAAGCTGTTGCACCCTGTCCCTCTGTATGCCCAAATCACCTGTACAGTACTCCCCCAGAGTACACAGATGACAAGTGAAACTGCATCATTTTATCAGAAAGTAATCTTTATTATTAAAATCTTACATTAAAATTACAACTATACAGGTACCACAATAACCCAGTTCATTAAACCACAGTATAGGAGGGCCAAACACCATAAGTATCTATTTCACTGCTTATACATCAATTTTAGTAAGGCACATTTAGGCTGTGTTCACACTGGGCATTTTTGGGCTGTTTTTGCTCAACAGTTTTTGTAGCCAAAACCAGCAGTGGGTGATTAAATCCAGAAGTGGTGACGTGTTTCTATTAGACTTTTCCTCTGATTGCTCTACTCCTGGTTTTGGCTACAAAAACTGATGAGCAAAAACAGCCCAAAAACGCCCAGTGTGAACACAGCCTTAGTATAATCTGTCTATATAGGTAACCAAGCTCTAGTAATTACAGTCCTACATCCACCTTTACTCAGGCTATCTGATCTTAACATAGTACAGGACTGGCCCTTTTAGTTGCCTTGTGCTGCAGTTGTCTTTAGAGTAGGTATATGTAGAGTGGCCCCCACCTAGTCCGCCAACGCATGTTTCAAGTTGATCTTCTTCAGGGTGCCCTCCTATACTGTGGTTTAATGAACTGGGTTATTGTGGTACCTGAATAGTTGTCATTTTAATGTAATATTTTAATAATAAAGATTACTTTCTGATAAAATGATGCAGTTTCACTTGTTATCTGTGTACTCTGGGAGAGTACTGTACAGGTGATTTGGTGATTTGCCGGACATTTGCACATTTCTGGAACTCCATTCAAAATGCATTGGTCAGAACATAATGTTGCTGGATCTGGAATTAAACAAAAAAAAGGCAGAATCCTGCCTGATTTGAAAAATGTAAAAACCTACCCCTGTCATAGCCAACCCCTCCACATAGCCCTGCTCTTTCATAGCTCTGCCCATTCACATAGCCAAGTCCCCTTCATAGCTCTGCCCCTTAAGATAGACCCCAGCCCTTCATAGCACAGTCCTTTACAGAGCTCTGCCCCTTCATAGCTCTGCCCACTCCCAAATAAGCCTACCATTTCATAGCTCCACTCCTTCACATAGCCCCGTTCCTAAAGGGGTGGGCCTAACCAGAGGGGGCAGAGTCATATGCATCCATGGAGGGGCGGGGCTGTGAAGGGTGTGTAACTGCATGGAGGGTCAGAGCTACGAAAGGAGCAGGGCTATGTGTGGACATACATGCACACTTGTATGGAAGCTGCATTATATTATACTAGCTGTATTTTCTACTTACTTTGTGACTGTTATGTGCAAAATAACCATTCTATTTTGTTATTGCTGAGGGCCACTTTACACACACCAACTTATCTGTCCAACTTCTGACCAACTTACTGGTTGCAGTGAAATCATAGACACATTGCTCCATTTTGTGGCTGTGTACAATGGAACAATGTGTCCATGATTTCACTGCAACCAGTAAGTTGGTCAGAAGTTAGACAGATAAGTTGGTGTGTGTAAAGTGGCCATAAGAACAGTTAGTTACTATGCCCAGGCACCTCATAGTACCAAAAAAGACCTATTCACTGTTTGTATATGTGACATTATAGATACTGTTTTGACAGTTAGCCTGCATAATTATCAGGTGGCCTATAACCATATATGGAGGACAACAAAACACTGATGTCATAATAGAATGGATCAAATGCAAATCCACAAGTAGAACTCAGGAGACGCAAATACACAAACACAGTGACATGACATGGAATGTTATAGGCTAACATTCTATTGTGACATCACTGTTTTGCTCTCTTACATGTATGGTAAGTTACAGGTTGCTTGATAAATATACAAGCTAACTGTCAAAAGAGTATCTATTACCTCCCACATACAAACAGTAAATAGGCCTTTTTTTGGCAACTGACTGTAAAGCGTTGGGTTAACATTTGCCCTCAAAACATAGTCTATGATGTTCCCTGAGTCAACTGAGGTGGCAATACACTAGCTGTATTTTCTGTCTATTTTCTTTGTGACTTTTATATGCAAAATAATCATTCAATTTTGTTATAACTAAGAACAGTTAGTTATTATTCTGGGCAACGTTGTGCTCTACAGATAGTATAGATTACAACATAACTCTTGATAGTTAGGGATCCTGTTTCTTAGCTTTGGGCAGCATTAAACTGATGATAACAGATCAGATGATTATACACAAAATGTGCAGCTTAGGTCAGCTTCACATCACCTTTTTTTAACTGCCAGGTTCTGTCTGGTATTTTGCCCGATGCATAGGACAGAACCTGACAGCAACAAATCTGCCCTCCGTTCCTGCTTTTTGCCAGATTAATTTCTGCTGCTATCCAGTGCTGAAATTTCAGCACCATGAGTGCAGGGGAGCTGGCCGCGGTGCTGAAATTTGAGCTGTGGAGCTCTGTCCATGGTGCTGACTGAGCGCGGCGGCTATTCAGAGCCGCCGCTCTTCAGTACCATGTATCTGGGAACCGGTCTGATTTTTTGACAGATCCAGCATGATCCGACACCCATAGACTTTCATGTTATGGGCGCCAGATCACCCCGGATCCGGGAGGATCCGGTTTTGCCCGATTTTTGCATCGGACACAAAAAATGATGCAGACTCCAATTTTGTGTCCAATGCAATAATTGGACAAAATCGGATCCTCCTGGAAAAGCATAAAACTGGAGGCCAAATAAGGCCAATCCAGCACCATAGGGATACATAGTGACAAAACCTAATCAGGTTCGGGCCGGGAGATATTTAACTTCCTGCTTATGTGGATTCAAGTGGTTACATGTTCATAAGAAGAAAGCCTGATTCTTCAAGGGAGAGAGGAGAAAGTCACAGCCATTCCTTCTTTACTCAGGGCCTTACCATCCCTGAGAATTAAACAACCAGAATTTTTCTCTCTACATAATCTCTTAGATGATGGTTAGGAGTCCAAGATACACTTTATATGGTCAGTCCCACTGAAATCAGCAAGTTTGATTGACTATAATCTGATGGTCAGTGTAATGGATCTAGGTGAACTGACAACTATGATTTATGAAGACAAACAAGGATGTATTAGCAGAGTAGGCAGTCACAAGATTAATGCAAGAACCAAGGACATTGATGTAAAGCATCAACACCTGCTCAATTTACAGTGTAATTGAGTTTGTTTACTACGAGTCTAATATAAAAAATTATAATAATAATATATTAGCTGATGCCAGTGGAGTAGGATTAGGGGCGGCCACAGGAGTTGTTAAATATAGGAGGTGCTAAATTGTATAGAGACACTTCATTCTGCCCCATCCAATTACTCCACTTTGATAAAAATGCAGGATGGACACTTCTGGGGTGTGGGACAGACGCAGTGAATGCCTGCCCGGTGGTGGGGGAGCTAAATGGCATGGGTGTGACACATCCTGATGCTACCTCTGTAGGACCTGGGATCAGGACGTCTCAGCATTTATTTGATTGCACGTTCTCTGTGGAGCCCACTTGACTGTTACCTTGTGGATTTACTTTCTTTCTATGTTACAGGGGCTAAGGACTCTTTCATTTCTGTCTGAGAGGTCTCATAGTCTTAATCCCAGTTACAGCTTCATATCATCTCTCCCTTCCACTATATTTACCCGCCTCAGGCTTCACTCCATGCCGGATATAGATATTCTATACTGACCACATTGATGGAGCTCAAGATTCTGGGATTCTGAACCATGGTGCGAAACAGATTGCAAGCAAAAGTACAAGTGAAATAATTGAAATTAAACAGAATCTGAGTTGCGATAACGATTATATTGTTTACATTATTGATTGTAGCTGTGGGCTATAGTACGTGGGTCGCACAACGCAGAATTTACGTGCTCGAATGAACGGGCACAGAAATAGAGCAAAAAATGGGTTTTTAAAATATAGTTTGTCAAGACATTTATTACTCAAGCACGGTAAGGCTGCCTTCACACTGCGGCAGCGTCCGGTCCGGGGCTGTCATGATTGACAGCCTGGACCGGAGTTTTCCTCCATAGAATCCTGTCGGGCTGCACGGAGCTGGATCCCGGTGGGTGTTAATTAGCTGCTATCCGGCTGCTGTGTCGCCGGATGAAACCTGCAGAAGTGGGGATTTTCTGCCGATTCCAAAACCGGTGCATGCAACGTTTTTGGAATCGGCAGAAAATCCCCACTTCTGCAGGTTTCATCCGGCGACACAGCAGCCGGATAGCAGCTAATTAACACCCGCCGGGATCCAGCTCCGTGCAGCCCGACAGGATTCTATGGAGGAAAACTCCGGTCCAGGCTGTCAATCATGACAGCCCCGGACCGGACGCTGCCGCAGTGTGAAGGCAGCCTTAGAACTTTAATATAATGGTGACACCTCTAGAACAAATACCTGTGGAAACTATCAATAGAAATTGTCTGCTTAATCGCAAAGAGACATATTGGATTTACCGCCTTCAAACATTGCATCCCAACGGTCTCAATGATTTTGTGGAAAGAATTTAGTATATATATATAATCCCTTTACAAAAAAAAAAAAAACTTCAGGAATTTTTTTTTTTATTTAACATTTACTTTTTTTTAGGCTAACTTTTATGTAATTTAACATTTTTCATGGATAGTGATTTTATTGATAAATGTTCTTGGTGGTTTTTAGCGTAGTGATTTGCTGTTTGTGAATGTTTGTTTTTACTATGTAATGAAGCACTATTGCTGAAGCGGACTATGAGACTGATTGGACAGGTGTGGTTATACCCACACCCTCATGTGAATACCTAGCAGGCTGTAATTATCCTTTACCTATAAAGCAAAGTGTCATATGTATTTTTATTCAGATACCTGAGGAAGGCAGTTGTCTCTGCCGAAACACGTTGTATCCATTTTTTATATTTTCGCATGTTTTGAGCAATACATTTTATTTGAAGACAAGAAGTTCTTAAAAACATTACCATGGGGAGCGCGGCCACCATAGAATTGGATTACCTCCTATTAAAACTCAATGCAGACAAAACCAAACTCATCATGTTTCCCCCATCCCACACACCTTCCTTACCTGATCTATCTATCACAATAAATGACATCACACTTTGCCCTGTACCTGAAGTCCGCTGCCTCGGAGTAACCCTTGACTCTGCCCTGTCCTTCAAACCGCATATCCAAGCCCTTGCCACCTCCTGCCGCCTCCAACTCAAAAATATTTCCAGAATCTGTCCCTTCCTCATCCCTCAATCTACTAAACTACTAGTGCATGCCCTCATCATCTCCCTTCTCGACTACTGCACCCTCCTCTGTAGCATCCCTGCCAACACTCTTGCACCTCTCCAATCTGCCCTTAACTCCGCTGCCTGACTAATCCACCTCTCCGCGCTATTCCTCCACTTCACCCCTCTGCAAATCCCTCCACTGGCTCCCCATTCACCAGGGTATCCAATTCAAACTCCTAACATTGACTTACAAAGCCATCCACAATCTGTCCCCCCCATATATCTCTGAACTAATCTCCCGATATCATCCAATACGTAACCTCTGATCTTCCCAAGACCTCCTCCTTCCTCCACACTTGTATGTTCCTCATCTAACCGCCTGCAAGTCTTTACCCGAGCATCCCCCATCTTCTGGAACTCTGCACCCCAAAATGTCCGACTGTCCCCTTGACTCGGAACCTTCAAGTGGAACCTGAAAACCCATGTCTTTAGACCAGCTTACAACCTGCAATGACCACGGTGCCATCTAACCAACACTGGTCCAGGCGCTCTATTACCATTGGACCTGGCGCTCCACCACCATTCACCATTGGACCTGGTGCTCCACCACCATTGGACCCAGCGCTCCACCACCATTGGACCCAGCGCTCCACCACCACCAGAGCAGACCCAACCTACTGTCTCTCTTCCCACTGCCCTGTAGGATGGGCAGGGTCCTCTCTCCCCTCTGTATCAGTCTATCACTGTTAGTTTGCTTGTTGTATTTTTAACTTGTTTGTATGTAACCCTTTCTCATGTACAGCACCATGGAATCAATGGTGCTCTATAAATAAATAATAATTATAAGAACTTACTAATATATAGTTACATAGAACGAAGCACATCATCAATTTCTTCTTCCTTGACATGTGGCCCCCTCGTTAATACAGCTTTCTCCTAGGACTGCACAATGTTCCCACAACTAATCATGGCCGCTGATGGAGAGACATAGCACATACACATCCATCAACAACCTCCAATTAAAAACATTGTTCATGGAAAAATGTTCTCTTTGATTTCCATTCAAGACAATTCAAGACACCCAGGTAGTGACAAAAAGCATCATGTCCGTGTCTCTGTTACACAGTCGGCCATGCGGCTCTATCTTAAGACTCAGCTGCTGTACCGCAGCGAGATGTTCTTCACCTTGTCACATAATAATTAGGATTGTTTTTATCTGGAGTTAATGGCGCAGCAGCCAAGAAATTGGTCTTTTTATAATGCAAATTCAAATCCTCCGCTCTGGTGGAGCCGCCATTATTCTGGGTTTGGAACATGACATTGCTTCGATTATAAAGCTTTTATTACCGTATGTATTTACTGCGCATTTTACTGCTGTGGTTATTATTCCAGGCATGCAGGGATGTGTGCAGAAAATATAGAACATATATGTATTGTATGCATTTGGCTGCTGATATAGGGGTACGAGGATAGACGAATGTTTATCTAAAGTAAATCGTCTGTTATTCTTACAAGGATCAGAAAAAGATCCTCAGATGTGACTAGGATTATATTATAGGAGATCAGAGATGGAGAAGACATTTGGTCTTACTCACAAAGCCGCTTTACTAGATTTTACTATTTAAAGGGACTTGTCAGCAGGATTTCCCCCCTCCTTCCACAAAAATACTATTTTTCTGCACATGGAGCTCTTCAAAGATCAGCAATAAGTTTACATGACAAGTCTGTTCCTCCATTACTGAGAAGTCAGTGTTTTAATTGATAAGCTAATCAGGCTGAAGAGCTATGGTAGATTTTAAGCTTTTGTCACTCCAGCTCTATTCCCCACCGAGCACTGCCTACTCCTGCTAGACTGACAGCGTCTATGCTATGTGTCTTCAGGCAAAGGAACCATCAGTCAAGCAGGAGTTGGCTCTAAGTGGGGAATAGAGCTGGAGTGAGGACTATGGGTGAGTAATAGAGCTGGAATGACAGAGGCTTCAGATCTACAAATAGCTCTACAGTTTCATTTGCATATCAATTCAATACTGATTTATCAGTAATGGAGGAACAGACTGTCCATGTAAAGGTATTGCTGGAACTTATCTGTGAAAGAGTTTCACGCACATATAATTAGGTTGGAGTGCCTCTAGCTACTTTCTCAATAGAATTTTTAAAGCACCGACTGTCATCTCCTATCATAGTAATAGGAAAGTCTGTCTTCATTGAATACATATTCTACTTATGAATTGAAAGTGAAAATGTTTCCAGGAGAAAAAAGAAGCAAATTTGTCTGATATTACAAAGTGTCTTACTTTCATGTGTACTACTGATTCATGAAATAAAATTTGAAAACAGTTACGGTATTTTTTTATTATAAAACACAGTTTTCCTCCAAAAAATTTGCGAGGAAAAATGGGGTTTGTTTTATAATCCGGTTGTAATTTACCAGGTCATAGGAGGCACTGTCAAGGATGGTACTGTAGGGAGTGTCAAAGCGATGCCGCAGGCAGTGCGGCTGGTGTCACGTACGGTGCCTCAGACCCAGTGTCTTGAGCCGGTAGCCTCTGGTCCTGTTAGGCGACCTCATCCTAGTCCCCTGACCCTACATGGCCACCTTTTCAACAAATGAATGTAGACATGGACCGTGGTACTTGAAGTCATCTTGGTCCCCGGTTTGTCAGATGAGTCGTGCAGTTACTCTACTAAGCTGGGGCTGGTCCCCTTTCTGCAGCCCTGTCCCTCTAGCTGACCCCGGATTCTCTGTCAGCTCCGATGCGGGCGCATCGGGTGAATCACCCACTTCCCGTGCCCCTGGGACTCCTTCCGTCTCTCTTGAGACCTTCGTTCGTTCCCCCGTCAGTTCTGTCCTCTCTCTCAGTCTCGGGATGAGCTCCTCCGGCTCCAGAGCCCAGGACATCTCTCTCACATGTCCGTTCGTCTTCGTGTCCTCTTTACAACTCCCTAACGTTCTCCTTATGTCCTACTACATCAGTCCGTCCTGTACGTCCTTCGGTCTGTTCCTACTTTCTAGTGCTCCTCTCCCACTTTCTCCACCCACATAACCTACCTGTCTCCCCTCCAGCCTGGGATGTGGCCCTCCCTAAACAGGGTCCGCCCAAACCCCCGACCTGGAGTGTGTAGTGTTGGATGCGGGAGTGTGGGTGCAAGGTAGTGTCCCTTCCATACCCGAGAGTGCGGTACCACACCTCTGGCTGAGGTGCAGTACCTCTGTGGCGACTGGAGCCTCAGGGGCACCACAAAAGTAAATGTCAGTGGTGTGGGCGTCAAGCAGATAGTGTCAGAGACAATGCATGTACACATTGACAACTCAGTTCTGACAAGTTGAGATCTCAACTGCGCATGCGCCGTCTCCAGGCTCCATTTGCTTAAACACCACCGCATTTACTGTACTTTAACACAACCGCTGGGATGGCTCCGGCTTCACACCACCTGCAGTATTGCAGGGACACCTGCCACACCGCCAACAGCATCACCCTGACACTTACCGCAGCACCACCTGTGATACCCGCTGTACCGTCCGCAGCACTGACCTCAGCAATACCCTGACATCAACTCCAATGCCACATCATTACCCATGACAATGCCTCCTGTGACCCCCCTCTACCACCTTGGCGTCCCCCCAGTAAGCTACCCACATTATAAAATGGACTCGAATTTTAAGAGAAATCCCTTTTTATATTAGAAAAAAATTTTCTTCCTCTAAATTTCGGGTGTATCTTATAATTCGCATAATACGGTACTTTTTTTAATATCAGCAGCTGCAATACTGTCTGGAACACAATCTACCGTTTGGTTCACTAACACTTATCCGGATACGTGACAATGAACATTTATGGTGTGAGCTGCTGCATATCACCGACACTTCATAATCAGGTAGAGTTTCTTGATTTCGGTAACAACTGGAGCATCGTCCCATTATTGGTTCCCTGAATGTGATTTTCTTCCTAGTTATTACAGTAGTCCTTGGATGTAGCAATGGCTAACAGTCTGTCACCTTGATGGCCCCCACCGCACCAGTCAGTGTAAATCCAATAAGCCAATGTTATTGGTACAGCTTATTACTGCACAGTCATTAGAGCCGAATACAGGGATCTGTGTGCATTATACGTGATCTGTGCGGAGGCCGCAGACAATCTGCCCTATGGGACACAGGTATTAACTACTGCTGAACACATTCTATTAATCTATGGCCCTGGGCAACGGAAGAACAGAACAGAATTAAATGCTGTAGATCTCGTTTGTCACTGACACTGTGATAATAGCACAGATTACAAGCTGAACATGGGAATGAATTATACGCTGGGTCACTTTTCATTAAAGAAAATAAACTACGGTAATATTATGTGCAGAACAGAAGATACAGGTTCAGGTTCTAACCTAAAAATTATTTCCTATATTGAACATCTTATACATTGAAGGTGCAAAAGGAATGAATATTAGTTATCAATCACTCAACACCAAGGTGCATCCCTTAAGGGCAACTTGTCACATGGAAAAACACTATTACCTGCAGTGATGGGGTTAATTTGCAGGTTAATAGCATTATAAATCTGCCAGGCGCTTGCACATTAAACTGCTGCCTGGTGGAAATTAACTTTATGCCTCCCGGCAGCATTCGGGTTTCAGTCAAGGAGGCAGTGCCGGTGTGGGTTCTGACGCACCGCTTTTTGCATGGAGAACTCACCAAAAACAGCCAAGGTCTGATATCCAATGCACTTAGGACGCAACAGCCTCCAGTGATAAAGGCAACATAGGTGCATAATACCGATGCAACCATCACTCTTAACCTGACATGACATGGTGGAAGTGATTGGCGATATTTTGTATGCGCACAGATTAGGTTTCCATAGGGCGTCAGTCACACAAGCATGTATGATGCAAAGTGACTGTATACAGCATATTGATTACGCCCATACTATTTGACCAGGCGGGCTGCCCAGCACTATATATATGCACCACCTGAAAGGGCCCAGCTGAATCCTACATTAAAAAAAAGTGCAAAAAAAGTGATGAATGATAATGTGAGGTGTTGGTGGATATTTTAGCCAAAACACCCAAGCTACGTCAAGAGTTCTCACACTTACGAGTCCCTAACACTATATTCAGAAAAAAAACACTGCAAAGGCATAAAATCAGAAAACTCACCAAAAACAGATAAAAGGTCTAATATTGAATCCACTTTGCAGGACACAGCAGGCCTCAATGATAAAGTCAACACACACAAGTGCATAATGCCAGTGCAGTAATCACTCTCTGTGTATGGAGAACAGCGGTTGTGACCGCCCCCCCGCACTGACTGACAGCTGCTCTGCATTAGAGAAAACAGTCAGTCAGTAAGGGGGGCACGGTTCGCCATTTTACAAACACAGACTTAGGCCTCTTTCACGTGTCCGTGTCTCCAGCATGTGTGCAGTCCATGTAGCCACATATGTCGGAGACACTGACACACTTACACAAATTTTAATGAATGCACCTTTTCACATGTCCCTTTTTCCATACTGACCGGGTCTCCATGTAGAGCAAACACGTGTCCATGTGCTCCACACAGGCGTCCATTTTTGGGTGGCAGCATGGACACATGGACTCATTCAGGTCAATGTGTCAGTGCCAAAAATGACCCACACATGGATGTCATCCGTGTGACATCCATGTGCAGGGTCCGGAGCAAAGATGTTGCAGTTAAATTAAATGGAGTGGTTACACTTACCTGACCCCAGCAATGCTCCTGTTCCTCTCACTTCATGGGCCACTCATTAAGCTCATGAATATTCACTGCACTGACTGCTAGAGGGCCCTGGTAGAGAGAGGAACAGCAGCACCGAAGACAGGTGAGTATATGAAGACTTGATGTCAATGTGCTATCCGGATGTCACACTGATAGCACACGGACAGCACACAGATGACACGTGGTGCCAGACACACGGACACAAAGGTGGAAAAAAAAATGGCCCCTCATACAAGTGCGTTTTTGCACAGGTGTGTGAAAGAGGCCTAAAACTGGAATTTTACCTGGAGGATTAAAGTCAATTTCCTCCTCGCGGCAGGGTTTAACGTGCAAGTGCCAGGTGGGTTCAGAACACTCTGCACCTGTAGATTACCACATATCAGGTTTTTAGCATAATTTCCATATGGCAGGTTCACGTTAAAGAAATCTGTCAGCAGGTTCAATTCTCCTACGTAATTTTTAACGGCGTACAGTTCAGGAAAAGACTATATACTGATATCTTTAAAGGAAAACTGTCAGGTCAAAAATCCACATGTAACTGCTATCATTTCTAATTCCTCCCTCTAAACTCTCTCTCTTCATGTATTTCTTCTATTTATATTCCCCTCCTATCTTCTGTAAACTTCAAATAAAGAGAATCATTCCATCTGTCACTCACAGTGAGTGATCCACTTAGTTCTCTGCTGTCCACTCCCCATACATAAATATGTATGTCACATCACAGCACACGAGATCAGTGGGGGGACTGTATTCTCTTCTCTGCTCTCTGTGTGCAGCATCACAAGAGGTGAACTACAACACAGAAACTGTCACAGCACAGCAGGGTATCTGCTTTACAGAAACAAATGGAGTCTAGATAAGGCAGACCTGCAGTAGTTCTCTCCCTCCATGGTGATATCAACTGAACAGACCTGTAAGTGAAATCTGACACTGCACTGTTAGCAAAGGGAGGAGGGAGGATAGAGCTGCTGAGAGGGAGTGCATAATTACATGACAGTTTATACAGCCAGGACTAATTGTCTCTGCTTATAATGGCAGAGGACTAATGGAGCAGCTCTCTGCAGGGTCTGACAATGTGATAACATGGAAACTACAAGCAGTACAATAATGATTTTACATGATTTTAAAAGGTCTGCCCAGGCACTATTCAAGGGTAATATGAGTATCATACTGAAAAATGACCTGACAGTGTCCCTTTAAATCTGTGATTCAACGAGTTTTTGCAGAGAGACTGATGTCTTCTTTTTATCTAGATGAGTTACTCATATTGTAAGATGGTGACCAGCTACATTTTGAGTTGCGTATCACAGAGATAGTTATCCTCTGGTATGTAAACCTAGAATATCTACTGGATACCTGTAGTGCCACAAATCTGGCTAAGTCATTCCAAGGACCAGTTTTACAGATAGCTGGAGAGATGGGTGGGTCTGGCTATCCACATACCTCCCACCTTGGGAGTGTCTCTTATGTTTTAATGGTCTGCGTATACTGACCAGAGTCAGTGAGTCAGAAAGAGCATCTGAGGGAGGTATGGTTAGTGAGTGCCATCTGAGGTTGCTCCACTGGGATACTTCTGTGAAAGAGTTGTTGTATAATTTTCAAACCTCTGCAGATACCTGCAAATGAAATAAACTGAGAAACAGTGTTTGTTTTCTTTAAAGCCAATAGAAGGCTCATGTTATGTTCTTGAAGAGTGGTTTATGTGTGCCTAAATAAACCTGCTGGACTTTGTAATTAGAAACCTTTCCTGTGTTTGCCTCATTTCCAAAGCAAGTGAGTAACCCCCATCACATTGAGTGAACTGTCACAATATCTATGGGCTGAACATTGATCTCTCGTAGAGTCTGCCTTCGTTGCTAATTTCCATAATTTGCACTTCCTCTTTATATAAATTGATCCACTCTCATCTTAAGTGATGTCTGTATCCTTTATAGAATCCTCAGGGTTAAGTGTGCAGATCGCTGGTCTCCTTGCATTTGCACAGTGCACTACCCTTGTATGGATCCTTGCTTCAGGTTCCATCTGCAGAGGCGCCTCCCTGACATGCATAGTAAGCTATTCTCCCAGTTTTATTCCCCTCTGCATGCTCTTTTTCTAATTTTCAGTTGTCTCTGAGCTAGTTAGCTGTTTTGATGTCTTCTATTGAACACCCAGAACTGAGATGTGAATTGGAGAACTGTCACGCAGGGTGGTATAACAGTAAAGGAGATAAGGAAGCAAGATGGTAAGATGGGCAAAAGTTGTTCAGGGGAGCTAAACTGACCCTTAGACTGTGAGTTCCTGTCTCACCCTGTTCCCAGAATTACTTCTGATGGTGTGGACGTCTGTGAGCTACCGTCAGCCCTAGGCTAAGACCCCCTCCCCTTCACCTACGAATCAGGAAGCACAGCAACTCCCACCAAAGAAGGAAAGCACCAAGAAGGCTACAGCAGAAAGCACACACGGACCTCTCAGCTCCAGGTGTTGCTGAGACTAAACTCTATCAGCGACATCTGCTTGTGGAAGAGGGAAGTATTTAATTGCTGGGGGAGTGGATAACTACATTAGCTGACACACTCAGCATCAGCAGAAGAAGATCACCTGTGCCTGGAGAGACGTAAACCCATAGAGAACAGCAGCTTCTGACATTAACACTGTGGGTGCCAAAGGGAATTTACTCCCATTTAAACTAATGCAGAGCTTTTCACATGGACTACAGAACTGTTCACATGGACTGTAGAGCAGTCAACACGCGACAAGAAAATGATGCAACAATACTATACAGGGCAGCTATGAATCGAGCTTTGGCGTGAGATAAACACTTACTAGAAAGCAGCAGTCCTATATAGTTGAGTCTCCCTCAGCTTGTCCTCCCACTCAGTTCTACCATCTCATTAGATTAAATAGGCAACTGTTTTCTGATGATTCAGTAAACTTTCAGTCCATTTTGCCTTGTAAATGTTGAATTCAGGTGGAAGAATAATTGGTTAATTAGTGGAGAAAGAAGCATATTTCTCTGCTAAAATGTATAATAAAGTTTATTTTAGTCACATGTACTCTTAATTTCTTCAAAATGTGTTCAAAATACATTGACCTAGAGCACATACCTATTCACAAATATACTACCACCATGGCCTCTCTGTGTGCCAGAAAGTGAAATCATAAATAGTGTACATTTCAGCTCCAATTTATGTCATAGTAAATTTATCAAGCCATGATTGGCCATTCTCCCTGTACTTAGCTCTGCCCAATGTTTGTAATGATGAAGGAGTCGGTGCAAATGGCAAAAAGCTACAATTTTGTTTGCATTTGTGACTTTTTTCTAACAGACTCACTCCTGCACTAATCCGAACCTCCCACTCCCGGCTCCAAGACTTCTCCCAAGCTGCACCAATTCTCTGGAATGCTCTACCCCAAGAAATTAGATGCATCCACAACTTACATAGTTTCAGGTGCTCCCAAAAAACACATCTTTTTAGAGCGGCCTATAATGCTCCCTAGTCAAAGTCACTTAGACATAGCCTATCCGCTCCACCAGACTCAAAACCTTTACAAAGAATGGCTGGCGGACTCTCATGCAGCTCTCATCTATTCCCCACTTCCTCAAGTTGGCTGCACCATCATTGTAAATAAGCCCCTGTACTTTGTGTCACCCCCACCTCATTGTTAGATTGTAAGCTCTTAGGAGCAGGGCTGTCATTATTTTGATGTAATTATTGTATTTTCTGATATCTGTTACTTATGACTGTATATAAATTTCTGAATTGTGAAGCACTGTGGAATATGTTGGCGCTATATTAATAAAGATTATTATTATTTTTAATTTTTTCTTTACCTTTATTGACGTTTTGCAACAGTAATAAGAGGTTCGAGGATGCAACCGCACACAAGAAGACTAGATACAGTGGGTTTATTGCAAAGTCCGAAGAGGTTCAGCTCGGATCAGGGAAAGAACAATGCAATATAATACAGAACAACAGATCAATACCCAAGCAATATATAAATGTTAATTTACCAGTAAATTCCCCTTGCAACTGACCGAATGATCTTTACCTTTCTAGTCTGTAGTCGTTCCCAGTCTTGAACTCTCGTCAGGGTTAACGTGACTCGATCACAGTCAGCAAAGCTAATGCAAATTCAATTAAATTCAAGTCATTGTTAAATGAATCATGGTACATTCATTGATGGTAAAGTCCAATCCAGTGGTGTAACTTCAGGCCCAGGGGCCCCGATGCGGAGGCTCCAACGGGGCCCCCAATTGTTGCAAATCTTTAATAGTATTAGTCTTTTTGTATGGGGTAAATGGACTTCTGGGGCCCCCTAGGCTGCAGGGCTCGGGTGTGATCGCAATCCCTGCACCTATTGTAGTTATGCCCCTGGTCCAATCACAACAGACTCATGAAATACCCGCACAGCTCGGCAGGGGACAACAGCCCGGTTCATGAAAGTGGACCTTCTCTAGCCTGGATTTTGGCTTGCATAACCTGTGACCTGACCTTGTAGTAAAGACCCAGGATCTTGACAGGTGTTGTCTAAAGCTTAAACTGGTAGTTGGAACCTGGGTGGAATAAGTGAGGGATGACACAATTCTGACCTACCATCAGTGTAGACAGGCTCAGTAGGGACTCAACGCATGTGCTCGTACATCTGCCCTCTCCTGCCATAGCCATCACCTGACTTGGATCTGTCCTGAAATTCTTTCCTCTAGGAAACAGACTTGTTGACCATTTATTCCAGGTAGTTCCCATGGACAGTAGAGGTCAACATTCCTTCACAAACATTGTTATGTACAGTATACCGGTCGCTGTCCTTGCTCCTGTTCTCTTAGACAACTTCAACACTGAAAACAAAAGAACTAGAAAAGAACAGTTCCTTGTATTGTTTGCTATCCCTTTACTGTCGGTGTTCCTCCCTCTCTTCTCCCTATATACTGCCACTGTTGGGCAAATCATCAGCAGATTCAGTTTCAGTTCCATCTCTAGGCTGGTGACCCCCAATATACATGACTTCTTCTGACATCACCCTCACCTTAATGCAAAACACCAGTGATTCTCTTTTCGCTGTCTCTAACATTATGTCCTCCCTCTATAGAATACTGAATCTGTCAAAAACTGATCTCCTTGTGTGGCATACCCTAACTAATTTATCCTAACCAAATATTGAAATTTTCATGTGTGTGTACCATAAACTCTTTAAATCCCAAACAACCCGCTTGATGTTTATCAGTCGGCCGACAGGGTAGGGGGTACTCGGATACCGGGACAGGGGGTTCACTTCGGTGGGGATCACGGTTGGTCGGGTCCCGATTCCATGCCCTGGCGGGGTGGGGATGATGATGATGGGGAATTTGTAACGTGACGCCACCTGTGCTACCTGGTAATAGGGTTACCAGTGCTGCAGCTGGCCGCTGAGGTGATGGGAAAGCAGCTTTGGTAGTACAGCTCCCCACAGGTGGAGCTTTACCTCACGGCAGCGGGGTGGATGAGGGGAGTAGTAGTAGCGGTTCTGTTGTGAATGCTGTAGGAGGCAGTGGGGAAGCAGGCACACACACACACAATAGTCTGTTTCGGTACCTTTTAACTGATGCAACTTGCTACAAATTGGTGTCTCGCTTACTAGACTCTCCTCTATCTTTTCTTAATGTAGTAAACAAGGTCATTTTTCTGTCCAGCCGATGCCTGTATTCTGTGCCAGTCATTGCCCTGGTTTCCCATCCAATACAGAGTACAATACAAACTGCATCGTCCTAGCTCTTCTCTTTAATCTTTGCCTACCACCCATCCATCTTTTTTACACTAATGATCCAAGACTGACATCCTGTACAAATTGATCCTTAAACTCTCTCTTCCAGGGCTTCTTTTGTGATGCACCAATTTTCTGCAATGCACGCCCCAGAAAAATCTGGTAAATACCT
Organism: Allobates femoralis; assembly: GCA_033576535.1. Classification (NCBI taxonomy): domain Eukaryota; kingdom Metazoa; phylum Chordata; class Amphibia; order Anura; family Aromobatidae; genus Allobates; species Allobates femoralis. The sequence goes on from JARQOC010000006.1 coordinate 427,491,921, forward strand.
TGTAAACATAATTTTAAGTGTGTTCTTAAAAATGCATTTCTTTAGACTGATTGATGGCCTCATCTCACTGATCTAACTAATCCCTGTTCTCTCTTCCTAAATTTTCCCCAGAATCTGGTCCCTCCTATCATCTCTCTACACCCTCAAATCACTTAATAGCACACTGTGCGTACTTGTACAGATCCTGGCTGGAGACCGGGTCGTGCCGCATTTTGTGAATCCCTTATTTATTATATTGATGGCTGGACCATACACAACAAGTAGGAGCATAACTACAACAGGTACAAGGGTTGCAATCGCATCCGGGTCCTGGATCGTAGGGGCTCCATAGGTCCCTTTGGCCCATAGAAAAAGACTAATGCTAATAAATATTTGCATAAGTTGGAGCTTTTGCATCGGGGTCCATGAGCTTCAAGTTACGCCACTGACGACAAGCACTGGGTTTTTATCTTTTGGCCTCCCCTATTTCCTCGTAGATTGTAAGCTTGTGATCAGGGCCTGCACTCCTCTTGGTATCTGTTGAATTGTGTTACTTTGTGTTGTCGTGATGGTGTGTACAAGTCCCATCTGAATTGTAAAGTGCTGCGGAATATGTTGGGGCTATAAAAAAATATGTATCTTTATTAAATTTACATCTGATAGAGCTGGTCATTATGGTGCCATGTGGCTAGACCCCCACTGATCTGATATTCAGGGGCGGACATATCATTGGTGCAGCCTGTGCACCCCAAGAGGCAAGGGGGCCCATTTCTACCTCCAATGCATTTTGATGAGTTCTTTGCCTGTAACGGGCCGATATACTGTTCTTGCTCAAGGATCATCTTTTGTATGTGTCCGTTAATGCTGATATTATCTATCTCAAGGTAAAGTCATCAGTGTTCTCGTAGCTGAAAACCTATTTAACCAGTCCATTGACTGACAAACTTTCCTTATTCTAGGAACTGAACATGGACATGTCAGAATGTTTTACAGCAGATAACAGTTCCTTCAGTCTTCAGTAATTGTCAGATACTTTGCTTCCATATACTTTAGGTCAAGACACTTGCACCCATCTCTTCTTTGAATTTACAGTTTTAAAGTATTTGACAGGCGAGAGCTTTATGCTGAATTGCTTTGCGACCTCACAGAAAGAGGGCAATTTCTTCTATTTGCAGGTATTTCTAAGCTCTACATTGTATAAAGCCGAAACAAAAATATGGAAGAGGAGAACCCAGCAATACTAGCCTATCAGGCACATTTTTCTAAAGTGAGGTAAAATCACATTTGCCAGGATGATAAGTCTATATTTGCACGTAGTAAAGAGCCCAGATTCACCCTTTTGATCCTGGGTACCTGGGTACCCTCTGACACCTCCAAATTTTAAAAGTTAGGAAAGAGGGACATACAGTAGTGTTCAAAATGATAGCGGTATGACTAACCAGATTATTCACTGTCTTTGGTATGAATTATATCACCACATGTCAAACAATTTACCAGTTGGCGCAGTAGATTCTTAGGCTGGCTTCACATTGCAGTTTTTTCCCTGATCAGGTTCCATCCAGTTTGTGTGCCAAAACCAGGAGAGGAACCAGGAGAGGAACTTTCAGAGAAAAAGTATAATTGAAAGATTGACAACTGTTGTGAGTTTTGGAGACATTCCTGGTTTTGTAACACAAACACTGATGGACACTGATCAGTGAAAAACTGCAGTGTGAAGCCAGCCTAAGAATACCAACAGACTCAGCATCAAGGATGTCGCTGTGCATTAAGAATCGGGGCTGCAGCCCCGATTCTTACGCATAGAGCCCCGAATCTCGCCGGCGGTCAGGGGCGCCCAAGCCATCTGCTGCAGGACAGCATCTCCTGCCCTGCATCCTCCGATGGCTGTGGGACAGTGGGCGCTGTTAATGTGCCCCTGATAGTTGGCCCCCGGGAGCCCCCCTGTGTGCTGCTATGGCCCCTTCTCCTCTCACTACTAACCTGTCACTGTGTGCAGCTATGTGGCAGATGCTCTGAGCTGCTGGAGGACTACAGGTCATAGATGTCAGCTCCAGGCTCAGTGCAGATGGGCATGTGAATCACATGCCCTTCTGCACTGAGCCTGCAGCTGAAGTCTATGATCTCTAGTCCTCCAGCAGCTCAGAGATGATCGCGTCTGCCACATACTAGCTGCATGCAGGTTAGGAGTGAGAGGAGAGGGGGTCCCCCAGCACACAGGGAGCCGGGCCCCCCAGAACACAGGGAGCCTGGCTCCCCCAGCACACAGAGAGCCTGGCCCCCCCAGCACACAGGGAGCCTGGCCCCCCCAGCACACAGGGAGCCTGCCCCCCAGAACACAGGGAGCCTGGCCCTCCCAGCACACAGAGAGCCTGGCCCCCCCAGCACACAGGGAGCCTGGCCCCCCCCAGCACACAGGGAGCCTGGCCCCCCCAGCACACAGGGAGCCTGGTCCCTATGTCAGGAACAAAAACACAGGGGCCCACAGCAGAGGGGACCCCGGGGCTGCTCTGTGTTCCTGGAGCTGCACTGTGTGCCCATGGCTGAGCTGTGTGCCCTGGTCTGCTCTTTGTGCCCGGGGCTGCGCTGTGTGCCCTGGGCTGTGCTGCGTGCCCTGGGCTGCGCTGTGTGCCCTGGGCTGCACTGTGTGCCCGGGGCTGCGCTGTGTGCCTGGGCAGCTCTGTGTGCCTGGAGCTGCGCTGTGTGCCTGGAGCTGCGCTGTGTGCCTGGAGCTGCGCTGTGTGCCCTGGGCTGCGCTGTGTGCCCGGGGCTGCGCTGTGTGCCTGGAGCTGCTCTGTGAACCCGGGGCTGCTCTGTGTGCCCGGGGCTGCTCTGTGTATCCAGGGCTGCGCTGTTTATGTCTAGTGCCCACTGCTCTGCAGATCATGTATTGGGTCCAGTGCTCAGCTATTCTGCTGCAGTTGTGTGCATGTGATGGGCAGGGGCTGCAGAGCATTGCATCCCACTCCACCAGCCCTGCTCTGTGCACTGGCTGCTGCATTGCACTGAGCACAGGTGTAGACTGGAGGACTCTGCTGCCGCCGGTGGGCTCTGCTGTCTGTGCTCTGCTGTCCGGTGTTCTTTGCTGTCACTGTGTTCTGCTGTCAGTGGGTTCTGTTGTATGTGCTCTGCTGTCCCTGTGTTCTGCTGTCAGTGGGCTCTGCTGTCTGTGCTCTGCCGTCCGGTGTGCTTTGCTGCCACTGCAAGAGAAAAATTGTTGTGCCAACTGTGCGTTTTTTTTTTGCTGCGGATAATGTGTGTTTTTGTTTTAATTTCGGTTCCAGACTCTACCAAATTAATGTTTCTGGGAGAGATGGCGATAGAGAAAAAAAGAGAGCAAGCGAGTGCACAGAAAGGAAGGAGATCGGGGAGAGAGACAGTGTACAAGGGGGAGACTGGCACAGAGAGGGAAAACAGTGCACATGGGAGAGAGACATACAGGGAAGAGACATAGCACACAGGGGGGGAGACAGGCACAGGGCAGGGAGACACAGCGCACAGTGGAAGACAGGCTCAGAGAGGGATTATACTTGTGCGGAATATATATATATATATATATCTAATATATAAAGCTGAATGTGTGTGTGTGTGTGTATGTATGTGTGTATGTATGTCCGGGATTGGCATCTACACCGTCGCAACTACAGCCACAAAATTTTGCACAGTCACATGTCTGGACCCCGAGAGCATCATAGGCTATTTTGTGAGGCAAAATTTTAACCCCGCGCGTTCCAGTTCACCAAACAATTTTGCCCCTATCTACATAATGGGGAAAAAGTGACAGTTACCAGTTGGCAGTTATGAATGAGAGGGGCTTAATGATAGTGCCAAAGACTAACAGCACATACCAGCATATAGTCACTAAGGTGGGGCCCCAACATGAGATATTCACCACGCACGGGGACATGTATACACACCACACACCCACAAAGAGTAACAGCAAGTGTATAGTCGCTAAGGTGCAGCCCCAATATTGGATACTCACCACGCACCCGAACAAACACACACACACCACAAAGAGACACACACAACACAGAGGTACCCCCACCCCCACAGGGACACACACACACCCTATAGCGACACATGCACTCACCCCACAGGGACACACACACACACACACACAACACAGACACACACACCACACAGACCCCCCCACAGGGACACACACATATACACACCCTATAGGGACACATGCACTCACCCCACAGGGACACACACACCACAAAGTGACACATTCACACCACACAGACCCCCCCACAGGGACACACACACATACACACCCTATAGGGACACATGCACTCACCCCAAAGGGACACACACACCACAAAGAGAGACACACAACACAGATACACACACACCACACAGACCCCCCCACAGGGACACACACACATACACACCCTATAGGGACACATTCACTCACCACACAGGGACACACACATACACACACCCCAGGGACACACACACCACACAGACAGACACAGATGTGCACAAATCGCCTCACACAACTCGCCTCATACGTCTGCTATCTTTAATTTCCAAATATAAACATCTGATTAAAAACAGCCAATGTGCAACTCATGTGCCATATAGGGAATTAAGGCAGATGTCAGTCACATGAGCTGTCTATTATGTGTATGTGTGAGGTAACATGTACTGCCCGGCCGGGGGGAGGGTTTACTGTTGGCTGGAGATTTATTAGGCTGCCTATAGCAACCAATCACAGCTCAGCTTCTATTTTCTTACAGGTCATTAATATGACATATTCAAATTCTATTTTGTTATAGCTAACATCAGTTATTTATTAACCCGGGCGTAGCCGGGTAGTACAGCTAGTATATATATATATATATATATGCAACCAGTATGTGTTAAAGGGGCCCATTGAGACTCTTTCGCCCGGGGCCCGCAAAAACCTGGAGTCGGCCCTGCCTGCATAGATCCCTGAATTGCGCTGTCAGGGCAGAGGAGAAAGTGCAGACATGCCCGATGTGTCTGCTCTCTCTCGCTGTGCGGCGGCACGGCTCTCACACAGACACACAGTACCGTAGCTCACAGAGAGCCGTCGCCGCTGAGTCCCGCCCAGTGCCACTCACATGACCTGGATGCACGTGACCGATGACGTCACGACCGTGCAAGTCCTGCAGCCAGGTCAGCAGAGTCAGACTCTGGAGAATTAATTGTTGTGCTCTGTGCTAGGCTGGCTGCCAGTTAGGAAGAGGGGGGCTCCCAGCTCAGTGCAACCTGCTGGGACCTGCCGACCTGCCTTATTGAGGTAAGAAACAGGGGGCACCTGTCGCTCCTTGGTCCCGCTGCCGCTCACCGGACCTACCACAGACACGCTTCCTGGACCCGCCAAATTTATTCCGAAAAATGCAGCTCAGTGGGCCCGAGCCCCGGATGTTTTTTGACCCTAGCAACGCCCTGCTCAGCATTCATGATCTGCATGCTTTTGAGTCTGTGTATTTGAATAATTAATTGAAAGGGGGGGTGTCCAAAATAATAGCAGTGTGGAGTTCAATTAGTGAGGTCAATCATTCTGTTAAGAAACAAGTGTGAATCAGGTGGCCTTTATTTAAGGGTGAAGCCAGCACATGTTATACATGCATTTCTCCTTGAAAGCTTGAGAAATATGGGTTGTTTAAGACATTGTTCAGAAGATTAAAAAGTTTATTGAAGAAGGTAAAACTTATAAAAAAGTGCAGACAATGATAGGCTGTTCAGCTAAGATGATCTCCAATGCTTTAAAATGGAAAGCAAAAAAGCAAAACCAATATGATACCTGTGACAATACAATTCCTGCCACCCAGCATAATGCTCCTACTGTCCCTCACACAAATTACGATGCCCCCAGTGTTCCTCACACCCAATATGATGTCCCCAGTTTCCCCCACACAGTATGATGTCTCCAGTGTCCCCCACACAACACTATTTGTCACGGTGTAGTGAGAATGCTGATGAGGAATTTGGCAGTTAAGGGCAGGGTGACCAGGGAAGACTAGTCTGACCCTAGTCTAGGAACCCTCAATGGCCCTGATCCCGAAGGTATCTCTGAAGGTGAGAAGGTTCAGGCCTTCAGCATCTTCCTAAAAATCCTCCTCCAGCCCTGCGTTATTCCCCGCTCACCTCCCTCTACAGAACTGAGATACAGCAACTCCAAAGGAAAGGACTTCAGCAACACAAACACACAGGTCAGCACAGCACAGCTTCCAGGCATAGAGTGAAACTCTATCAGCCGCACCACCTGGTGGAAGGAGAGGCTACTTAAAGGCAAGGGGGAGGGGAGTCCAGGTGAGTCACACATTAACCCCTCAACCAGCAGCCGAACCTCATAGTGAATGTGTGGCGCCCCTGCGTCCAGGAGGCCACAAAAGGGTACTGCAGCCAGGCAGGTAGGACAATTGTTAAACACTAACACCCTCACAGCCCACATAACCCACGTGTCAGAGAGGTTACATCCAGCCCTGAGGTTAGACACTATATGAGACCAGAGGGGTGGTGGATGAGGGGAGTGGGTTGGGCACACCAGAGGTCAGGTGACTGACAGTATATAGAGAGGGGGAGGAGTGAAGGAGTTCAGTAAGCCATGGTGCTGAGATGCAAAGACCAGAATCAGGCCAGAGAACAGTAGCAGGTTGAGCTGAAGCTGAGAAGGAGAAAGACACACACTGCCTGGAAGAGTGAAGACTGACGGAGCGCAGAATCTGTACTGAGCCAGTGCGAGCCAGAGGAGAGAGAAAGCCCATCCAGAGAGTCAGATCCCCAGGAGTGTGAGAGAGCCGAGAAGGAGCCTGGCAGAGCCTCATGCTAGAGGACTGTTGGAGGCTGGGCTAAAGTAGAGTGTCGGCTCTAAAGGGGACCGTACTTTACCCGGCATCCCCAGATAACACGACGGGGGGTCTGAGTTCCAGACTGAGATCCCTAACCCAAAGGACAGGCAGCTAAGTGACATACTAGGACTCACAGAAGCCCGAGTCACCGCTATACTGTCCGGTGTCGCACAACACAGAGAAAGAGAAGCAATAGCCCGGAAAGGACACTTAAAGACTGTGTGAGGGGTCACAGGAGAGAGAGGCCTGGCTGCAGAAGGGAGGAAGCACCCGAATGTTAAGAGCTGTAACTGTGCTGTGAGAACTAAGAATGACTTGTAACTTGCTGAAGGAGAACAACTAAAGTAAAGCTTTGGAAACCCTGAATTGCCTCTCGTGTCAGTCGATGCCTGCAGACCATTGCTCCCCTTATACAGATCCAGCCTGTCAGCAGCAGCCAGGAGGAGAGATCCCTGCAGCCTGCAAAGTAAGTGTGCTCAAACTACACACACAATTGACTTTAACTCCTTACTGCCCCGGGGGATACAGTTCTCCCCACTAGAACTATACCATCTCCGCTGCCATTCCATCACCCCCGGAGGTTCTGCAGCAGCGGCGGCCCCATCGCTGGCCGCACCAAGTGGGTGGCGTCACCCGTGACAAATCCCTTGTAAATATTCCCCTTTTTATTGTGAGGGCCCAGGAACACGGTCCGGACCAAGCCACCCGTGACATCCCCAGTACCGTCCGGTCCGGTACCGAGTACCCCAGTCCCGCCTGGGGCTCCACAAATGCAGTTCTGGAGCACAATACAGGAGGCCCAGGACCTTCACAACTATCGACCATGCAGCTCTTAAAGACAAACACATACACAGCAGCATCCAGCAAGGTCAGCGCCAACTAAGCGCGTGACAGTACCCCCTCTTTTAAGAGAGGCCTCCTGACTCGACTACGGCACATCCAAAATAAGTCCACATCCCCTGAGTGATGAGATATGAAAGACATTACAGGTCGCCAAACCAGGGGGTAGGTCAAGGCAGTACAGTACAGGATTACAAACGGCCGATATCTGAAACGATCCTATAACCCCAGGACCCGGAGTCCCAGCAACAAACCTTCACCTGACGTGTTTGGACAACACCCACACATACTCATTAACGCTCAGGTCTGGACCTGCACGTTTATTTCCAAATCTACAGTCACAGTTAGAGGGCACACATCCAGGACGGTAAACTGCAGCAGCGTCCCCCCGAGGCCCAGGGCTCCCTCCCCTGGAGTGCACAGCAGGAACCACCGTCCCTCCCCGTCCCCTCCTCCTGGAACGATGCCTAGACCCACCATTAATCTGAGGCATAGTCCGGAATCCACCCCCTTTTCCAGGCTCACTCCCATTCACTTCTGGAAGTGAGGTATGAGGCGGTGCAACCAGTACGGTAGAAATAGTTGTAGTGAGGTAATTACTCACACAGAAAGCCCCCCAAATTACAACCTTTCTGGCCTGCCAGTCAATGACTGGGTTGTGTTTCTCCAGCCAGGGAAGGCCCAATACAATGGTAGTTGGTAGGTTCTCCAAGAGGTGACAGGACAGAACCTCCTGGTGGAGAGTTCCTATGCTCAGGTTCACATTACGCACCACTTGGGAGAGGAACTTCGGGCATAGTGGAACTGAGTCGATCGAGGCGATGGGAATGGGTCTCACTAAAGCACTGCTGGTGAGACCATGAGCCCGAGCAAAGCGAGAATCCATCAAATTGAGCCCCGCTCCGCTGTCGACCAGAACAGGCACAGTCTCGGTTTAACCATCCACCATCACCATGGTAGACAGTGTGAACGGAGACTTAGTGAGGAAGGAAAGATAAACTCTCTGGTCATCTCCTACAGAACGGCCCGAGGTAGCCTGCTTCTGAGACTGCATAGTCTTGGAGCAAAGTGGACAAACCTTAATAAAATGGTCAGATTTTCCACAGAAAAAACATACTCAGTCCACTAGGTGAACAGTAGCCACAGGAGGTTTAACACGAGAACCTACTGCCCCCAACTGCATGGGTTCATCGGGTATAGTCTCCTCAGCAGGGATAGGTACAGAAGACATAGTAGGTTTCGGTCTCTCCCTCAGGCGTCTGTCAACTCGTATGGCTAGGGACATCGCAGCCTCCAATGACTCAGGTGCAGTGTACTGAACCAGGGTGTCTTGCAGTCTAGCTGACAAACCCAAGCAGAACTGACTTCAGAGGGCTGGGTCGTTCCACTGGGTGTCAGTTACCCATCTCCGAAACTCCGAGCAGTACTCCTCCACTGCTCGTGTGCTCTGCTTGAGTTTATGGAGATTAGACTCAGTAAAGGTCACCCTATCTGGTTTTCCGTATACCTGAGCAAGAGCAGCAAAAAACCCTTCCACCGACCGCAATGATGGTGAGTCGGCCGGGAGGGAAAAGGCCCAGGTCTGGGGGTCCCCTTTAAGAAGAGAGACTATAATCCCCACCCTCTGTTCCTCACTTCCCGATGAACAGGGCCGGAGCCTGAAATACAGCTTTCAGGCTTCACGGAAAACAAAAAATGTGCCTCTTTCCCCAGAAAACCTATCTGGAAGAGAGACCTTGGGTTCTGGCATGGCCTGAGCATGAGCCAACGCCAGAAATCCCACGACTTGCTGCAGCTGTTGCACTACCTGAGTCCGCAGACCAGTTACCTCTTCAGAGATCGTCTGCATCAGGCGAGAAAATGCATCAGCTGAGGCAGTCTGAGGCATAGTGTCTCGAGGAAAAAGGTACGGGCTGCTGATAATGTAATGGTGTAGTGAGAATGCTGATGAGGGAATGGCAGTTATGGGCAGGGTGACCAGGGAAGACTAGTCTGACCTTAGTCTAGGAACCCTGAATGGCCCTGATCATGAAGGTATCTCTGAAGGTGAGAAGGTTCGGGCCTCCAGCCTCTTCCTAAAAGTCTTCCACCCGCCCTGCGCTATTCCCCCGTCACCTCCCTCTACAGAACTGGGATACAGCAACTCCAAAGAAATGGACTTCAGCAACACAAACACACAGGTCAGCACAGCGTGGCTTCCAGGCATAGAGTGAAACTCTATCAGCAGCACCACCTGGTGGAAGGAGAGGGTGCTTAAAGGCTAGGGGGAGTGTAGTTCAAGTGAGTCACACATTAACCCCTCAACCAGCAGCCGAACCTCATAGTGAATGCAGTTCTGGAGCACAACACAGAAGGCCCAGGACCTTGACAACTATCAACCATGCAGCTCTTAAAGACAAACACATACACAGCAGCATCCAGCATCCAGCTAACTAAACGTGTGACACTATTATACTCCCAGTGTCCCCCACAAACAATATGATGCGCCCTGTGTATCCCATACAAACTATGATTCTCCCAGTGTACAGTGTACAGTGCGATGCTTCCTGTGTACCCCACAGGGGTAGGGTATTGATGATTTCAGCGTCCCCTAGACACAATACAATGATCCCAGTGTCCACCCACCACAGTATGATGCCCCTTACAATCCCTATCACAGATAGTATGATGCACCCAGTTCCCCACAGTATGATGCACCGCATATGCACCCACATTATGTTATCCCCACAGCCCCTTCACATACTGTAGTTAGACGCCCCACCCTTGCAAGTTATGATCCTCTACTACTAAGGAAATGTCCTTCGAAATAGGAGACTTTGAAATTCGTAGTCTGAATAAACAGTCATTTGCCTTTCAAACCTCATCATTCCATTCTTTGATGGTAGTGCAGGCACTTTAATTTCTGTTCCTTACAATCCTACTATCCCACTCGTGAAGCCCATGAATCTGCAGCAGCCCTCAGTTTTATACGTTTTTTTGTGTTGGAATATGTTTAGTGCAACAACTCCCTGTCTATGAGTGTTTAGTTGTTAGGTTTGAATGCTGTTAATAAAGTTAGAACAAAAAAAAGGAACCACCAGAAGGTCACACAGGAAGAGCATGTGACTGTATTCAGATCCCTGTGTCTATGTGCAAGGAAGCTGTTGCAGATAGAGACACACAGAAATGATTTCTTGCTGATCTATTAAGCTTATTATTTTTGTTCCTGATTGTTGCTGAATAAACAAACTGTTTGGAGAGTATCGTGAATAATCCTTTGCCAACATTCTGACAACCTGAGTTGTCATAGAATCCATTGCACATTTTCTTTCCAGTTTCCTTTTATAAAGTTGCTGTGTTACTCAAATCTAAAATCAGAGCTCACGTTTACAACTACCATAGTAACATCATTGACCCCATGTCTTATAGCGTGGCCCTTTAAACTGTAATAACTGCAGTTATGGCTCCATTCTCTCCTCTGGCCCTATGTGGCTCTATTCTTCTGAAATGTATCGTAGAAGTGATTAAAAATTCAAGAAGAGGAATGAAATATTAAACAGGTGGATATTGTATAATTAATCGAGGGCAGAAGAACATATCGTTTATCATCACCCCTACTGAGCATGGTTCAATATAAAAGTAGTTATTACTTATGAAAATCAATTTCTAGAATAATACATCATGAAGCCATATACACAAGAGAATCCAGCTTTGAAGGGCGGAGAGGAAATAATTGCTCCTCTGACCTCATAAGATGAAACAAGTAGAACAAATGGCACTTGGTAGTTGGCGGTTCTGCTATAGATTTTTTATTGGACCCACAGAACTTCTGTTTTTCCATCTGATTCCAGTGCACACTTTGTAAGAGGAGGAAAGTAAATCTCTACCAGGCAGTAATTCCTGCATATTTTCACCGCACTACAATGTCCATCATATATAGCAGCAAAGACCATTCTATGGCTGGATGAGAGGAAGGGGGAGGGGGATTGGTTCACAAGACCTCAGGGGAGGAATAAAAGAATAACCCAAATAGTGATGTCATGCTGCACACGTCAATCACCTACTGCACTGATTTACCGGTGGTTAAATCCTAGTGGTCGGTTCCCTTTAACAAAGCACTTCATCAGGAAATTTTAAGAAGATACCTACAAAAACTATTCAAAATAATGATGCACCCCAGGGCCATGGGGTACTCGGAATCGGGCTGCGGTGTTTCTGGGGAGTCACAGGGTCGAGACCCGGCACCGTGACTCTGGGTTCAGTGTTAAAGAGTTCTTAGGGAAAATAATAAAGATTATTTGTGACGCCACCTGTGGTTTGTGACTACGAGTAGCCACCACTGCTGCAGAACCTCTGGGGACGATGGACGGGCAGCTGGGATGGATTGGCTCCCCACAGGTGGAGCGGATCCCCAGGGCAGTGGATGTTGCAAGGTATAGGGTGCAGGATGGAGGGTGCACATTAACAGACAGACTCATGTTTTGTTGGTTCCTCAAATCTTTTACTGGCAATAGCGATTCAGCCACAGGTGATGATTCTTTGAGTCAGTGTAACCTGGGAGTAACTCGAGGTTTCCTCACTCATCAAGTTCTGAGGCCTCCCTGCTGCGCTTTCTCCTGTGGGTCCCTGCTGTTGCTTGAAGCTGAGCTGCGGCCCTCTCTCACTCTCTCCTGTACGTGCCAGTATGACAGACAGCTCGAGTCCTTCATTAACCCCACTTCACGGGTGGCTGCTCGGGCTCTTAATGCTGCTTTGCCTCTGGGCACTTGGTGTGGATGGGGAACTTGGAATTCCCCACCCTCTGGTATTGGCTGCCGGGTCGCACAGCCTTGGACTCCGGTGTCTGGTATTTGACGCTTCTCCTCTGGGGTGAGCTCGACACTGCTCTGCTCCACAGGCTCTCCTCCACTTCCTCAGACCCTTGCCTTAGGTCCCTCAGCTAGGCTTAGCTATCCTGGGATGAGCTTAGCACTGCTCAAGTCCACAGGATGTCTACATCAGTACTGCTCCATACTGAACTGACTCACTCTGCCCCAGATCAGAATTTATAGGGGAGCCACCCTGAACCTGGGTTTTAGATCTCCCCCTTCAGGCCTTGAGGCAGAAAGGTATTGTGTGCTTTGGTTTTGCCTGGTGGGGATTCCCTTTGTTACTCTCAGGTATGACACTACCCCCCAAGGGAGATAATGACATTGTTGCATCTGAACTCTGGGGTGCCACAATAAAAAAAAACACTAACATTGCTGGTTGAACAACTCGTCATGGTTGTCTCTCCTGAAAAAATGTCATACCCTAGGAATATCAAAAGTTGTATTATCAACCTGGACCTTGGATCTAAGGGTGAATTATGTCTTCTACTTACAACATTGATGGAAGCAGTAATACATTCAAGATGTGATCACATAGATTAATGGCGGGGAGGCGATAGCCGCTGGGAGATTGATGTACAGTGCAATGTTTCGGCTCCAGCAGGGACACATGTAACTCTCCCTGGATCTGCTGCTTAAACTAATTACAGCTTATTGAAAACCGTGTGACAGATTGGCCTTATAATAAAAGCCAATGAAGCCGTTAAGTCAGACCAATATTTCCAAATGTGCCCAGGGCTCGACCTTCAGGCTGCGGAAACACATTTATTCCTGCCATAGACAGCCATTTAACACATTAATGCAGTAGGGATCCGACAAGATGTTTTGTGCTGTGCTTATGTAGATGTATTTTATTTTACAAATAGTCATTAATAACCCCTTAACTATGATGTAATATGGATCATTTTATAGAGTCACTTTATGGTCAGTCTCACTGGTGACTACATTGTCCCTTCATGGCACAGGACATCACAGGGACAGCAAAAGCTGCTCTAGGGTGTGAGGAGGCTTGTGTCACCCTGCACATTTTTGCTTTTACAATAAAGTTTAATCATCTGAACCATGCTGGTATAACCTGGTATCACCTGTATCTGCTTACATAACCTTCCTGGAACATCCATCATCCACTTCCATTCCGATAACCCCCCATCACGCGCTTCGGCAGCCATATTGACGCATTGTGCAGTACCACCAGTGGTGCCACAGCCACCCGCAACCAATGCTACCCGAATCTGATGCCTGGAACCGCCCTACGCAACCATTACACCGCTGCCGCTGACATCTTTAAACTCGCATGCACACTTACTCAGGTGGCCGCCATCTTTGTGTACCCAAGTGTTCAAAGATGGTGGCTGTCTCAGTAAGTGTGCATGCACGCACATACACACTTGCTCTTGCGACCGCCATTTTTGAACACTTGGGCATACAAAGATAGCGACTGCGTGACCCAACACGCATGTGCACTTACATCGCCGCCATATTTGGACACCTGCACTCAAAGGTGCACAGGCGACAGAAAGCACAAGGGAAAAAAGGTAAGAGAGTCAAAGCACAGGAGAGAGACAAAACACAGGGGGGAGAGACAGCACAGGGGGGAGAGAGAGCGCATATGGGAATAGTCAGAACAGAGGGGGTCAAGTACACAAGGGGAGAAAGTGCACAGGGAAGAGACAAAGCACAGTGGAGAGCGCACAAGGGGAGAGAGAGCACATATGGGAGAAAGTGCATGGGGAAAGACAAAGTACAAGGGGGAGAGAGAGGCAGCACAAAGAGGGAAAGCACTCAAGGGAAAGACAGCACAGGGTGGAGAGGGAGCACAGGTGCAAAGAGAAGGTAGAGAGAACACAGGGGTATGAGCGCACAGGGGAGCACGCACAGGGGGAGAGAGCACAGGGAGATTGCACACGGGGAGAGAGCACAGGGGGGTGAGCACACAGGGGAGAGACAGGACAGGGGGGAGAGAGAGCATGGAGGAGAGACAAAGCCTGGGGGTACGAGCACTCATGGGGAAGAGACAGCACAGGGGGTGAGCGAGCACAAGGGGAGAGACAAAGCACAAGGGGCAAGCACACTGGAGAGAGATAAAGCACAAGGGGAGAGCACACAGGGAGGAAGTGACAGCACACAGGGGGGACACAGCTCAAAGGAGAGAACACATGAGGGGAGAAGACAGCACAGGGGGGACAAAGAGAGAGCGCACAGTGGGGAGAGAGAGTGCCTGGGGTAAGAGACAGCACAAGAGGAGAGAGAAAACACAAGGGGAAGAGAGAGGACACAGGAGGGAGGTTGCGCACAGGGGGAGAGACAGCCCACAGGCAGTGAGTGAACAGGCGGAGAGAGCACACAGGAGGAGAGCACACAAGAGGGAAAGAGAGTGCATAGGGGGAGACAGCTCAAAGGAGAGAGTAGATGAAGGGAGAAGACAGCACATGGGGAAAAGACAGCTCATAGGGGGAGAGAGACAGCGCACAGGGTGGAATCAGGTCAAAGGAGAGAGCACCGAGTGGAGAAGGCAGCACAGTGGGGAGAGAAATAGCACACAAACGATGGGGAGAGCGTGAACAGAGGGGAGAGCTATTAGGGGAGAAGTGGCAACCACCCCCATCACCGAAGAGCCCAACCCCATCATTACATCACCCCCCTGATATAAGTTATGCATCTTCTGTTTATAGTGAATAGTGATATGGAGCATGCTGGTATAACCAAGGTATAGTCTGTATATAATTATACATGTACAGCTGGTATAAGTTATACATCTTCTGTATATAGTGATATGGAGCATGCTGGTGTAACCTGGGTATAGTCTGTACATAATTATATATGTACAGCCGGTATAAGTTATACATCTTCTGTATATAGTGATATGGAGCATGCTGGTATAACCTGGGCATAGTCTGTATATAATTATATATGTACAGCTGGTATAAGTTATATATCTTCTGTATATAGTGATATGGAGCATGCTGGTATGACCTGGGTATATTCTGTATATAATTATATATGTACAGCTGGTATAAGTTATAC
>JARQOC010000006.1:427509934-427787754 GCA_033576535.1 Allobates femoralis
TATATGACGGTACATTACAGTACATGTATAGCAGCACTATAGTATATGGCGGTACATTACAGTACATGTATAGCAGCGCTATGGTATATGGCGGTACATTGCAGTACATGTATAGCAGCGCTATGGTATATGGCGGTACATTACAGTATATGTATAGCAGCGCTATGGTATATAGCAATACATTACAGTACATGTATAGCAGCACTATGGTATATGGTGGTACATTACAGTACATGTATAGCAGCACTATAGTATATGACGGTACATTACAGTACATGTATAGCAGCACTATAGTATATGGCGGTACATTACAGTACATGTATAGCAGCGCTATGGTATATGGCGGTACATTGCAGTACATGTATAGCAGCGCTATGGTATATGGCGGTACATTACAGTATATGTATAGCAGCGCTATGGTATATAGCAATACATTACAGTACATGTATAGCAGCACTATGGTATATGGTGATACTCCGCTCCCCGCGGCCCTCCGCTCCTCCTCAGTAAAAGTAAAAAAAATCCTCAGTATCCTCACCTGTCTGCCGGCTCGCTCCACCTCCGTCTTCTAGGTTCTACATGACCGCTGGGGGGGCAGGATAGAGCAGGGGGGCAGGATGGTGACGGGGGGGGGCAGGATTGTGTCTGGGGGCAGGATGGAGCGAGGTTGGCAGGATGGAGTCGGGGGGGCAGGATGGAGGCAGGTGGGCAGGATGGAGGCAGGTGGGCAGGATGGAGCCGGGGGGCGGGGCAGGATGGAGGCGGAGGGGGAAGGATGGAGGTGGGGGGCAGGATGGAGGTGGAGGGGGGGCAGGATGGAGGCAGAGGGGGGGCAGGATGGACAGAGGGGGGCAGGATGGAGGCAGAGGGGGTGCAGGATGGAGGCAGAGGGTGGGCAGAATGGAGGCAGAGGGTGGGCAGGATGGAGGCAGAGGGGGGGCAGGATGGAGGCAGAGGGGGGCAGGATGGAGGCAGAGGGGGGCAGGATGGAGGCAGGGGAGCAAGAACAGTGGGGGGCAGGATGGAGGCGGGGGACAGGATGTAGTGAGCGGGGCGGGATGGAGTGAGCAGGGCAGGATGGAGCCGGAGGAGCAGGTTGGAGCACTCATTAAATCGTGTACATATTCTTTTCTTATAATTGACCCATGATGACTGAAGCTTTTCGGTTACAGATGAACCTTTCTCAAGCAGTGTACAAAATCCCAATAATGAGGGGTATATAAAGCGCTCATGCAATTCCAATCAATAATCATTTTATCAAAAATACAGGGCAAAAATATTGCAGCTGTCATATGGGCATAATAGAGCATTGGTGGATGACTGCACATGCGCAGTAGAACCCGGAGGACGCCAAGCGCTGACCGGGCGATGTAATATTGTTTTTTGGGGTGGGTGAGTCACACCTGATGAAAACGTTTTTATCACTTGATGTAATAATGTGCACATGGGATAATTAAGGACATTGTGATACAATATACACTTTATGAATATGGACTGTGAAGCACTTGTTGAACTAGGTTCATTGCAAACCATTGGAACGTGTACTGTATGTAATCAAGTATAAGCCGAGTTTTTCAGCACAATTCTTGTGCTTAAAAGTGCCCCCCTTGGCTTATACTCAAGTCACAGTGTATGACATCATCGCTGTTGCGACGGTCACATGAAGCCGGCAAAAGCAGGAAGACCAGAGGACGCAGTGGTGACATAGCGACGGAGGGTAAGAATGAATGCTTTATTACATTATGGTGTGCGTCAGCATAGGGGCATATACTGATGATAGGGGACGAGTACACCAATGATGGGGGCTATATACCAGTATTACCAGGATGGGGGAACATATACCAGTGATGGGGGCTTATATACCAGTGAGGGGAGCTATATACCAGTATTACCAGGATGGGGGGCCATATACCAGTGATTGGGGCACTATATACCAGTGATGGGGGCTATGTACAGTGATGGGGCTATATACCAGGATGGGAGTCTATATACCAGTGACGGGGGAAAATGTACAGTGAGAGGGGTATATACCAGGATGAGGGACCATTTACCTTGATGAGGGCGCTATATACCAGTGATGAAGGGCTGTATACATTGATGATTGCTATATACCATTGATGGGGGTGCTATATATAAGTGATGAGGGGTTATATTCCAGGATGGGGGTCTGCTGCATTTCTCACCCTAGGTTTATACTCGAGTCAATAGGTTTCCTCACTTTTATGGGTAAAATTAGGGACCTCGGCTTTCACTCGGGTTGGCTTATACTCAAGTATATACAGTATGTTGTATTAATGAACATTGAATCATTGCACTGTATTTTTGATAAAAAATGTAAATTGATGATTATTTATTGGAATTGTATGAGCACTTTATGTATCCCTCACTATTGGGATTTTGTACACTGCTTGAGAAAGGTTCATCTGTAACCAAAACGTTGCTGTCGTCATGGGCCAGTAACAAGAGAAGTACTGGAGAGAGAGAGAGAGAGAGTGAGAGAGTGAGAGAGACAAAAAAACAATCCAATAATATCTTGAAAGAGTCCCAACAAATATTTGACTGGAGGTCCTGTGTTCTTTTCTTTGTAGGCCTCATTCCATTTTCAATAAACAGTAGAATGATTTGCTTTACTAAGAAACTCTATTTTAGTCTCATCTGTGCACAGCAGGATTTCCCAGAAGGATTTTGGCTTACGTACATTTTGGCAAACTGAAGTCAGACTTTTTTATGTCTCTTTGCCTTCAGTTGGGTCCTTCTGTGTCTCCAGCCATAGCGATTCATTTCATTCAATGTTGATAGATAGTGTGTGCTGACACTGATGTACCATGAGCTGGCAGGAAAGCTTGAATTTCTTTGGAACTTGACTGGAGCTGCTTATCCATTATCTGGGCAATCCTGCGTTGCACTCTTTCATCAATTTTTCTCTGCTGTTCACATCCAGGGAGATTAGCTACAGTGCCATGGATTGTAAACTTCTTGACCAAGTTGTGCATAGTGGACAAAGGAACATCAAGATCTCTGGAAATGGACTTGTAACCTTGAAATTGTTGATCTTTTTCAACTATTTTGTCTCTCATGTCTTCAGACAGTTCACTTCTGATGTTTCTGCTTTCCATGCTAAGTGTGGCACACACAGGCTCACAATGTAAAGATTGAGTCAACTTCAGTTATGATGTGGCAGGGAGTCACGGAGTTAAATACCAATTCCTGGGAAAGGGATGCCTGATCTGTCCCTTAACTACTGAGACTCTGCTGTCCCTTATCTCAGAGGTAAAGATGGAGGGATCCACCTTAAGAAGAGAGACAATGATCCCCACATGTTATTCCTCTCTCCCTGAGGAACGAGGCCGGAGCCTAAAGTACAATTTACAGGCCTCCTGAAAGACCCGTAGTATATCTCTCCAACCATTAAGGAAGAGATATTTGGGGTACCAGTTGCACAAAAGCCTGAACTGACGTACAATACCATAAAACACAAAATTTACTGCAGCTGATGCTCCAACTAAGATCGGAGACCCGGGACCTACACCATGAATACCTGGATCAAGGTCGCAAATGCTGCAGCCTAAGCCATGCGAACTCAAAAAGAAAAAATGTGTACTGTCGGTAATAATGTCATGGTGTGGCGGGGAAACATAGGGTTACTTACCAATTCAGGGAAAGGGATGCCTGATCTGTCCCTTAACTACTGTTCCTCATCCCAGAGATACGCCTAAAGGTGACAAGGTCTGAGCCGCCAGTGTAACCCTATCTCCTGAGAAACCCTGGAATAGAACTCCCTTACCCACCAAAAGGGATAGGGAAAAACACAAAAGATTAAGTACTTGAATCTGCTGCTTCACTCCTGACAGCAGCAGGGGGAACTGCACGACCGGCTGATCTTCCACAGCAGGGGCTCAAACTCCTCTACTCTCCAGGCTGGTAAAGGTAAGAATGAGTTATCATTGCCAATAGCTGAAGGATCACATGACTACATGACTACTTAAGGTGAGGTGGGAGTGAACAGACTCTGCATCAAGCCTTCCTAGCACTATCAGTGAAGAAACAACAATAACCCTTGCAGGTACTGAAGAAACTATCACCCAAAGTAACAACAACACAGAAAGCTGTCACAGACTCTTGACAGCTTCTCTCCTTTTTGTCTGGTTTGAGGTGCGATTTTCATATTGCCCAAACCTTTTACTTGGCAAAGGTGAGTTTGAAGGAGCACCCCGTTTGAACCAAAGTTGTTTACCCACAATTTTGGAAAGGTGCCAACGATTTTGTCTGTCCCATTTTTGGAGTTTTGTTAGAAATAATGTCCAATTTGCTTTTTTTCCTTTGACTCTTTATGTTGCTCCAATACATACAAAGGAAATAAACATGTGTAGAACAAAATGTATGCAATTTCAATATTTTTTTGGAATAAATTCTTTATCTACTGTAACAATTTCTAGGTTGCCAACACTTTTAGCCGCGACTCAGTATATATATATATATATATATATATATATATATATATATATATATATATATATAATTAGAAAAAAATTTGAAAAAAATTCTTGCAGCACACAGCTACTACCAATGATGTACAAGTGCTATAAGCTATGTGTATATGTATATGAGGAAAAAGTTTAAAAACTTACGTTTTTTTCAAAAAACTCAAAAATTCTAATTTTTTATTTCTGAAGTTCTTAGTACATACATTGGCCAATGTCTGCTTGCTCATCAACTGTGACAAAGTGACTTCAGGTCTGATGAGTCCTACTCTGATATCCCTATCCTCCTTGTCCACCCCCCACTTCTCAGTGGGCAGACTCCATCTAGACTCTCGATCACCTGTAGGTTAATGAGGGTGCACATTGCAGCAAGGAGCCTGCAACTCCATATATACATATAGCTTATAGCATTTGTACATCATTGGTAGTAGCTGTGTGCTGCAAGAATTTTTTTCAAATTATTTGACCCTGCGTCTTTGCTTGCACCAGTTCACACTAGTCTGTGAGTGCTCTGCAGTTTTTTTCTTGTTATTTATCATATGGAGTTGCAGGCTCCTTGCTGCAATGTGCACCCTCATTAACCTACAGGTGATCGAGGGTCTAGATGGAGTCTTCCCACTGAGAAGTGGGGGGTGGACAAGGAGGATAGGGATATCAGAGTAGGACTCATCAGACCTGAAGTCACTTTGTCGCAGTTGATGAGCAAGCAGACATTGGCCAATGTATGTACTAAGAACTTCAGAAATAAAAAATTAGAATTTTTGAGTTTTTTGAAAAAAACGTACATTTTTAAACTTTTACCTCAAATACATATAGCTTATAGCATTTGTTCATCATTGGTAGTAGCTGTGTGCTGCAAGAATTTTTTTCAAATTATTTGACCCTGCGTCTTTGCTTGCACCAGTTCACATTAGTCTGTGAGTGCTGTGCAGTTTTTTTCTTGGTATATGTATATATATATATATAAAAATATATATACAATTTATTTGCAGAAAAAACTGGGCACCTTCCATATGGTTTGGGTGGCTTGCACAATCATTAACTGCAGCATTAGTTGACAGCCATCGGTGTCAGGTGTTGCACGCCTTATTACAGTCGAAACCACAGTCAATGCAAAAGACTAAAGAGGGCAGCACTCACCAGCTTGCAGTGATCATTTTATTCGTCATTCATCATCATAGATGTGTTCAGCGGGAAGAGGGAATGGGGATGGCGGAAGATGGCTGCTGTTTCACGTGGCTATGACGCTTCAACGGCAATATATATATAGTTTGTGGAGTAGCGACTGGCTTTATTGTAACTGGCTGGTTTGTATCACAGAGGCAGAGGTTCTCTGCAATGTGAACCTGTGAGGTTTGATCTGGGAGTTGTTCCACCAATTTTTAGTAATACATTTAGGATCAGATTCACAGGATGGTCAGAAGTGCTAGGCGGGACTGTCCCTCCACATACCTCCCATGGGTGTATCCCATGTGTTTTAATGAGAATGTTTGTTTGTCACATGGTCTCTGTGTGCTTGCAAGTGGCCATCTTGCTTGAGGCACAAGGGTAAGGGAGACCATGTATGTGCAGAGTCTGTGGTGATGTCTCTGAGTTTGGGAAACTACCATCCCGCTGAAGATCTGGACAGATGACAGGGGCCGATATACAGAGCAAGTACAAGGACCTGGTCAGTGATCCCAGAGAGGCAGTCTTCCCATATGTCCCAGACGGACAGGAGCCAGTGCATGGAGCCGACCATTAATCCGAAATGGTACCTCAGAGAAAAGGGCTATATGCTGACTAAGAACAGTGATTGGATAGTGTGATACCTCCACTGAGATACAGATGCAGTGGAGGCAACAGAAGCTGTGCAAGCATATCCGCGTTTGAAACAGACAAATAACAAATGTTTCTGTACACTGTGCAGGGTAACCACAATTGAGATGGACTGTATGCCCTTTCTGTTATCTAAATCCTAAGAATGGCATATGTTTGGTTTACATAAAGCGGACTTGTTTAAACAGAAACTGTGCCCATGTGACTTAAAGAGGAACTCAGGGAAGAGAAAACATTTTAGTACAGTCCCTGCCCTCCTACATAATGAAGTAGAGCTGTACACCGCAGTTCTAGAATCTATAGATTGCTTATAATCCAATAAAATCATAGCTGCTCCTTTGATCTCCCCCTTCCCTCATGGGACATAAAATTTCAGCCTGAGAGCTTCATGCAGGGGCAGAGAACAGGAGGTGTGTTGGGGGCATGGACCCTGTGGGCTACAGGATCATCCTACATTCCAGTGAGGAGTGATGATGATGATCCATTGAAAATTGGAGTGATAGGAACCTACCATGTTCCTATGGAGGAGGGGAGATCATGCAGAGCTGGATCAATCAATGTAATGATTTGCCTCTGCTCCTAACCTCACAATAACAGTACCCATTATGCATCATCATACAGCAGAGGATCACAGCATGTATTTGTATCTGCTTGGTGACAAGATTGCTATTTCAAGCCTGGACCCCTGTCACATAGGATGGTATATCAGGGTCAGGATTGTAGTGTGAGCATGGGGTCGGCGGTTACGCAGAAGTGTGAGGGGGCTGGAATGTAGGCTGATCCTGCAGCTCCTAGCATCCACGCCCCTGACACACCTCCTGCTTTCTGTTCTTACATGAAGATGCCAGGCTAAAAATTCTCTGTCCCATGAGGGAGGGTCAGAGCTGAGGAGCAGGTATGATTTTATTGATTTATAAGAGATCTATAGATCCTAGAACTGCAGTGTACAGCTCTGCTTCATCATGTAGCAGGGCAGGAACTGTATAAAAAGTTCTCTCACTGGAATTCCCCTTTAATCCTGCTGGCAAGCAAGTGTACCCCAACACATTCAGTGAGCTGTGCCTCACTATATATATACAAATATATATATACTAGATGGGTGCCCGATGCACAATGCATCGGGATTCTAGCAGTGCGAGTCTCTGACTCGCAATGGCCGCTTCGCGGCCAATGCTTCGCGCTGCTAAGGCGACTCGCCATGCCCGCTGCGCGGGCATAGCGAGTCGCCTTAGAGCTGCTCGCAATGGCCGCTGCGCGGCCAATGCTTCGTTCGTATCCACATGACCACGCTGACTCGCAGCGAGAGCGGTCTCAAAAGGGGCAAAAAACCCATTCGTGATTATATAATAGATATACATATATATATATTGTGGTATAAATTATGCATCTTCTGCATATAGTGATGTGGAGCATGCTGGCATAACCTGGGTAGAATTAATATAATCATAAATGAACAGCTGGCAAAAGTTATACATCCTCTGGTATAACCTAGGTGTTTTCTTGTTTTCTGCTATATAATTATATACATCTGAGGGACCTGTATTTGATGATGGTCCCTTGATTTAGTATTATGTGCAAGAAGAGTTACCAAGTTTGATCTATTTTCTCTTTCATACTTCTTACACAAGATGCAGTCTTTGCAGTAAAAGCTTCTATTTTCTTGATCTATAATGAATACTTTTTGGCTATGTCCTCAGTGGAGAGCATGGAGCAATACATTGTATTTGTGAATAGAAAACATTCTCCTGCAATGAATTGCTTCATCATTGTTTATTTGTTACTGTGTCTTAGATCCCAGCTGTACTGGTTCACTTTGCAGTAAAACATTTGAGTATCAGATCATGCAAGGACACCTTAATGCTATAAACCTAGAAGGTTTGTCCCCAGAGGACCTAGATCATTCTAAAGCCCTCCATATGCCTTACATTGGCATTGGTATGGCTGATTTCTCAGACAGCAATATCTCATCCCACTCTTGCAGACAAAGAAGACTCAATAAACCGAGTCCCCTGTGTCTCTGAAAGAGCTGCTGCCATACTTCTCTTGCGGCAGCTTATCTCAGTGAGGCTGGTTTCACACCACCATTTTTTTTGGAATCAGGGGGTATCCGACTTAAACTTCATGCACCCGCATCCGTTTTTATCCCCATTGAGTTTCAATGGGGACAGAAGAACTTGCGTGTGCATCCGGTTGTCCATGGGTCCAACCAGATCTGTGTGGCACCGATTTTTCTTCAAGACGAAAAACACAACACGTTGGAGATTTGGTGCTTGTAAAAAATGCGGAGTCACACAGAAACACCCGGATCCGTGGCTATCCCGCTGGCATTAAAAATGGAGATCTATGGACCCTGGATCCGAGAGAATCCATTTGCTTCCGGGTGCATGGATCTGGTTTGCCAAAGTGAGCATACACGAAAGCCAGGTTCAGCCACTCTCACCCCATTTCTGGGAGACTATATAGGCTGACATGTTTGGGTCTACATCCACATTCATCCTAAGTGAGATTCTTCATCAACAATGAGAGAATAAAAAATCTGCAGTCCAAAATCAGGCTTGCTGGATCCTTAGCTCCTACAACTATCTGGGCCCTTCATACACATTATACAGTCACATGAACCCGGAGGCTTCAAACCACATTAGTTTAAAGTGAACCCATCACCAGGTTTTCCACTATAAGCAGTGGACACCACCAGTAACCTTTATGAAATGATGTGTATGAGGCCACAAGCATAAATGTTAAATTTGAAGAGGTGTCAATGTGGCGCCCCACCGGTCAGGATGCCACGAGAGGTACCCAAGCCACGGGAGTGGTCCTCCAGTAGTCAAGAGATGGGGGATAGTAGGTGTGGAATCCTCAACACACACAAACACAACAAACACACACTTACAACCTGGGGGACCCTGGGCAAACCCTGGGGGGAGAGCCCAGTGGGACAACAAGGGTAGTTGTGGCGCCCCACTATGTAGGTGCCACAAAGGGGCACTACACCCATAAAAGCGGTGTAGTTGCCCCACTGAAAGTGGACTTATGGCCAGTAGGTGGAACCCTAGAACTCACACCCCACACTAGTCAGCAGATGGGAGGGACCCAGGAGGGGATATAGTCACCTCCAGGGGGCACTAGAAGCAGTCTAGTCAAGAGGAGTCTAGGACTCGGGGAGGAAGTGGTCGAGTGTAGATGAGTGAGAGTCGAGAAGCAAGTGACCAGGCAGTCGGCCTGGAGGGAAACAAGGAGGGTCTCCTCGGCTGAGGGACCCAGGACAAGTAGAAGAGATCCCTAAAGGAAGAAAAGGAGAAGAAGCTCAAAAGGGAGTTCACTCAATGTGGGGAGCACAGTAACTAAAGGGTTTGCCCCAGGAAAGAACCCGGGTACCGGAGCCCGCACCTGTGAGTTCCTTCAAGGCTCACAGAAATCCGATGACTAGGGGCATCTTCAGATTTAGCCCCGACTCCCAAAGATCCACCAGAGGGAACCAGGCCCCGCTGAAGGAGCAAGTGGTTAGCCAGCAGAAGGTTCACCCGACGGGTGCAAGGGAGAGGAAGACGAGGAACAGCAGGAGGTCCGATTTAGTCTTTAAGAGGTCAGACTTCACAGCCACAGGGAGGCAAGGGAAAGAAAGGAACAGGAACGGCACACAGTGAGGGATGCATCCATCAACCTTAAAATCCACTTGCAGCACCCGTAGCCATTTGTCAAGAAACAACTTACTGCACTGAATAACTGTAATGATGACTAAAGGTTTCTTCAGTAAAGTACCCGTGAAGTGACTTATCGACTCTGGTGCATCCTTTCCTTTTGCATGAACTGTTTCTCTACAGAAACGCTGCCCCGGCGGTCCAGTATCGGCGCTGGTGAGCATCACCAGGTACTGCAGGTGGCGTCACAAACGTATTATCTTTATTTTAACCATTGACCACCAGGGCCACAGCCTCGGTCAGCCACCCGTGACATCCCAGACCGAGCCTGAGAGCTAAGTACCCTGCCCTGGGTGCGTCATAGAGAAGTATGGGTGGAGAGGAGAACAAAAAGAGAAGAGAACTGGACAGTTGGGAGTGTGGTGTGGGGTGGAAGAGAGAACAGTGCAGAGAACTGTAGAGCACAGAGAGTGGAGAAGTTGAGTTGAATGAGGAAGAGAGAACAGCCAAACTGCAGAGAAGGGGATTTGAGCTGTGCTACACTCGTCCTTGGAAAACCAAGTGGAAGGAACCCTAGGGGCTCCGGCGGAGCTGAAGCGGCCCGTGCGCCCGAATCCGGTGTTGGTGATACCAGCTGGAGGGGTTGTAGTCTAGAAACAGGAACCGGACCTGAACATGGCATGTATATCCAAACCCGAACCATTGAACCGGAGGCTATGAGCTTCATAAAAGCTGTGGCTCACACACCTGGCGTATTCCGAGAGAAAGCAGCCAGACAAGGGTTCGGGGACAAGGTACCAGTCGCCCACTAATACCAGATGCCGCAGGATCAGGGTTCTACGTGCAGAGGCACTTAAAGGGGCGCTGAGGAACAGAAACAGTGAGAGGCAGAAGACAGGCACACCACCAAGGATTTCATACTTGCTACTTCTATCTCCTAAAGACTACACAAGCCGGAGCTTTTCTGAGAGTGTAACATCTATGACCTGTAGGAACTTAAAGCTTGCTGTGAGTAAAGCCAGGTACAGTATTGCAAAACCATGTGAGACTGTGTTATTCGTGCGGCGACCGCCTCTGAGGTCCACTGAGCAAGGTAATGAGGCCTAAATTAATCCCTGCCTGCCGGAGACTATCAAGTACCTTCACCCGCTGCCCTGGAGACTCACTCCACCCATGTGGAGCCACTCCATCCCAACTGCCGGTCCACCGTCCCAAGAGGTTCTGTAGCAGCGGCGGCTCCTCATAGCCACAATCCACGGTGGCGTCACGAATAATCATCCCTTTAAACTACCTTTTCCCATATTCTAACCAAGAACTCTTTGACGCTGAACCCAGGGTCACGGAGTCAGGACTCGACCCCTGTGACTCCCCAGAAGCACCACAGCCCGGTTCCGAGTACCCCACGGCCCTGGGGCCCATTATCAACAAGGCCTATTATGAAAGGAACACAAATCCTACTGTAAAGCATGGAGGTGGATCGCTAATGATGTATTGATGTGTGAACTATAAAGGCACAAGAAACATGGTCAAAGTTGAAGGAAAGATGAATGCAGCACATTATCAGCAAATACTGGAGGCAAATTTGCACTCATCAGCCTGGAAGCTGCTCCTTGGATGTACTTGGATGTTCCGACATGACAAAGGTCTAAAACACAAGGCCCAGTCAACCTGTCATTGGCTACAGCAGAAGAAAGTGAAGGTTCTGGAGTAGCCATCTCAGTCTCCTGACCACAATATCATTGAGCCACTCTGGGGAGAACTCAAGCGTGCAATTCATGCAAGAAAGCCCAGAAATTTACAGGAACTGGAGGCTTTTTGTCAAGAAAAATGGACAGCTTTACCATCTGAGAAAATACAGAGCCTGATCCGCAGCTACCACAAAAGACTTCAAGCTGTCACTGATGTTAGAGGGGGCAATACATGGTATTACGAGCTGTGGTATGTGAACTTTTGATCAGGGTCATTTGGATGTTTTTCGTTGCCATTATAATTTACAAAGAGAAAACACAGTAGTTTGATAATAAATGGCTTCACCCAACCACTAACCATGAGCAGAAAAAAACTTTTTATCATTCATAGTCTCTGAAAAAAGAAAAAAAAATCAGCCGGGGTTTGTATATGTGGCGCCCCTGCGTCCAGAATGCCACAAAAGGAAACTGCAGCCAGGCAGGTAGAACAATTGTTGCACATCAACACCCTCACAGCCCATACAACCCACGTACAGTAGATGGCAGCATCCAGCCCTAAGATTGGAGACTCTAGGTAAGCGAGAGGTGGTGGATTTAGAGAAGTGGGTTGGGCACACACGTAGTCAGGTGACTTGACAGTAGAAATAGTGAAGGGGGAGGAGGAAGGAGTCAGTAGGCCCAGGGTGCCGAGCAGCAAAGACAGAGACCAGCAGCAGGCTGAGGAACACGGCACAGGCCAGAAGACAGCAGAAGGTTGAGCTAAGCTGAGCAGCAGAAGGAAGCACACGTCCTGGCAAAGTGGGGTGTAAGGAGCGCAGAATCTGTACCGAGCCAGTGTGAGCCGGAGGAGAGAGAAAGCCTATCCGGAGCCAGTACCCCCAGGAGTGTGCAGGGAAGAGAGGGACGGTGATACCCGAGCCCTAGAACTAGAGCTGAAGCTACCGACTGCAGGCGGAGTAGCCCTCCTATGATACTGAAAGACGCAGAGAGAAAGAGCCTGGTAGAGCCTCACACTTGAGGACTGCTGGAGGCTGGGCTGAGTAGAGTGTCGGCTCTAGAGGGGACCGTAGTTTTACCCGGATCCACAAACAACACGACGGGGGACAACAGCTACATGTTAGGGTCCCTACCCCAAAGGACAGGCAGCTCAGTGACGACCAGGAGGACCCACAGGGGCCCGAGTCACCGCCATACTGTCCGGAGACACCCACCAAGTGTACACAGAACGTGAACAGCCCGGAAAGGACACGGAGAAAGTGTGAGGGGTCATAGAGAGAGAGACCTGGCTGCAGAGATTACGGGAACCCCGGAGGGGAGAGTGTGCCCGTGTACTTGAACCGAGACGTGTAAGAACTGTAACTGAAGTGTAAATTGCCTTGGAGAACTTTGAAAGTAAACACGGAGACCCTGAACTTGCCTCCCTGGTCTGATTCCATCTGCTTAAGTGACATTTACTCCATACAGGATTACAACGATTCTCCCACCTGCAGAGCCACAGCCTGTCAGCTCCAGCGCAGAGGAAGGATTCCTGCAGCGTCTGCCTAGTAAGTGTACTGCACACTACACCATAGACCTTAACCCTTACTGCCCCAGGGAACACAGTTCTACCCACTGGAACTATTCCATCCAAGCTGCTATTCCATCATCCCCGGAGGTTCTGCAGCAGCGGCGGCCCCATCACTGGCCGCATATATTGGGTGGCGTCACGACTGACAATCCCCTGTAAATATCCCCCTTTTATTGTCGAGCCAGGGACACGGTCCGGACCAGGACCATCCGTGACTTCCCCAGCAGCAGACCGGTCCGGTACCGAGTACCCCCTGTCCCAGTGGGCCCGACATATACATTTGAAAAATGTATAATCAACATTCTAGAATGATATATATAAGAGTTTACTGGTGGTGTCCGCACTTTATCTGGTAAAAAACTGGTGACAGGTTGCCTTTAATGTATATCAGGGGTTTACTGCAATTTTCTTTTACTAACTTTCTCTTAAAAAAACTCAAATCTAAAGTATATTAGAATGTTGTAGAGTTTTCTTATGCAATAAACAAAAAGAATGTACCAACAGGGCAGACCCCTACAAGTAAAAGCATTATTTGCTATATGGCTCGGTTCACATGACAGTATGAATAAAATCAATGTGGCCCGGATCCGGCAAGCCCCATGCATTGTCTATTGGGCTTTCGTTCAGGTGCGGCAAGTGCGGTTCTGCCACATGCGGCAGATCCGGCTCTTGCGGCCACGAAAAAAAACGCTGCTTTCAGCTTTTCTTTTTCGCGGCCGCAAGTGCCGGATCCAGCCGATCCAGCATAACAGCGCTTGCCGCACCAGACCGCAAGCCCCATAGACAATGCATGTGCGACCGTTTAGATGGCAGATTCGGCAGATGCGGTAAATCTGCCGGATCTGTCGCACATCAGCGAAAAACGCTGATGTGAAAGGGGCCTAACAATTGAAAAAAAGCAGTTATAAATTTACATTTTCGCATTAGCCAGGTACTAGTCTGAAGGGGTGTTCATATGGCATCCATCCCTGCCTTCCTTGGGTAGTTATCACACC
Source organism: Allobates femoralis (assembly GCA_033576535.1). Classification (NCBI taxonomy): domain Eukaryota; kingdom Metazoa; phylum Chordata; class Amphibia; order Anura; family Aromobatidae; genus Allobates; species Allobates femoralis. Next base: position 427,524,122 of record JARQOC010000006.1, read on the forward strand.
CCTGTAGGCATGATAACCTAATTTCCAAGCGCTGTTTTCATCACCAGAAAGTCACTTGTTTCAGATCACGCTGTGAGTCGGGCGACACGGCAAAGGTAACCTGAGTTCAGAGCTGTAGCTGAACTCAGCTGACCCGGACTTTGACTTCACCACTCTCACAGTGGGAGCTGGAAATCATTTACTTTCTGGTCCCACCGTGAGAAGACATTTCAGAGGATCATGGATGGCTATGTGGCAGTACTAAAGATGGACTTTAAATATGTCTTTGCATTTTTTTGTCCAAATAAAATGATTTTTCTGTGTGTGGTGTATTATTTAAAATTCACCCTAATGGCTGGGTCTAACACTGGCACAACATCAGAAACCTCGGGCTTGGTGCCAGCTGGCAAAATTCAGCTGGCATTAACCCCTTTAATACCCAGTTTGACACCAGTACCAGAACAACTGAGTTAGCTACAGCTCCAAAAAATGTTGTTTCTGTGAATGCAACATTTTCTTGGGCAGCTGAGGGCCGCAATTCTCAGTGGGGGAAGGGCTAGAAAGCCTGGGCCTCCACACGCTGAGGATTCCAAACCCCGGCAGCCGGTATTTGTACCTAGCTGGAAACCAAAAATAAGCTGTAGCCCCAAGGACTTGGAAATTAGGCTATCATGCCCACAGGGGTGTGATAACTACATAAGGAAGGCAGGCATGGATACCATACAAACACCCCTTCAGACTAGTCTCTGGCTAGTTTATATGCAAAAATGTAAGTTTATAGCTGCTTCTTTTCAACTATAACATAACACTATCAGCTAAGACAGGGATACTTAGGAAACTACTATGAAGCTGCAAGTACAGATACTGATAACCTGGGGGGATAAACGTCCTGACAGGTTCCCTTTAATCATTTACAATTTTCTATGTTACATAATGGTAATTTATTTATGTGTAACAATCGGATGCTAAACTGTGGCATCTGACTTTTTTTGGGTACCCATTGACTTGAGTGGACAAAAATCAATTGCAGATCAGCACTGCCCCATTGAATAACATTGATCAGTGTGTTCTCCGATAAAAAGTCAGATGGCACTAGTCCGATTTATACGGTGGTCTGAACAAGCTTTATAGGAAATACATCATCAGCCAGCAGTGCAATTAAATAGAACAACTTTTCTTACCTATCTACACCATGAGAGATGAACTTGCCAGCCTCCTGAGTTGGTAAAGAATTCAGTCATTTATAATTGTACAGACCAACCACCAAATTTCTGCAACCGCCGATACTAATTGCACCATTTTTGCCAAACTTACATCACAGCGAAAAGACATAGTACATGAGCTTTCGGCTACAAATTTCTTATCTGCAGTCAAAGCAATTTTCCCTGTTGCTGCATTGGGTTGTATTTGCAAACTCCGTGGAGAGGTGTGACCACCATACAGATGTGCTAGCGAGGCGGAAGGCATTAATCAGTCAGGCACTGCGGCAGCTAACAAAATTATTTACACATTGTTTGAAGAAGTCGATAGTCATGTTGAAGATTTCAGGACGCTGCACAAGACTGGGAAACTGTGACATCCCCATAGATCACCCAGGCCACATTCTGACTATAACCTACCGAAGGCCGAACTACCACCGCTGCAACAGCGTCATGTGTCCCAGGGGCTCCTGACTGTCATCGCTGACCATATAGAGAGGATAAATTATAATGCGGAAGGTTATTCTCTAACTATGTTCTGCAAAGACACTGAGGGAATTCAGGCAGAAAATATTGAATAATCAGAGTATTGATCATGTCTACAGCTTTCAACATAGGAAATGTCTACAGGGAGATGCCTATATAATTATCAAGCAACTGGGAGCATGGATATGTCGCTCTGACTCTCTAAACTAGTAGTGACAGAATTTATGATTCTACAATATTGACTGATGCATATTATTTTGCTGTGACGTTTACTAAGGGGACACTCAATTTTCCATATGAGCAGCTAAGGATCCACAGGATAGGTAATAACTCTCTGATAGGTGGGGGTCTGGCTGCCGAGACCCTCACTGTTCTACGATTGGTACATTGTTGGATTGGAGTGGTGCCCCCAACACACATGCCACTGCTCCTTTCATTCTGGGTGGATATGATAGTGAATACTGACCACAGTCGGAGGGTGGCATAGGTTGGATACCCATGATCAGAAAGTTCTGACCAATTTTATAGATAGATGATAACTTTCAATGCTGGGAATAACCTTTAGGGTATCGGTGTATAAATATGGAGAGGGCAATCCGAAAAAAATTGGCATGCATTTGCACCAATGTTATTCAGTGAGGCAGTGCCAACCTGAAATTTTTGTTTGCAGCTTGAGGAAAAAAATCCCAACGACATATGCTGTCTGTTTTTTGTGGATACAATCCCATTCTGTAGAATAGAACACTATGTAAGGGTGTGTGCTCACAATCCAGAGGCGCTGTGTGTTGGATGCAGTGCCTCCGGACCTGAGGGAAGCCGCGGTTGAATGCAAGGAGACCGCAGCCGCCCTGTACTCACCATCTGCGTTGCGTGCAGGGCGGCTTCTCCCTGCATCCACCCGCAGGAGATTGCTCCCAACTCCGCAGCATGAAATTAAGAACGTGCTGCGGAGATGCGGGAGCACGGCAACCTGCACCGCAACTGGAAACACAGCGAAAGGGAGAAGCACAATGGGCATTGGATTTCTACAACTCCTATCCACTATGCTGGTGCTGTACAGCGCAGCATTTTGGACGCAACAGCAATACACTGCATTCCCTGGTTCTGTAAATGATTGTAGAATAATAGCTGCTGAGAAAGAAATGCATTGCATATATGAATGGCATATGGATTCTAGGCGAGAAAAATAATCACACACACGTATGACATATGGAATACCAGCCTAGTGGGGACATCTTCTGGAAGGTTGTTGAATGTTTTTTTCCAGATTTCACTTATGAAATATACCGTATTTGAAAATTTATTATAATCATATTTGCTCTACATTATTAATAAATAAAAATTTAAACATTTACATTTTAAACATAAAAAAAAAGAAATACAGCATAATAGGTGGTACCCTTTCACTTGCGATATAGAGTGTGACGAATTGATCTCCGAACCTGGCAGCTCCATAGCGCCTCCTCTATGCTCAGGCCAGTGGGAGAACTGCCTCAGGATAAAAGAACCAATAAACTAAAAAGGAAAGAAAAGCGCAATAGGGTCTTATCAACAATACATCGGTGATTTCTAAATGAGCAATGCTCACCTTGTTGTAAAGGCACAGCTCTACTATAAACCAAACAGGAAACCCGGTGAAAAATATAAACCAATAATAAGGAATGGGTAAAATTCTGTGCTGTTCAGCAAAAAAGGATCTTGATCGATAGTATTGCCCAGCAGTATCTTTATTCTCAACGCGTTTTGTGCGCCGACTGCGCACTTCATCAGGAGTTAAAAAAAAACAACAGTTATCCAAGCACTAATTGTTGCCACCAGTTCCTCGTTTGATATAAGTCTGGTCAGTGATCAAGCTTATATTGGGTTACAAACCAACCCAGGTAACATTAAATAAGCACATGGACGTGGGGATTCGTGATCAAGACAAAAGAACAACTCAAGATTAAATTTATGTATTTAATAACCATATAGGTACACTAGACATTAATATTTACAGGTATTATTAGATATCACAAATGTTACTGTCAGTTATGCAAATTAAAGATAAATGGGATAAACTCAGAATTACAGACACATGTGATCAGTTACCTTAATGCTGGTGGCACCACAAGCGGCAGCATGGAGCCAACTAAGTTCCTGGGTTTACTCTGGCTTGATGTAATTATGCCTCTTCAGAAGTAATACAAGGATGGAGAAGAGGTGGGCCATTTTTATACTGTAGGAGGCATTCCCCCGTCCTTCCCATCTCATTCCCATCACCTGCCCCTGGGCTGTCTCATAGTTCCCACCCAGTGGTGTAATTACTGTCCTGCGGGCCCCAGTGCAAGATTCATTCAGGGCTTTTGGAGCGGTGAAGGGGCGGGCACTGCTGCGCTGCTGCAGGAAGTGACAGTGTCACTTCCAGTCCTCCCTCAGCTCCTCTTCTGGCGCTATCGCGGTCGCGGCTGGAGGCAGCCAGGCCCCCCAGGGGCGGTAGTTCCCACCCCCTGAGTGCTGACTTGAGATTTTCAAAAAACTGTTATTTATCATAACTTTACCTGGGAGTGTCGTAGGTGGAAGACAATGCTCTCACATTTTCGATTATGATTTTAGCTTTGCAGTGATGGGAAACATGACCCCTCTGCCGGTATCCCACTGGCCAATATCAAGTTTAGGGTACCTACGATCATCGCACACTTTTGTAAAAAAATATGTGTGATGACCATCTAAATCTCTAGATCCCATATTTATGCTTGACATATTTGGAGGAGTGAAGGCTCATGAAATATTAAGAGTTATACTCTTGGCGCCTACAGTGTTGGCCAAAAGTATTGACACCCCTGCAATTCTGTCAGATAATACTCAGTTTCTTCCTGAAAATGATTGCAATCACAAATTCTTTGGTATTATTATCTTCATTTAATTTGTCTTAAATGAAAAAACACAAAAGAGAATGAAGCAAAAAGCAAAACATTGATCATTTCACACAAAACTCCAAAAATGGGCCGGACAAAAGTATTGACACCCTCAGCCTAATACTTGGTTGCACAACCTTTAGCCAAAATAACTGCGATCAACTGCTTCCGGTAACCATTAATGAGTTTCTTACAATGCTCTGCTGGAATTTTAGACCATTCTTCTTTGGCAAACTGCTCCAGGTCCCTGATATTTGAAGGGTGCCTTCTCCAAACTGCCATTTTTAGATCTCTCCACAGGTTTTTCTATGGGATTCAGGTCTGGACTCATTGCTGGCCACCAGTGCTTTCTCTCAAACCATTTTCTAGTGCTTTTTGCAGTGTGTTTTGGGTCATTGTCCTGCTGGAAGACCCATGACCTCTGAGGGAGACCCAGCTTTCTCACACTGGGCCCTACATTATGCTGCAAAATTTGTTTGTAGTCTTCAGACTTCATAATGCCATGCACACGGTCATGCAGTCCAGTGCCAGAGGGAGGCAGCAAAGCAACCCCAAAACATCAGGGAACCTCCGCCATGTTTGACTGTAGGGACCATGTTCTTTACTTTGAATGCCTCTTTTTTTCTCCTGTAAACTCTATGTTGATGCCTTTGCCCAAAAAGAGAGAACATTCTTCCAAAACGTTTTAGGCTTTCTCAGGTAAGTTTTGGCAAACTCCAGCCTGGCTTTTTTATGGCTCGGGGTAAGAAATGGGATCTTCCTGGGTCTTCTACCATACAGTCCCTTTTCATTCAGACACTGACGGATAGTACGGGTTGACACTGTTGTACCCTCGGACTGCAGGGCAGCTTGAACTTGTTTGGATGTTAGTCAAGGTTCTTTATCCACCATCCGCACAATCTTGCGTTGAAATCTCTTGTCAATTTTTCTTTTTCATGCACAGCTAGGGAAGTTAGTCACAGTGCCATGGGCTTTAAACTTCTTGATGACACTGCGCACGGTAGACACAGGAACATTCAGGTCTTTGGAGATGGACTTGTAGCCTTGAGATTGCTCATACTTCCTCACAATTTGGTTTCTCTAGTCCTCAGACAGTTCTTTGGTCTTCTTTCTTTTCTCCATGCTCAATGTGGTACACACAAAGACACAGGACAGAGGTTGAGTCAACTTTAATCCATGTCAACTGGCTGCAAGTGTGATTTAGTTATTGCCAACACCTGTTAGGTGCCACAGGAAAGTTACAGGTGCTGTTAATTACACAAATTAGAGAAGCATCACATGATTTTTCTAAGGGTGCCAATACTTTTGTCCAACCCCTTTTTTATGTTTGGTGTGGAATTAGATCCAATTTGGCTTTAGGACAATTCTTTTTGTGTTTTTTTCATTGAAGACAAATTAAATGAAGATAATAATACCAAAGAATTTGTGATTGCAATCATTTTCAGGAAGAAACTGAGTATTATCTGACAGAATTGCAGGGGTGTCAATACTTTTGGCCAACACTGTATATGTCTACTCTGTGTTTGAGGTTTCTATTGAATTTGCCTGGAGAGGGAAATTGGATTTGTCACTTCTCTGTAGCATCACAGTTGGGGTCTTCCTCTGTATAATTGGTAAGGAGCTTTCATTGTCACCTAACTCCATTTTGTAGGAAGCTCTATTGTGTGGCCATTTGGTGATTTCCTCAGGTTAATTAACATACTCCTGGAAATGGAATATGCCTTAGGCCAAAAAAGGTTGGGGCCTCTCCGAGGAGGGAGTTATGGTGGCTTATGAACAAAATGGATGCTATTGGAATATTACTTATTCTTAACATAGACCATGCTAAGTATATTCATGTCCACCACCTACCCTGATATTATCAATCACTTTTTCCAGTGTCGGTGAATGAGGTTGGATATTTAATGCAGAATTCGCTCATTTATTGACCATAAAGAGGCTTCAATATAAAACTTAATGTAAACTTTGTCAGTTCCATGCCCTAATTATGGGAAATCTGTGGTGGCAACAGGTTCCCTTCAGGATTCATCTAATGTAAGGTTCCTTGGTCCCATAGACACTCAGCAGCAGCAGGGCTGTCAATTTTCTCGAGATCAGGAGAAGTGGGTCCCGAGATGCTCTTGTCTTAATTTACTATTCACTCAGTGCGGTTCTCAACAATAAAGATTATCTCCAGCTGCACATAAAACATCTCAGTGGAGGAGCAGCGATTGCAGACTTCATCGACTTTAGCTCTGAAGCTCCATTCATAATAATTTGTTCAGATGTGAACATAAGTATAGGGAGAAATTGGGGAATGTAGATTTTGGTCAGTAATTTTAATGTGAAAGACAATAACACTCTTTTTCTGTGTAATGTTGCTGCTTAATAAAGTGCATATTCAAGAATCGAGCTAGGGAAATTTATATAAAATCTGTAAATGCAATACATTAACCTAAACTGATCCTGAGTTACATCCTGTATTATACTCCAGAGCTGCACTCACTATTCTGCTGGAGGAGTCACTGTGTACATACATTACATTATTTATCCTGTACTGATCCTGAATTACATCCTGTATTATTCTCCACAGCTGCACTCACTATTCTGCTGGTGGAGTCACTGTGTACATACATTACATTACTTATCCTGTACTGATCCTGAGTTACATCCTGTATAATACTCCAGAGCTGCACTCACTATTCTGCTGGTGGAGTCACTGTGTACATACATTACATTACTTACCCTATGCTGATCCTGAGTTACATCCTGTATTTTACTCCAGAGCTGCACTCACTATTCTGCTGGTGGAGTCACTGTGTACATACATTACATTACTTATCCTGTACTGATCCTGAGTTACATCCTGTATTATACTCCAGAGCTGCACTCACTATTCTGCTGGTGGAGTCACTGTGTACATACATTACATTACTTACCCTATGCTGATCCTGAGTTACATCTTGTATTATACTCCAGAGCTGCACTCACTATTCTGCTGGTGGAGTCACTGTGTACATACATTACATTGCTTATCCTGTACTGATCCTGAGTTACATCCTGTATTATACTCCAGAGCTGCACTCACTATTCTGCTGGTGGAGTCGCTGTTTACATACACTGTGTGCAGAATTATTAGGCAAGTTGTATTGTAGAGAATTATTCTTATTATTGATTAACAACTATGTTCTCAATCAACCCAAAAGACTCAAATATCAAAGCTTAATATTTTTGGAAGTTGGAGTGTTTTTTTTAGATTTGGCTCTTAGGAGGATATCTGTGTGTGCAGGTAACTATTACTGGGCAGAATTATTAGGCAATTTAATAAAAATCTAATATATTCCCATCTCACTTGTTTATTTTCACCAGTAAACCAATATAACTGCACAAAATTTAGAAATAAACATTTCTGACATGCAAAAACAAAACCCCAAAAAATTAGTGACCAATATATCCACCTTTCTTTATGATGACACTCAGCAGCATTCCATTCATAGATTCTGTCAGTTACTTGATCTGTTTACGATCAACATTGCGTGCAGCAGTCACCACAGCCTCCCAGACACTGTTCCCAGAGGTGTACTGTTTTCCCTCCCTGTAGATCTCACATTTTAGGAGGGACCACAGGTTCTCTATGGGGTTCAGATCAGGTGAACAAGGGGACCATGTCATTATTATTTCTTCTTTTAGACCTTTACTGGCCAGCCATGCTGTGGAGTATTTGGATGCATGTGATGGAGCATTATCCTTCATGAAAATCATGTTTTTCTTGAACGATACCGACTTCTTCCTGTACCACTGCTTGAAGAAGTTGTCTTCCAGAAACTGGCAGTATGTCCAGGAGTTGAGCTTCACTACATCCTCAACCCCGAAAAGGTCCCACAAGTTCAACTTTTATGATGCCAGCCCATACCAGTACCGCACCTCCACCTTGCTGGCATCGGAGTCAGAGTGGAGCTCACTGCTCTTTACTGATGCAGCCTCTGGCCCATCCATCTGGCCCATCAAGAGTCACTCTCATTTCATCAGTCCATAAAACCTTTGAAAAATCAGTCTTAAGATATTTCTTGGCCAAGTCTTGACGTTTTATCTTATGTTTCTTCTTCAAAGGTGGTCGTTTTTCAGCCTTCCTTACCTTGGCCATGTCCCTGAGTATAGCACACTTTGTGCTTTTTGATACTCCAGTAACGTTGCAGATCTGAAATATTGCAAAACTGGTGGCAAATGACATCTTGGCAGCTTCACTCTTGATTTTCCTCAATTCATGGGCAGTAGGGATGGGCGAGTATACTCGCTACTATTCGGCACTCGCCGAATAGTAGCGGTATTCGTGTACTCGCTACTCGCCGAGTAAATTAGGATTACTCGGGAGTAGCAAGTACTAAAAGAGAGAAAAAGTGGTTAAAAAATCGGATACTCACCTTAACCGACGGCTGTACCGGGTCCGGCCGATGCACATCTATCCATGGAAAAGGACCTTTCACTCTCTCAGCCAATCAGATGGCTGGGAGAGATCTGGCCAATCAAATGCCGCCACGTCACAATCACGTGATCGCTAGCAGCCACCTGATTGGCCAGATGGAAAGGTCCTCTCAGGTACACCGAGGACCTTTCCATCTGGCCAATCAGGTGGCCGCTAGCGATTACGTCATTGTGATGTGGCGGCATCTGATTGGCCAGATCTCTCCCAGCCATCTGATTGGCTGAGAGAGTGAAAGGTCCTTTTCCATGGATAGATGTGCATCGGCCGGTACCGGTACAGCCATGGGTTAAGGTGAGTATCTGATTTTTTTACTTTTTAACCACTTTTTCTCTCTTTTACAGGACTTTTGCAGTGTATCTACTGATACACTGCAAAAGTATTCGGAATCGCTATACTTGCAACGAGTAGCGGGTACCGCTACCTACTCCATGCGGGTATAGCGATTCCGAATAGTAAGGTATTCGCCCATCCCTAATGGGCAGTTATTTTGCCCCTTTTTTGCCCAACACGTTTCTTGTGACCCTGTTGGCTATTTGCCATGAAACGCTTGATTGTTCGGTAATCGCGCATCAAAGGTTTGGCAATTTCAAGACTGCTGCATCCCTCTGCAAGACATCTCACAATTTGGACTTTTCAGAGCCCGTCAAATCTCTCTTCTGACCCATTTTGCCTAAGGAAAGGCATTTGCCTAATAATTAAGCACACCCTATATAGGGTGTTGATATCATTACACCACACCCCTCCTCATTACAGAGCTGCACATCACCTGATTTACTTAATTGCTAGTTGGCTCTCAAGCCTATACAGCTTGGAGTAGGACAACATGTATAAAAAGTATCATGTGATCAAAATACTCATTTGCCTAATAATTCTGAACACAGTGTATATTAAACTACATTCCGTATTAATTTTAAATAAAATTGCGTGTAAGTTTGTTGTGGGCTGGTGGCACATATTCTGTGCATTTTCCATCCATATTTCCAGACAGAAAAGCTGTAGCGAAATACAGTAGCAGAAAAGTGGATAGGATACACACTGAAAAAAATAAGGAATGGAAATTGACCTGCAATAAATCAGTAAAATGACAATTTGTGCTGTGGATTGTCAATGCAGATGTTGCCCTTTGAAATGGGAAGCGTGAAATAAGCAACAAAATGCACAAAAAAATTATTGCTGATTTTGATTCACTACACATCACTTTCTGCAACAAAATCCACAGGAAAAAATGTGTTTGAAAATTATTACCAAACTACTTCAGAGCTGCGCTCCATTTTCTGGATCTACTTACCGGTACTTCAATTTTAACACTTGCTTAGTTTCTGCACTTACACATTTTTTCCACATAAAATTGAACTTTTCTTGAGTTATCGTAGTAAAGATGAAGGTGAAAATGCAGAAATAAAGAGAAGGTTGTTGATTAATGCAGAAATAAGGTGAAAATGATGTGTTACAAATGAATAACTGCAGAATCACTTCACTGAATAATGAGATCTCTAATTGTGGTATGTCTCATATTCTTATGAAACAGTTCCAAAAACTTATTTTATGTGATGTAGGGCCTTTGCTTCATTACAGTTGTGTTTTAAAGTTTGTGAACTCTTCACAAGTTCCATGTTTCAGCATAAATCTTATTTAAAACTGCATCAAATTTTCACACTGGTCCTAAATGTTGATAAAGAGAAGCAAATCAGATACATCGTGTCTGTGAGCAGCAAAAGTTTATGAAACTTTGCTGTCAGTATCTGGTGTGACCACTTTATGCAACGATAACAGTCTACAATCTGCCCCCCCATATATCTCTGAACTACAGTAATCTCACGATATCATCCCACTCGTAATCTTCGATCCTCCCAAGACCTCCTCCTTTCCTCCACACTTGTACGTTCCTCATCTAACTGCCTGCAAAACTTCGCCCGAGCATCCCCATTCTCTGAAATTCTGCACCCCAAAACATCCGACTGTTCCCCACACTCGGAACCTTCAAGTGGAACCTGAAAACCCATCTCTTCAGAACAGCCTACAGCCTACAATGACCACAGTGCCACCTCACCATCACTGGACCCGGTGCTACACCACCACTGGACCTGGCGCTCCACCACCATTGGACGCGGCGCTCCACCACCACCAGAGCAGACCCAACCTACTGTCTCTCCCCATTGCCCTGTAGAATGTAAGCCTGCAATGGCAGGGTCCTCTCTCCCCTATGTATCAGTCTGTCACTGTTGGTCTGTTTGTTGTATTTTGAACTTTTATGTAACCCTTTCTAATGTACAGCACCATGGAATCAATAGTGCTCTATAAATAAATAATAATAATAATAATAATAACTGCATATAAACATTTCCACAAATTGTTGATTAGCCCTGCACATCAGGAAGAAAGAATTTTAGGTTATTACTCCAAACAAAAGAGCTTCACCAGTGGCGTGTCAACCGTGGTCACAGGGGTCACAAGTGCAACCAGGCCCAGAGATACAGGGGCCCGGCAGTGTAACTGGGTGTGTGGTGGGCTATACAGTGGGCAGTGTGTCTGTGTGTGGGGGGAAGGGCTGTACAGAAGGCAGTGTGAATGGGGCAGGTTGTACAGGGGGCAGTGTGTCTGTGTGGTGAGGATGTATGCTATATGGAGGGCTATGAGGATGCATTATTGAATTATACTATATGAAGGGCTTTGATGCTGCATTATATTATATGAAGGGCTGTGACGCTGCATTATATTATCTGGAGGGCTGTGACGCTGCATTATCTTATCTGTAGATCTATGAGGCTGCATTATATTATATGGAGGGTTATAAGGCCGCATTATTTTATCTGGAGGGCTATGAGGCTGCATTTTACTATATGGAGGGTTGTGAGGCTGCTGTCACGGCTGGCACGGATGACAGGGTGGAGGCCACGCGCAGACGATCCCAGCGTGTGGCCCACCAGCCATAATGGTGGAGGATGGTCCGTCTCTTTCAGGGGCATTTACCTTCTGTGTAGATGGAGAGAGGGTGTGATGGGATCTCGCTGTTATGGGGGGACGGCTGTGGAGGTCTTGTGCTCGGTCTGGTTTTATCCACCAATATTGTAGGTCACTAGGACCCAGCAGATTCCTTCCACTTTTATAAGGAGGTTCATTACCCTTCCTCGGTGCAGGTGATAGTTCCTTGTGCACTCATTATCCTTGCTCCAGCAGACGCAGAGGTTGTGGAGGTTGCTGAGTTCTGCTGTCAGATAAGTGCTTCCTTTTCCCAAATGTCTGTCTTCCCTGGTGTTTGTCTTTAGTTGATAGTGGAGGGGTCTAGTGCACCTCTCCCTCTGATCCTTAGATAAGATAGTGCTAGGATCAGAGAGGGACGAGGTTCGTGGTCGGCGACAGTTGAGGAGACTGTATAGGGACGTTAGGGCAGACAGGGTCAGCTCTAGGAAGTCTAGGGGTCACCGTCTCCTTCTTGTGCCCTTAGCGTTAGGGACTCCTTATTCCCCCCCCCCCGTCGTTATCCTACGCTGGGTGTCTTCCCCACTCCCAGCGTGACATTATCACCTGCCGTAACTGTAAGTGAAGGAAGGGGAGGATTCGATTTTTCTCCTTTTCCTTATGGATCCTGTGTCTGCTTTGGCCCAGCAGCTGCAGACCTTGTCTTTGGAGGTTGCGGACCTGCGGTCGGCTCTACAGGGACCACAATCACAAAATGGTGTCTTGGGGAATCAAGCAGTGGGTCCGGCCAGACCGGAACCTAAGGTTGCCCTCCCTGACAGGTTTTCAGGAGGCAGAGATAAATTTACTGTGTTCAAAGAGGCCTGTAAATTATACTTCAGGCTTAGGCCGTATTTTACTGGTGACGAGCAGCAGCGGGTAGGAATTATTATATCATTGCTGCAGGGGGATCCCCAATCCTGGGCTTTCTCTCTGCCACAGGACTCTACTTGTCTCCAGTCTGTGGATGGATTTTTTGACGCCTTAGGCCTCATATATGATGACCCTGACCGTGTCTCTTTGGCTGAATCCAAATTGCGCCATCTCCACCAGGGGACTCGGTCAGCGGAATCATATTGTTCTGAGTTCCGCAGGTGGGCTATGGACACGAAGTGGAACAATCCGGCTCTCAGGAGTCATTTTTGCCAGGGTCTTTCGGAAAGACTGAAGGATGCCCTGGCAGTGTATGAGACCCCTCCGTCCCTGGAGGCAGCTATGTCGTTGGCTATTCGCATGGATAGACGCCTCCAGGAGCGGAGGGGTAGACCTCCTGCAACTGGGAGCCCTTCTCGTGGTGGTTCCTTGTTGCCGGGTGGTCACTCGGAGGGCGAGTCATTTCTCCCGAGGGGGGAGGAACCTATGCAACTTGGAGGAGCGGCGGCCTCGAGGCTCTCCTCCGGTGCCTCCCGGGGCAGGGGGAAGGGGGTCTGTTTTTTCTGTGGGAAAGGAGACCATTTTATCGGGGCCTGTCCCTACGCTCCTAAACGGACTGGGGTGCCGGGACCTCATGTGTCTATGGGGGGTGTGGGGGTAGTCGAGCGGGAGGTGTGTGTATCCTCCGTTTGTACTTCCCATTTTCTCCTGAGTGCAGAGGTGGCGCTAGATAGCAAAACGGAAGGCATTTCTGTGTTTGTGGACAGTGGTGCGGGGGTCAGCATGGTGGATGCTCGTTTTGTACACGCTCATGGGCTTAACCGCTGTTTATTGTCTCGCCCCATCCGTATCTATGCCATCGACTCAGCACCGCTTGCTCAGGGTAGTCTCACACATATCGTACATAACATTAAGTTAACGGTTGGATCCCAACATCAGGAGACGTTATCTTGCTATGTCTTAGACGGTCTCCCCGCTCCCATTGTCCTGGGCTTGCCATGGTTGATTAAACATAATCCCGTAGTGGATTGGCAGTCCAGGGACATTGTGGAATGGAGTGATTTTTGTTCGGAGAATTGTTTGGCTACATCCTTTTCGGTGGTATCTGCTGAATCTCTGCCCCCATTCCTATCGGAGTATGAGGATGTGTTCTCAGAGAAGGGGTGCCGAGACTTGCCCCCTCATCGGGCATATGATTGCCCTATCAACCTCGTTCCCGGAGCTAAGCTGCCTAAAGCTAGGATGTTTACTATATCTGGTCCCGAAAGACAAGCAATGAAGGATTTCATTTCTGAAAGTCTAGAGACGGGTCACATTAGGCCCTCCACGTCGCCGGTTGCGGCTGGTTTCTTTTTTGTGAAAAAGAAGGATGGGGGCCTCCGTCCTTGTTTGGATTTTCGGGAATTGAATCGGATTACTGTCCGTGATCCATACCCCCTCCCTCTGATCCCTGATTTGTTTAGTCAGGTTGTGGGTGCTAAATGGTTCTCCAAGTTGGATTTGAGGGGGGCCTACAACCTGATTAGGGTCAGAGAGGGGGATGAATGGAAAACTGCATTCAATACCCCGGACGGCCATTTTGAAAGTCTCGTGATGCCGTTCGGGCTCACTAACGCCCCTGCGGTTTTCCAACATTTTGTCAATGATATTTTTCATCATTTGGTGGGTAGATTTGTAGTTGTTTACTTGGACGATATCTTGATCTATTCTCCCGATATGGAGACGCATCAGTCCCATGTCAAACAGGTGTTGCAGGTCTTACGGGACAACAAACTGTATGCTAAACTCGAGAAATGTGTTTTCGCCGTTCAGGAGGTTCGTTTTTTGGGGTACCTCTTGTCGCCGTTGGGTTTCCGGATGGATCCGGAAAAGGTCCGGGCGGTGCTGGACTGGGAGCGGCCGGACAATCTACGGGCATTGCAACGTTTTTTGGGGTTTACCAATTTTTACCGTAAATTTATTAAGAATTATTCGGTACTGGTGACGCCTCTAACGGACATGACTAGGAAGGGGACGGATTTTTCTGAGTGGTCTGATTCTGCTCGCCAGGCTTTCTCCTCCCTGAAGCGTTGTTTTGCTTCCGCGCCTGTTCTTTGTCAGCCCGATCTTTCTCGGCCCTTTGTTGTGGAGGTGGATGCGTCTGAGGTGGGGGTGGGGGCTGTGTTGTCGCAGGGCTCTTCACCTGGGAGATGGGTGCCCTGTGCGTTCTTCTCCAAGAAATTGTCGTCGGCCGAGAGGAATTATGATGTGGGTAATAGGGAGCTCTTGGCTATTAAGTTGGCTTTTGAGGAATGGCGGCACTGGCTGGAGGGGGCTGTCCATCCCGTCACGGTTATTACCGACCATAAGAACCTGTCTTACCTTGAGTCCGCCAGGCGTCTCAATCCCCGGCAGGCCAGGTGGTCTTTGTTTTTCACGAGATTTAATTTTACCGTCACCTACCGTCCGGGGGTTCAGAATGTGAAGGCGGATGCATTATCGCGTAGTTTTCCGGGTGGTAGTACTCATGAGAGTCCCGTCCCCATCTTGCAGGAGGGGGTGGTTGTTTCTGCTCTTTGCCCTGATCTAGAGGGGGAGGTGTTGAAGGTGCAGGGGGGTGCCCCTGCCTCCTGTCCTTCTGGGAGACTTTTTGTGCCGTTCTCTTTGCGTCTCAGGGTGCTGTCGGAACATCACGACTCTGTACTGGCGGGGCATCCGGGCGGTAGGGCCACTTTCGATCTCTTGTCTCGTCGCTTTTGGTGGCCGGGGTTGAGGAAGGACGTAGCGGAATTCGTATCCGCCTGTGGTGTGTGTGCACGTGCTAAGGTTCCGCATACCCGTCCGTCTGGGTCTCTCGTGCCATTGTCTATTCCTGAGAGGCCATGGACACATTTGTCAATGGATTTTATCACCGATCTTCCGGCGTCTGCGGGCAAGATGGTGGTACTGGTAGTAGTAGATAGATTCAGTAAGATGGTTCGCTTTGTGGCACTGCCCGCACTTCCTAATGCTCGGACTCTGGCACAGGTGTTTGTAAGTGAAATCGTGAAGCTTCATGGGGTTCCCTCTGATGTGGTTTCTGATCGCGGTACTCAGTTCGTCTCCAAATTTTGGAAGGCTTTTTGTACACGTTTGGGGATTACGTTGTCCTTTTCTTCTGCTTTTCATCCTCAGTCTAATGGTCAAACCGAACGTGTGAATCAGAATTTGGAGACTTACCTGAGGTGTTTTGTCTCTGACCATCAGGAGACTTGGGCAAGTTATTTGCCCTTGGCCGAATTTGCCCTTAATAATCGCCTTCAGGAGTCCACTGGCAAGTCACCGTTTTTCGGGGCATATGGGTTTCATCCTCAGTTTGGTACTTTTAGTGGTACGAGTCCTTCCGGAGTTCCGGAAGAGGACCGTTTTACCTCGTCCCTCTCCTCGGTTTGGCGGGGTGTGCAGCGTAGCTTGAAGCTCTTAGGTGACAGGTACAAACGTATGGCTGACAGGAGGCGTGCGCCAGGTCCGGACCTATGTGTGAATGACTACGTGTGGTTATCTACCAAGAATGTGAAGTTGAAGGTGCCCTCTTGGAAGTTGGGGCCCAGGTTTATTGGCCCCTATAGGATAACCGCCGTTATCAATCCCGTGGCGTTTCGTCTCGCGTTGCCTCCGGCTCTTAAGATTCACGATGTGTTTCACAGGTCGCTCCTCAAGCCGTATGTGCCATCATCTAACCCGTCTCCTTTGCCTCCTGAGCCCATCTGTGTGGCGGGGAATCTGGAATTCGAGATCTCGAGGGTGGTTGATTCACGCATGTTGCGCCGTTCTCTTCAGTATTTAGTGCACTGGAGGGGGTACGGTCCTGAGGAGCGGATGTGGGTGCCGGCGTCGGAGGTGTCCGCCGCGAGGCTGGTCCGCGCTTTTCACCGTTCCCATCCGGATAAGCCTGGTCCTGAGTGTCCGGGGGCCACTCGTAGGAGGGGGGGTACTGTCACGGCTGGCACGGATGACAGGGTGGAGGCCACGCGCAGACGATCCCAGCGTGTGGCCCACCAGCCATAATGGTGGAGGATGGTCCGTCTCTTTCAGGGGCATTTACCTTCTGTGTAGATGGAGAGAGGGTGTGATGGGATCTCGCTGTTATGGGGGGACGGCTGTGGAGGTCTTGTGCTCGGTCTGGTTTTATCCACCAATATTGTAGGTCACTAGGACCCAGCAGATTCCTTCCACTTTTATAAGGAGGTTCATTACCCTTCCTCGGTGCAGGTGATAGTTCCTTGTGCACTCATTATCCTTGCTCCAGCAGACGCGGAGGTTGTGGAGGTTGCTGAGTTCTGCTGTCAGATAAGTGCTTCCTTTTCCCAAATGTCTGTCTTCCCTGGTGTTTGTCTTTAGTTGATAGTGGAGGGGTCTAGTGCACCTCTCGCTCTGATCCTTAGATAAGATAGTGCTAGGATCAGAGAGGGACGAGGTTCGTGGTCGGCGACAGTTGAGGAGACTGTATAGGGACGTTAGGGCAGACAGGGTCAGCTCTAGGAAGTCTAGGGGTCACCGTCTCCTTCTTGTGCCCTTAGCGTTAGGGACTCCTTATTCCCCCCCCCCGTCGTTATCCTACGCTGGGTGTCTTCCCCACTCCCAGCGTGACAGCTGCATTATACTATATGGAGGGCTGTGAGACTGCATTATACTATATGGAGGGCTGAGAGGCTGCATTATACAATATGGAAGGCTGTGAGGCTGCATTTTACTATAATGGACAACCATATATACCAGGATAAGGGCATAGTCCAGGAGGAGGACCATATATAGCAGGATGAGGGACTTTAATACATAATGAAGGGGAGAGGGGTCAATTCATGAGTCTTTATAGGATTTACAATGTTACATGGGGCCCATACATCTGACCAATGTGGGCGCGCGGGGGAAGGGGGGGCCCAGGTCCAAATTTCTCACCGGGGCCCTTCGGACTCTAGTTATGCCACTCAGCTTCACCTCTGTTAATTGGTCGGTTTTCTCCCATAATCTGCTCGCTTTAGGTCCTTCCACAATATTTGTATAGGATTAAGGTCGAGACAGTGACTCGGCCACTCCAAACAAGTTATGGTGCTTTGTGTCGTTGTCTTACTTCTTGACCCACGCAGCTAATGGACTGATGTCCTGACACTTTCCTTTCATATTTGTAGGCATAATTTAGAATTGTTCAATCAATGATGACTGCTGTCCTGGTTTGATGTAGCAAATCAGGCTCAAACCATGGTACTACCACCACCATGTTTCACTGATTGTATGAGGTTTTTAAGCTATAATGTAGGTGTGGAGCACAAAGGTCTGGGGTACTCAGCAGCGGGGCCAGTGGTCAGGCTCATGGTGGCTACACCCAGTGCTGTAGCCCTGGCTTACATTGAAAAAGGGGAGTAAAGATGGAAAAAATAAAGAGAAAGGAAAAATAACAGTATGTGACACTAGTTGGAGCTTCCAGCCTGTAGGTGGCCAACACTGCAGGAAATCCTCAGGAGATAGGTGTTATAGTAGTGAGATGTTTAACCGTCTCCAACCAGGGCTGGCTCCTGAGGTAGGAGGAGGATAATGTGAGTAGTAGTGGGAGTGACGATGCATGAGCACAGAAGGCACAAAGATAGTCGCTAAGTTCATTACCTTTACTGTAGCTGTTGCACAGATCCAGGGTACAAGCACCACAAAGCTCATGGTGCAGCCAGTCTGGGAAGAACTGAAGTCCGCTCTGCTGGAGTGAGGTACAATGGCCTCCCTGCTGACTTCTTTAGTTAAAATTTCTAGGTGCTTGCAAACTCTCTTGTAGTCCTTCTAGGCGCAGTGGATAACCTCCAGAGAGGGAGCCAACTAGGACCCTGTAAGCAGTGGTATCTCCTAACAGCTCTCTGGCCCTCTTTGTTACTGTGCCTCTTAAAAGACCCACTAGATTGGCTACTGGGCATAAACCCAACTTACAGATTCTGGTTTTGAAAACGTGTCAACCAAGGGCCTCGTCCCTGATTGCAGCTGATCTTCCTGTCGGCCTCCCGGACCAACACAGATTGACCTCCTCTTGCCTCTCTACACTACCTATCCTAACTCCTCCAACCAGAAGCTGAGGTCTGCCCAAATAGGCTCTCGTCCACCCGCAACTTCATAGTTAAAGTTTGAAAAGTCTTGGTTGATTTGGGTTTCCAGCAGATTCAGTTCTCCCCAGACATGACATTACAACAATATACCGTATATACTCGAGTATAAGCCGACCCGAGTATAAGCCGAGGTCCCTAATTTTACCCTCCAAAACTAGGGAAACTTATTGACTCGAGTATAAGCCTAGGGTAAGAAATGCAGCAGGCCGCCATATTGTTATAAAGCCCCCTATGACTGGCATATACCCCACCATCCCGGTATATAGCGGCCATCACTGGTATATAGTGCCCATCACTGGTATACAGTCACCGCCATCACTGGTATACAGTCGCCGCCATCACTGGTATTACAGCCCCCGGCAGTGGTATTACAGCTCTCAGCAGTGGTATTACAGCCCCAAGCAGTGGTAATACAGCCCCCAGCAGTGGTAATACAGCCTCCAGCAGTGGTAATACAGCCCCCAGCAGTGGTATTACAGCCCCCAGCAGTGGTATTACAGCCCCCATCAGTGGTATACAGCCCCCAGCAGTGGTATACAGGCCCCCCCTGCTGGCACCCTGCCCCCAATCAGGATACAG
The DNA here is from genome assembly GCA_033576535.1 of Allobates femoralis. Classification (NCBI taxonomy): domain Eukaryota; kingdom Metazoa; phylum Chordata; class Amphibia; order Anura; family Aromobatidae; genus Allobates; species Allobates femoralis. The sequence continues at coordinate 427,543,656 of JARQOC010000006.1, forward strand.
AGCTTCCCTGCCACCCTCTGACGTCCTGCAGGCACTGGGCGTCCTCCGTCCGCTCTTCTTGTCTGTATGCCGGCTTCTATTGTCGTGAGCGGCGCAGCAGCGATGACGTCATCACTGCGCCGGTCACATGATTAGAAGCCGGCAGCCGCTGATGGACAGGGGGATGCAGTGCATATTCATTACACATGTGACCGCCCTCTCCTTCTGTAGCCTCCCCGCCTCCTACAGCACCTGATCACCGCCCCCCCCACTCAGCCAGCACACTGACTCGAGTATAAGCCGAGGGGGGCGCTTTTCAGCACAATTTTTGTGCTGAAAAACTTGGCTTATACTCGAGTATATACGGTACATGCAAATTGTCACTTCAGTGAGGAAGTTGATGAATTCTAGTGCAATCTATTAAAAGTAGGAATGCTAAAAGTCATATTTGACTTTTTAATAAGCCATTTAATATGATTTAGGATTTGTGCCAGATCAGACGCCCAATCTGCAGACGCTGCGTTTTGGGGTCATTACCCCTCATCAGGGCAGTGTGTGGGAATTCTGATCTGGCTGTATGAGAGGTTAAGACGAGGTCTGGTGGAATAGCATTTCTCCTTATGGAGATCAATCTGCCTGCCAGCATGCGGAGAATTTTCGGCCGCAATGCTCTGGGAAATATGCAAATTGTCACTTCAGTGAGGATGTAGACGAACTCTAATGCCACCTATTCAAATTAATCATCCCGAAATGCAGAGTCTGCAGATTGGGGCTCTGATCTGGCACAAATCCAGGGGCGTAACTACCGGCATAGCAGACGTAGCAGTCGCTTTGGGGCCCGGCGCTTGGGGGGGGCCCGGACCCAGCGCCGCTACGCTGCTATCCGGTCAGCTGCGATACAGTGGCGTAACTACCGCGGTCGCAGCGGTCGCTGCTGAGACCGGGCCCGCCCCCTGGGGGGGCCCCAAGCTCCCCGGGGGGGCCCCGAGCTCCCCGGGGGGCCCTGCTGCCTGTGCCCCCAGCCGCCTGCCGCAACCGCGATAGCGCCGGAAGAGGAGCTGAGGGAGGACTGGAAGTGACAGTGACCACTTCCTGCAGCCGCAAAAGCCGGGAGAGGCAGAGCTGGTAATTGTGCGCTTCCCACCGGGCCGGCACCACTAACACCTTCCCGCTTCTCACCAAGGGGGCCCCTAAGTGATTCTTGCTCCGGGGCCCACGGGACACTTGTTACGCCACTGCACAAATCCTAAGTCATATTAAAAGGCTTTTTAAAGAGTCCATCATGACTTTTAGGATTGCTACCTTTATTAGGTGGCACTAGAGTTTGTCTACTTCCTCTCAGAAGTAACGATATACATGAAATATCATTTGTGGAAGCCAGACCACAGGGGCACCACACAGGGTTTATATTGCTGCAAATATAAATTTATCATTTAAACCAAAAAATTCTATTTTGGTCTCATCTGTACACAAAGCATTTTTCCAATAGCCTTCTGGTATCCATGTAATCTTTACATTCAAACCACCCAATAGGTGAAAGGCCCTTCAAAACATATATTTACTTGAAAAACAAACTCCAAGGAGTCAGGCCAGGTAAATTGCAATATTAATTTATTAAAATAACACTATGTAAAATGACAATGTCAATAAGGTACACAGAAGGAGGACCACATGAAAAATATTAATACACCACAATGGGGTTCAATCCTCAGTATAAAAAGCAACATGTACAATCAAACAAATCGGTGCCTCAAAACTGAGTGAACAAAATATACTAAGGTTGAGGATGAAACATACAATACCAATCATGGGTCCATTACCTTACTGCGACCGCCCCCTGACGCGTTTCGCACCAGCTTCTTCTGAGAAGTGTCCATGTAATCTTTAGCAGACTGTGTATGGGATGCAATTATTGTTTTGGAGAGCAGTGGCTTTCACCTTGCAATCCTAATATGCTTGCAATTGTTGTTCAGTGTCCTCTCCTAATAGTGGACTCCAGAACATTGTTGTTAACCAATCTGAGAGGCCTTTAGTTGCTTACAGGGAACTTGTTAGGTCATTTATGTCCCCCAGCTATCTCTATCTGTACCGGCAGCTTCATAGTCCTATTCTTATCATCCCTTTTTGAGCTCATAGTTTAATGTGAAAGGTGAAAAAAAGCCTTTATACACTTACATTTTCTTATGTAAATGAGGCAGTGTGTAGTCACCTTGGAGGACGTAGTCACTTTGGTAGGCTAATAGATAACATTTCTGCTGAATGTCAGAAGATGATGCGGGCCATGTGTGATATCATGATCATGTAACTACAATAGGCAGCGCTAAGTTTCCATAGCCCATTCTCTGTCGGTGCAGAGAATCTCGGAGGCTCCGTATAATCCTGGAAAGGCTGATCTACCCGGTAGTGGTCTTGAAAAGTCTTGTCGAGCCTTGAGTTAGATCCGGAGTGTCCAGAGGGATCCAGGATAGAGAACAGCCAACAGAGGATTCTGTGGAGACAGAGGTGTTAGTAAAAATCAAAGCAACAGACTTCCAATTGCAAAGCACAGCAGAGTGTGGTCTAAGCAGGAGGCAATGATCATACAGAATGAAGATGTTGCTCAGGCACTTCCCTTAAGGGGAGGGTGCCTTTTACACACAGAGCATCACAGCAGAGAAAGCCCTAATAAAGAACAGGTGCTCTGCTGCTTTAAGTATTTGCAGGAGGCGGGGTGCATCTCCTAAGAGCATTTCCCGGAGGCATGCCAAGGAGACACAGGATCCTAGCTGACAAAGGAGCCGCCGATCGTCTGGAGCCATGGACAGGGTGATCAGTACCATTGGAGCTGCGTGATAGGTGCCAATCTCCATGCACAGCGGAGACCGGACCTGCAGCTGAGGGCATGACAGTTACCTTTATTCCTTTGTGACCTTGCGGATTATTATATGCTTTGCTCTTGGAGTGATCTTTGTTGGTCCACCACTGATGTGGAGGGTAATAATGCTTTTGAAGTCCCTCCATTTATACACAATTGGACTGTTTATTGGTGGAGTCCAAACTTTTTACAGATGGTTTTGTAATGTTTTCAGATGAGCATCAACAACTCTTCTTCTGAGGTCTATAGGTCTATAGAATCTCCGTTGTTTGTGTCATGATATCCCACCAAAAACATGTTGTGAAGATCAGACTTTGCAAGTCTCATAATCTTTCAGTTAAACCCCATGCAGAATGAATTAGAGTTTGGCTGTATGGATTGCAACCAGGCATAAATTTTTCTCTGAAACATTCTAGTATTTCAGAAAGAATACAGTTTGGGAAGCTGATTAGGAATCAAGTGAAAGATAAGACTGAAGGCCCCATACACAGTACGATGTCCCAGCGATCCGACCATCGATGGGGTCGTTAGGACATCGTTATGAGATCGCTGGTGAGCTGTCAAATAGGCAGACTCACCAGCTATCAGGACCAGCAAGAACGATGGTAACCAGGGTAAACAGCTAAGCAGAGCACTGCACTTAGTTGTCCACTATTTACCCTGGTTACCAGTGTTCCAGCGTGTGCTGTGCGGCGCTGGGAGCTTGTTGATCTTTTGTCAACTGCTGTCAGACACGCCGATGCTGGCCAGCCAGCGGGAGGCCAACGATAAAAATATGGTCCGGGTCATTTACCAACGATGAACGAACTTATCATTGGTCCTTGGTACATGTCACACACAACGATGTTGTTTCAACGTTGCTGCAACATCACCAAACCGGTGACGTTGCAACGATATTGTTAACGATATTGCAGTGTGTAACGGGGCTTTAAGTCAAGATTTACTTTACGTCAATTTAGGTCAAGATTTAACAATATCGCCGCAACGCCACAGGTTTTGTGACGTAGCAGCGACCTCGCCAGCAAGCGGCCCCCTGCTGTGAGATCACTGATCATTAACAAATGGCCTGGACCATTTTTCGATCGGCGATCTCCTGGGGTGCCACAGTAGTGCCGCATTTACGCTGCCCATACTCACCTATGGAGGCCCCGCCCCTAACACGACATCAACGCCGGCATCAGATGGTAATCTCATGGTATTTCCAAACTGTAAACAGCGTCTTTGCTCGCGTTTGGAAATACCGCAAGATTACCATCTGATGCCGGCATTGATGTCGCAATAGAGGCGGGGCCTCCATAGGTGAGCATGGGCAGCGTAAATGCGGCACTACTGTGGCACCCCAGGGGTTAATGTGCCACAGTAACACCACAAACTCCACACACAACCCACAACACTACACTAGCGCCTCCAGGCCAGAAGGGGGAGCTAAAAGCTGCTTCCCTATATATTCTGGTGTGGAGAGGAAGTGGGGAAGAGCAGAGTGGTGGGAGGAGCTAATGTTGTTTACCTCACAGTGGCAGTGACAGTTAGTCAGTTGGAGTTAGTGTAGTTCCTGGGAGGACTGAGGAAGAAAGACTGGTGGTGTAAAGGGGCTACCTTAGGCCTCTCCACAGCCTGCTACCCACTTCCAGGCCTAGCCAGGGTTTGAGAGAAGGAGTAAGAGAAACAGGAGAACACATCTGGGAGACTGAGTTACCTCATAACTAGCCCCGGGGGAGCGCACAGACCGGATACCGGATCCGAAACTGTGACTGACACACGCAGCACAGTAAATACCAGACTAGTGGAGGTTATATATCTACACTGTACCTCAGCGAAGCAACACGGCGGGGTCAGAAATACAGAGGAAAGACTCAAGTTGCCTAGCAAAGGGGGTACCTGTGAGGAGAGACAGGCCAGCAGCCTAGCTGAAGCAGGAGCAGGGCCACACACACAGCGCAGGAGAGGGAAGCTGAGGACTCGGATAGGGTGGGAGCAACCCGGCCCCGGTACAGACTCCGCGGACAGTACTCTGCTAACAACATCATCTGCAGTAAAGACTTGAAACACTTCAAAACCGTGAGTTTGTGTGATCCTTGTGCTCAAATCCTGCGTTCCCCTCACAAGCAGCTATCATCTCTACTACTACCCCTATCCTGCAATATCCATAGCACCATCTATAGACTGTTACTATCTCTGCCCCGGGGAACCAAGCTCTACCTGCGGAGAGCCATTACATCCCCAGCTGCCAAACATCATCCCCGGAGGTTCTGCAGCAGCTGTGGTCACCCTGACCACAACCCGTGGGTGGCGTCAAGACAGACTCCTGTGTAAATATCCCCCCATTACTTGTGGGCTTGGGAGACGGTCCAAACCAAGATTGCCGTGACATCCCCAGCATATACCCCGGTCCGGTACCGAGTACCCCGTCCCAGTGGGCTCCACACTACCATGGCGGTAGTACCATGGCACCATGTTATTAGCGCGACCCCCCAGGCAGCGCGGTAATAACAAATGTGACCCTAGCCTAAGAGGAAAAATATCCTTCATAAAAGTTCCTGGCTGTCAGCAAAGGTTAAAACACTATGTCAGTTGGTGCCCCCGCTCAATGTCGGCTGGCCCTAAGAACACCCTCACAAAGATGCATCAAAAAACACCAACACCGTAAAGTGCCGTATGCAAATCAGTCTCATAATCATACAATGCTTGCCTGTTTGAAAAATGTATATTGCTTATATATGTGGTACAGTGCCTACAAGTAGTATTCAACCCCCTGCAGATTTAGGTGGTTTGATAAGATGCAAATAAGTTAGAGCCTTCAAACTGCAAACGAGAGTAGGATGTATTAACAGAAGCATAAATCTTACAAACCAAAAAGTTATGTTGCTCAGTTGAATTTTAATAAATTTTACACATAAAAGTGTGGGTCAATTATTATTCAACCCCTAGGTTTAATATTTTGTGGAATAACCCTTGTTTGCAATTACAGCTAATAATCGTCTTTTATAAGACCTGATCAGGCCGGCACAGGTCTCTGGAGTTATCTTGGCCCACTCCTCCATGCAGATCTTCTCCAAGTTATCTAGGTTCTTTGGGTGTCTCATGTGGACTTTAATCTTGAGCTCCTTCCACAAGTTTTCAATTGGGTTAAGGTCAGGAGACTGACTAGGCCACTCCATCACCTTGATTTTTTCCCTCTTGAACCAGGCCTTGGTTTTCTTGGCTGTGTGCTTTGGGTCGTTGTCTTGTTGGAAGATGAAATTACGACCCATCTTAAGATCCTTGATGGAGGAGCGGAGGTTCTTGGCCAAAATCTCCATGTAGGCCGTGCTATCCATCTTCCCATGGATGCGGACCAGATGGCCAGGCCCCTTGGCTGAGAAACTGCCCCACAGCATGATGCTGCCACCACCATGCTTGACTGTAGGGATGGTATTCTTGGGGTCGTATGCAGTGCCATCCAGTCTCAAAACGTCACGTGTGTGGTTGGCACCAAAGATCTCGATCATGGTCTCATCAGACCATAGAACCTTGAACCAGTCTGTCTCAGAGTCCTCCAAGTGATCATGAGCAAACTGTAGACGAGCCTTGACATGACGCTTTGAAAGTAAAGGTACCTTACGGGCTCGTCTGGAACAGAGACCATTGCGGTGGAATACGTTACTTATGGTATTGACTGAAATCAATGTCCCCACTGCCATGAGATCTTCCCGGAGCTCCTTCCTTGTTGTCCTTGGGTCAGCCTTGACTCTTCGGACAAGCCTGGCCTCGGCACGGGAGGAAACTTTCAAAGGCTGTCCAGGCCGTGGAAGGCTAACATTAGTTCCATAAGCCTTCCACTTCCGGATGATGCTCCCAACAGTGGAGACAGGTAGGCCCAACTCCTTGGAAAGGGTTTTGTACCCCTTGCTAGCCTTGTGACCCTCCACGATCTTGTCTCTGATGGCCTTGGAATGCTCCTTTGTCTTTCCCATGTTGACCATGTATGAGTGCTGTTCACAAGTTTGGGGAGGGTCTTAAATAGTCAGAAAAGGCTGGCAAAAGAGATAATTAATCCACACATGTGAAGCTCATTGTTCTTTGTGCCTGAACTACTTCTTAATACTTTAGGGGGACCAAACAGAATGCTGGTGGTTTGAGGGGTTGAATAATAATTGACCCACACTTTTATGTTTAAAATTTATTAAAATTCAACTGAGTAACATAACTTTTTGGTTTGTAAGGTTTATGCTTCTGTTAATAAATCCTACTCTCGTTTGCAGTTTGAAGGCTCTAACTTATTTGCATCTTATCAAACCACCTAAATCTGCAGGGGGTTGAATACTACTTGTAGGCACTGTATAACAGGAACAGATATTCTATATCAGTCTTGCCAAGGAACACAGTGAATGACATTAAATGGCCCAAATATCAGAAGAATAAGAGATGTCTTCGTTCTCTACAGGTTTTCTCCGCTAATCTGGAGGGTCTCCCAGGGCACCTGACAGACTTTGGAGATGTGTTCTAGGAAAAAGAGACAGATATATTACCTCCCCATCATCCTTATGACTGTGCTATTAATCATCCCTATTGCCAAATTACCTAAAGCACTCTTGTATTATTTATCAGGTCCTGAATGTACTGCCATAAAAGAATGAGTAAACAAAAGTCTCCAAAAGGCTCATATCCGTCCTTCCTCCTAACCTATCCATTTTTAAGGGTGATGAGTGTAAGATGGCATTTTTACAGCTGAGGGTCTATATAAAACACATGTAAAACGCATTTTACATCTGAGGGGCTATATAAAAATGTTGTCATGCCATCTAGGTAAGCCAATGTGCAAGCAGTTTTTCAAAACTTTATAAATTACTTATTTTCTGATAGTAGTGAAAGGTTTTACATAGTATATCTTGATGATATTCTAGTTTTTTCACCTGATCTAAATTACACTATGAACATGTTACATATTACATATTACATATTACACTATGAACATGTTACATATTACATATTACAATATGAACATGTTACATATTACATATTACACTATAAACATGTCTTTTTTATTTTCATAAACTTAGAGAAAATTGTTTGCTAAATTGAAGAAATGTATTTTTCTGTGCAAGAAATATCACTCCTGGGGTTCATTGTATCATCTTCAGGCTTTACGATGGTTCCTGGGAAGGTGAAGGACATAAACGAATGGGTTCAACCTTGTCGTAAACTTAAGACATTTCAACAGTTTCTAGATTTCACAAATTAGTACAGAAAATTTGTTAGAGGTTTTTCTCAGAACATTAAACCTCTTACTGATCTTACATGTAAGAGGTCAGATCTTAGGGATTGTTCACCAGAAACTGTTGGGGCCAGGGATGAGCGAGTAATCGTTACTATTTGGTACTCGCCGAATAGTAACGATATTCGGCTACTCGCTACTCGCCGAGTCTCTTGTGATTACTCGGCAGTAGCGAGTAGTCCTTTTACTTTCGCAGTGTATCTATATATACACTGCGAAAGTACACTAAAACTGAAGAAAAGTTGTTAAAAAATAAAAAAGAACATCATACTCACCTTCCGACACCTGCACCGGGACCCGAAAACCTCACCTCCGATGTGCAGCAAGGACCTGCCAGCCCGATAGCCAATCAGATGGCCGGACGTCACAAACCAGTAATCGCTACCAGCCACCTGATTGGCCAGATTGCCAGGTCATTGATGCACATTCAAGACCTGGCAATCTGTCCAATCAGGTGGCTGATAGCGATTACATGGTTTGTGACATCCAGCATTCTGATTGGCCAGATCGCTCCCAGCCATCTGATTTGCTATCAGAAAGCCGGACGTCACAAACCATGTGATCGCAATCAGCCACCTGATTGGCCAGATTGCCAGGTCTTGAACGTGCATCAATGACCTGGCAATCTGGCCAATCAGGTGGCTGGTAGCGATCACTGGTTTGTTACGTCTGGCCATCTGATTGGCCAGATCGCTCCCAGCCATCTCATTGGCTATCAGACTGGCAGGTCCTTGCTGCACATCGGAGATGAGGTTTTCGGGTCCCGGAGCAGGCGTCGGAAGGTGAGTATGATGTTTTTTTTTATTTTTTAACAATGTTTCTTCACTTTTAGTGTACTTTCACAGTGTATATATAGATACACTGCGAAAGTACTCACATTTCAATCGGACTCACTAATACTCGCAATGAGTACCGAGTACCAGGACCTACTCGTTGAGAGTATAGCGAGTCCGATTACTTCAGTACTCGCTCATCCCTAGTTGGGGCCTTTATTAAATTGAAAGAGTGTTTTATGTCCTTAGTTTTAATCCAACCTAATCACCGGAAGCAGTTCATTGTGAAGGTGGATTCTTCAGAGATCAGGGTAGGGGCTGTATTGTCTCAAGTTTCCAAAACCCTGACCAAATTATGCTCATGTTCATTTTTCTCTAGAAAGTTTTTGACTACTGAGACAAATCATGATGTTGGGAATTGCAAGTTGTTCGCTGTCAAATTAGTTTTTCAAGAATGGAGACATTTTTTGGAGTGAGCTATTCATCAAGTCATTGTTGTGACGAATCGTAAAAATTTTGTATAGAATCATCTAAATGGTTAACCCCCAAGGCAAGCAAGATGCTCCTTACTTTTCTCTAGATTCAATTTTTCCATCATATTCAGGCCGGGGTCCAAGAATGTGAAGGCTGACACTTTGTCACACAGCTTTAATTCATTTTCTCCTCCAGATCCTCTATCCTCCATTTTGTCTTAGGGTAGACTGATTTCTTTGGTATCCTCAGAATTGGAAGCAGAGATTCGTGAAGTCCAGTCATTGGTAACTTACACTACTCAAGGGTACAAATTATTTATGCTTATGTACCTTAAATTACATCTGCTGCAGGAATTTCATGACTCTGTCTTGAGTGGTACCTGGGGGTCACCTGTGAGTTACAGCTACCCAGAAAGCAATCGCTAGACTCTTTTGGAGGAAGATTTGTACCCTGAGCATAGAGGAAAATCGTGACACTAGCTGAGAGGAATATCCATGACCAGAGCTGTAATCAACACCAGTAGAACTGTTCGTACAGCCAGTAGAGGTATCCGAGAGCCCAATTCTGTGGTCAAGCTGCAAACTACGCCACTAAAATTACAGAGAACTAACGTCCCTGAGAAGGACCTGTAGTCACAAGTTACGCCAGGCAAGGTACAGGGCTCCATAATCCCTGAGTGAGGCCTGTAGCCAGAGACTCCGCCGGCCCAGGTACAAAACCTGAATCTGTGATAAAGCCACAAACGAAACCGGTCAAGACCCAAAGCTGAGCTGTTGCTTTTTGTGCAATATGGCTAGAGTCACACTTGCAATATTCTAAGTTCCCTGCATTGTTTGCAGAAAAGAATATTTTTCTCACTACGCAGCCTGCACGCAGCCTTCACACAGGCTGCATAGCGGTGAACGTGGCCCCTAGCAACCCGGTGTGTTAGCCTAGTAAGTAGCATCTCCAGCTTTGCTTGAGTCTCTATATGTATAATAGTGTCGGGATAAGTAGATTATAGATTGATGCTGTCATTCCCTACTGGGAGGACATAGCATACGATAACGCCAACGGTGACCATTAGTGAGTGACAAGAGTAATGCTGTGTAAATAATGCTGTGGTTATTTTATGGATATCTGTGTTACTAAATTTATCCTCTGTGAACTAACTTGACTTTCTTCTGTCAATTTTGTTAAGCCAATATCTTTTTTTTTTTAAATACCGTAGATAATCCTTGATTTGTGTACAGTTAATTAACTGATGTTGTTCCAGTTACCACTGACTCCTCATTGACTGCATCATTGCATGCAATCACCTACTTCATTACATAAACAATGTATCTCATAGGGGGTTCAATTTGTCTCTAATTTCTAGAGAGCGTTTTGTAGGAAATTGGAAATCGAGTTGTCATTTTCCTCTGCTTACCATCCAGAAAACAATCAGACTGAAAGGACCAATCAGTCACTGAAAAAAAATTGAGGTGTTTCATTGTAGCTCTGCAGGAGGACTGGTCTTCATATTTACCTCTTGCTGAGTTTGCTTTTAATGGGCTGAACAGGAATTTCCTCAATAATGCATCATCAATTAAGCATGTAAAAGGTCTGGAGCTGATTGCAGGTGTGGCATTTGAAAATGGAAGCTTTTGCTGTGAACCCACAATATGAGATTAATGGAGCTCTCAATGGAAGAGAAACAGACCATCATTAAGCTGAAAAAAAAGAAGAAAGGAGTCACCAAATGAACAGTTTTGTACATTTTGCAAATAAAAATGTGTATATGTGAACTGGGAAACTCAAAAAACCCTGAATGTCCACACTAGAGAACAATGATGGATGATTATAGAATCCTTTCCATGGTGAAGAAAACCCCCTTCACAACATTCACCCAAGTGAAGAACACTCTCCAGGAAACAGATGTTTTAGTATCTAAGGCTGGGGTCACACTTGCGTTTTTCTCATGCATTTTTGGAGACCTGCGTTTTTAAAAAAGCATGTAAAATTGCACCCATAGGCCCCCATGTTAAAAAACCCATCCCCCAGCGATCTCGCTTCAAAACCCTAACCCTGATATACAAGGCCATACACAACCTGTCCCCTTCCTACATCTCTGACCTAGTCTCCCGCTACCTCCCCTCACGCAACTTGCGCTCCTCTCAGGAACTCCTTCTCTCAACCCCCCGCATTTCCACCTCCTACAACCGCACACAAGACTTCTCTCGTGCTTCCAGCAGACTCTGGAACTCCCTCCCCCACCACATCAGACAGTCCCCTACCCTGGGAACCTTCAAGAAAAACCTGAAGACCCACCTCTTGCTACAAGCCTACAACACACACTGAGATCCATTCCACTGCACCATCTCGCCTCTCCCCCTCCTACTGTCTCCCTCCCCACTCCCTCTAAACTGTGAGCCCTTGTGGACAGGATCCCTGGCCCTATTGTACCCGTACGAATGTTTTGTCGATTTGTCGGCGTTCTCCGACCACTTGTCTTTGTCTACCCTCTAACGTGTACAGCGCCATGTATCCTAATAGCGCTATATAAATACCTAATAATAATAAAATTAACTTTGTTTATTGGAAAACTCCTTTATTTAGACTTAAAAATGGAAAACCCAGATTAGATTTTGCTGAGGGTGTTTTCACATCTAAGGGTGGTGTGCGTTTTGCTTAATTTGCGTTTCTATGCATTTTTACCGCTAAAAATGCATAAAAATGCTAATGTTTTTGCCCCCATTGATTTGAATGGAAGCGCATGTAAAGACCCATGCAAAGAACGCATGTGCGTTTTCAAAAACGCAAAACGCATGCGTTTTTGCCAACGCAGCACAAAACGTCTTTCCCGACATTTTGTGCAGCGTTGGCGTTTTTTGCATGCATTTTTGGTGCTTTTTCAAAAACGCATGCGTTTTTTTTAACATAGGGCCCTATGGGAACTGCATGCAAAAAGCATGGCACTAAATGGTACTATGCATTTTTGCATGCGTTTTTGCATGCGTTTTTTAAGGATGCTCCACACCTAACAGCAAAAACGCAGCCCAAAAACGCAGGCTGTCAAAAAGCACCTTAAAAAAACGCATGCAAGTGTGACCCTAGCCTAAGATCATCCTTCACCAGAATGATGAGAAGAAGAAAGTATGGAGAAGGCTTGAAACAGCTCATGATCCAAAGCACAGCTCATCCTCTGTAACACATGGTGGCAGCAGTGTGATGGCCGGGCATGCATGGCTTCCAATGGGCCTGGGTCTTAGTGGTTATTGATGATGTGACTGAAGACAGAAGCAGCCGGATGACTTCTGAAGTGTTCAGGGTGATACTTTCTGCTCAGGTTCAACCAAACGCAGCAAAGTTGAATAGACGGCGTTTCACAGTACAGCTGGACAAAAGCCAAAACATACAACGAAAACAACCCAGGGTTTTTTAAAGCAAAGAAGTAGAATTTCTGCAATGGCCAAATCAATCAACAGATCTAAATGCTCTCAAGCTGCATTTCACATGAATTAGACAAAACCTAAAGCAGAAAGACCAAGAAACAACTGAAGCCAGCTGCAGAAAAGGTTTGCATGAATCTGTAGACTTGCTTTGGAAAGTTTGATCTGTAAGGCTGGGGTCAAACTAGCGCTATTGTCTGCCTTCAGGGGGGTTCTGTTGAAAAGATAGAATCTGGCAGCATTAACGCAGTGTTACCGTAAAGGTAAGGCTGCGTTAACGCTGCCAATTCATTCCTATTGGTGACGGAACCCCGAGCGCAGGTTAAACGCCGGCATCTAAGTGCCGGAGTTTGAAACCTCGCGCTATTTCTAAGCGCATCACATGACACGCGCTTCCGCCTTAGATGCCGGCGTTTGACTTGTGCTCGGGGTTCCGTCACCCATAGGAATGAATTGGCAGCCTTAACTTTACGGTAACACTGCGCTAATGCTGCCAGATTCTATCTTTTTAACGAAACCCCCCTGAACGCAGGCAATAGCGCTAGTTTAACCCTAGCCTAACTTGTAACAAAATCAGACACGACTCGTTATTTGATGTGAGCTACCCGGCCTGCAAAAATGCATTGATGTGAACAACCCCATAGACTATTGACCATGTTCACATGATTGTTTTGCAATTCAAATCAGCTTTTTTATAACTATAAAAAATCAAACCATTATTCATCGGCATACTGGTTTTTGATCTGCGTGTCCTTTATTGTAATCCAAGTGTCAAGAAGTCCTGGGGTAAGTTTCATAACTAAGCCTTGTGTTGTCCATTCTTTTTAGTGACCAATTCAGTGATAGCGCATGGACAACGAACACTGAAGAGTTGATAAGGCATAATAGATGCATAAAACTTTTACTCAATTCAATTCAACCTTGTGGATTGTAAAACTAATTTGTAAAGAAAGTAAACAGGCAGCAACAAGACGAGAGTGGTGGAATTTTTCAATTTTGTAATTTTTATTTCTTCCATGCGGCTTTTCGTGGTGCGATCGCCATAGGCAATGTCTACATGAGCATAACATCTGATTAAACATTCGTAGAGTTAAATAAAAAAATAAAAGCCATAGTGATTAATGATTTACGTGTTCAATGATTGCTGATGTCTGCAGCCTGGCAATGCCCCAAGCCAGGAGTGTACTAAGGATGAGTAAGGTACATGACGTCTCGCGTTAATTAGGTTTATGGCTTATCAAGACTGCTGCATAGGTTTAGTGTTAGACATTTTTCTTATATGTAGAGAAACAGAATAAACAAAATGAAGCTATTGATTTTAGGATGACAGCCTAAAAGTCAAATGAGGAAAAATGTTTAATGAAACCCAATTACAAAACCATTTGTCACCAAAACTACCGTACATGCTTTTCAGTAAAAAAAAACAACAAAAGTCCTCAAAGCAGGACAGCACCTAAAGCACATAATCATTTTGATTTAACCTTTTTATGCCAGCGTCACACGCACATTATACGGTCCGTTTTTGATCTCCGTATGGCACATCTATGTGACATGTACCGGAGAAATACAGCAGCTTGCCTGTGATCTGTGATGAGCTGCCGTAAAGCAAACCTCACACATGCCCAAAGGGTGTACCGACGTTATCTGAGCGTCATGCTGGCTAATCCGCCCATGGAGCATGCAGACACAAACGCAAATGTGAAGGTAGGCTGTGGTCACAGTACCATTTTTCACATGCATTTTTGGAGACCTGCGTTTTAACCTTCCTAGCGTTATTCCCGAGCCTGACTCGGGGTTAACATTCACTACCAGAAGCGTTAACCCCGAGTCAGGCTCGGGCTTACCCGCGTTCGCGGCAGATGCGGTGAGAAAACCGCATCTGCCGCATCTACCGCATCTGCCGCACTTGTGCCGCACTTGTGCCGCACTTGTGCCGCACTTGCGGCGCGGTTGCGGTAATCTGCATAGGAACCAACCACCTCTGATGACCCTCATACATTGTTAATATGTGCCCCTGCACCCTAGTAAACCATTAGCAACACTGTTGTTGTGTGCTAAGTGGCTGCAGTACAAGTGCGATAATGATTTGAGAAACTTACATGCCAGCGTACATGAGGCCGTCTCCCTGTGTGTGATGGGACGTGTGGGCGGTGCTCATCATGTCTGCTCGCCCCCTCCCTTATGCACGCCCCCTCTCAGCCTGCTATAGTGATGTGAGGCTGATCTCGTCATAAAGGGGCGGGGCTAAATCGCGGCATAACGGTAGCCCCGCCCCTTTATGACGCAATCAGCCTCACAGCACTATAGCAGGCTGAGAGGGGGCGTGCATAAGGGAGGGGGCGAGCAGACATGACGAGGACAGCACAACAAGTCCCAGCAACACACAGGGAGACGGCCTCATGTACGCTGGCATGTAAGTTTCTCAAATCATTATCGCACTTGTACTGCAGCCACTTAGCACACAACAACAGTGCTGCTAATGGTTTACTAGGGTGAGGGGCACATATTAACAATGTATGAGGGTCATCAGAGGTGGTTGGTTCCTATGCAGATTACCGCAACCGCGCCGCAACAGCGCCGCAAGTGCGGCACAAGTGCGGCAGCTATGCGGCAAGTGCGGCAGATGCGGTTTTTTAACCGCATCTACCGCGAACGCGGGTAGCCCGCTTTTGGCAACAATTCCCAGAACTAAACAGACCGCCAGGGAGGTTAAAAACGCATGTAAAAAACGCACCCATAGGCCCCCATGTTAAAAAACGCATGCCCTAATAGCCAAAAAGCATGTGTGACTGTCCCATGCGTTTTTGGAGCATATCCAAAAACGCATGCGTTTTTTAATAAGGGGCCTTATGGAAAACTCATGCAAAAACGCATGTACAATTAGTGCCATTCAAAAACGCATGCGTTTCCCATAGGAGCCCATGTTAAAAAAACGCATGCGTTTCCGGAAACGCATGCGTTTTTTTAACATGGGCTCCTATGGGAAACGCATGCGTTTTTGAATGGCACTAAAAGGTACTAATTGTACATGCGTTTTTGCATGCGTTTCCCATAGGAACCCATGTTAAAAAAACGCATGCGTTTTCTACAAAAACGCATGCGTTTTTCAAAACGCACAAAAAAATACTACAAGCACTATTTTTAGGTGCAGATTCAAAAACGCAGCCAAAAACGCAGGGAGCCATCAGAGACCTTAAAAAACTCATGCTGACATGAAAAACGCATGTAAAAAAGCATGCGTTTTTAAAAGGCAACAAAAAAACTGTGACCACAGCCGTAGCCTTATATTTCAGTCAAAGTACTATTTACCTCCATTATCATTTTGAAAAATGAGGGTCTCCCCTGAAACGGTGGACTGTGGCTGTGTATCTTGAATGTTTTCCTATAAAAGGTTACTAATAGGGCTGTTACTCATGAGCGTACTATGGCCCAGGAGCCTCCTCACAAGGCAGACCCACTGATGTCCATGACCACAGACTCTGTAGACTCAGTTTCAGACCAGAGACACTAGAGTTCACACTAGACCGGGGATTGCAAACTGATAATCAGAGAATCCAGAAGGCCTTGTTAACAGATGCCAGTCTAGAGAAGCTGAGATGTCTTGCAGACAAACCGCCTACTGTGTCTGTGTCCCGATGGTCTCTTGCTTTGGAGACTTATGACAGGTTTGGGATCTGTGTCTCATTTCTGTATTGAAACTTCATTTTAAATGTGTTACTTTCCTTAGGCAGTGTAGAAGTTATTGTCAGTTTCTGTTGTTGCAATACTCCTTAAATCTTTTCCCAGGTGTGGCTACTTTGTTATGACTCCAAGCTTCTACAATTGTCTCATGTTCCAGCATTCATTGCTGGTGATTAAACTCCATTCCTGGCGTAACTGACTCGCCCAGGGCCAGGGTACTCAGGTCTCAGTCTCAGTCTGGAGGTGACGGGTGGCTGCCTGAGGCTGTGGCCCTGGTGGTCAAGGAATAAGGGGGAAATAAAATAAAGTTTGTTCGTGACGCCACCTGCAATACCTGGTGAGATATCACCAGCGCCGCTCCAGTCCTCGGTGGTATTGCGGCTTAGATGGTTTAGTCCTCAACAGGCAGGACTGCACCTCCGGGGCAGGAAATCTGTGAGAGAAGCGAATTCATGCAAAGAAAGATGCAGCAGAGTCAAAAGTCACTTCACTGGGTACTTTACTGGAACTCATTACAGTCTCGGTGCAGTACATGTTATTATCACAAGTGGCTACGGGTGGCTGCAAGCGGATCTTTTGGTTAGGTAGACAGAACCTTTAATGCATGCCTTTCATATTCCTCTTGTTCCCTCGCCTCCCAGTAGCGGTGTGAAGCCTGACCTTGTATAGAGTAGTCTGACCTCCTGCTGTCTCTCTTGCCTTCCCTTTGCTCCCGTCGGGAAAACCTTCTGTTGACCACCACAATTGGGCGTCGTGGTATCTGGTCCCTCTTTAATGGGTGCTTAGGAGTCAGGGCCGTATCTGGATATACCCCTGTTCTACAGATTTTCTACAGGCTGTAAAGGTAGCGGTGTAACTAGGTTTCATGGCGCCCGGGGCAAAGATCCATATCGGTGCCCCCCCCTTCCCAGAGTAGGTGAGGAGCGGAGGGGGGGTTGCTGTCGGCTGTCAGCCCCGCCGCCCCTGCAGCCTAGGTTGAGCCCCTGCAGCCTTGGTTGAGGAGCGGGGAGGGGGGTTGTGATACGACACTGGTACAAGCCTGGTACAGCCCGGATACAACACTGGGACTGACACCAGCCCTACACATGGACTCAGAAACTGTCTACGTTTATCTCTCCCCATACCCTTCATCTCTATCTCTGACCAGGATATAACATGCCCTGTGCCCTATCCGAAAATAACTGTGCACCGTCCATCCCCAGAGACAGTGTGTGTGGCACAGTTTGACGGCACCCTTGGGTTACTGTGGCAGGAGATACGATAGAACTGTGCCCTATAAGATGCCCGGTCCCGGCAGACACTGCCCGATACTGAGATCACACTGCATACACCTGTCAGTAAAACTATTACTCCCAGCAAGTGGTGAAGTGCTGATGTGACTGCATGCTGGGAGTTGTAGTGTGCCCCATCTGGAGCGCCCCGCACCCACCTCTGGGCTCCGTCCTGTACTCGTACTCGAACAGATAGTCGAAGTTGAGCTCCGGGTCGTCCCCTGGGGCGCTCATGTCTCCCGGGCAGTGCCCGGCGGTGGTGAGTTAGGCTGGCAGGAGGGCACGGTGCAGGAGGTGGCTCCTCGCCACGGACCTGTTGCTGAGGCTGAAGCTGCCGGTCCCTCCTCATCCTCCTCCCGTTATAGTGCGGCTTCCTCAGCCCTCTGTATAGCTCCTCTTGGGCCCCCTCACCGGCGCCCCCTATCTGAGTTGCGCCCAGGATCCGGCTGCACCCCTCTAGATACGCCCCTGCGTGAAGGTTCCTGCAGGTGCGGGCTCCGGTACCCGGTTTCTTACTTTGAGCGAACTCCCGCCCGAGTTTCTTACTCCCTTCTCTTCTGTCTGAGATCTGTACTTCTTGTCCCTGGGTCCCTCAGCCGAGGTGACCCTCCTTTGTGCCGCAGGCTCCCTGCCTGGATCTTTCTAGTGCTCTACCCGGAGGCAGAGTCCCGAAGCTCAAGCAGGCTCCGGCCTAAGACTCAACTGCCTCTAGTTCCCCCTGGAGGTCACTATATACCCTCCCGGGTTCCCTCCCACTGCCTGATCTAAAGTGGGATGTCGGTTTAGGGTTCTGCCTACCATCCATAAATCCACTTGCAGTGGGGTGACTACACCTCTTTTACGGGTGCAGTACCCCTTTTGTGGCACCTACATAGTGGGGCTCCACATAAGTACCTTTAGAGAAGGAGCTACTCTGGAGTAGCTGATCTTTGCCAATGGCAACAGGCGTGAATTTGTCTTGTCGTTTCCCTGTCTGTCTTCCCTTCTCCTCTTGTAGATTTTAGTTCAGTGGTTGCTCCCACCGGTCATCTTCCTACTGAGGATTGATATCTGGGCCAATGAGGGACTAGGCATCCTGCTTGGTGACAGCGTAAAAGAACGTGTACTGTATAGGGGCAGTAGTTATTTTTGTTACAGGATCTTAAAACCAAGGAAGGTTTCCATGAGAAGATGAAAAGTGTCAATTGTATTCCCTGATGGCCTCTGATGGCCAAGCCTCACATCCTCTACTTAATATAAGAAGGGGGTGCTTGGAAAAACAGGGCATATAATATGCAGCATACTCATTGCTAAATTAGCCAGGGATCATTCACAGACCTGTGATTAGAATATTAAAATTACAGGCCGTCCTGGAAACATGAGCCCAGGGCCAAATCTGAAAAAGTTGGTTGGCACAAAAGAAAGTTATTTACATATCAGGTCGGCTGATGCTGATGTGATCGATCTTTAATTTCTCCTTCCTCCAAGGAAACAGAAGATTAACTTTAGGCTGCGTTCACACACAGCGTATTTTTTGCATTTACACAGCGCTATTTAGCACAGTGCTTTCTAGTGCTGTGTAAATGCAGTGAACACAGCTCCGTTCACATGCTCCGTCTTTTTGCTGATACGCTTTGCGCTGAAAAGCGCATCCATAGAAAGAATGAACATGTGAAATCTTTTTTCACACCACTTTTTACTTACCTAGCCATGGTCTCCCAGTGATCGGTCCTCTTCCCGGCACGAAAGGACCTGGCACAGGACCTTAAACATCACCATGTGACCGTGTGACGTCACCTGTCATATGGTGCTTCCTGGTCCTAGAGCCTGCTCTTGTTGCGGGCCGGCGGGGGCTCAGAAGACACTGGCATTCACAGAGAGAGAGAGCGTGGCGAGGTAAGTAAAAGCGCAGGAGAGAAGCGCAGGCCCATTCACACACAGAACACTGCGTTCTGTGAGGATGTGCTCTTGGTGCAGTTTTGCACCAAAAGCGCATCCTCACAAATACGCTGTGTGTGAATACAGCCTTAGACTGGAAGTAATGTATTTATTTAATTTTACCCCTTTTTATTTTATAACTTCTTTGCATATCAATATGTAATTTTTCATCTTTTTTATATTTTTTTTATAAATACTGTAATTTTTATGTTTAAGCTTTAAACTTAAAACTTTTATGTTAAAGCATAAAACTTAAAAGTTTGATCCTTGTATGCTCTAAAGAATCTATAGCCTTAGGCTAGGGTCATACCAGCATTATTGTGTGCGTTCAGGGGGCTCCGTGTAAAACTTAGAATTCCTTGAATGTACACCATAATGCTGGTGTGACCCTAGCCTTACAGAGAGTGTGTGACTATTTTGACTGTCAGACAGCAGTATATTTCGGGAACGCATCACCCCGTGTGTTTGATGAGATGTGGCATTGTGTGGTGTAGCAGGAGTGTATGGACTGTGTCGGGGTGTGATTTATGGTCAATTTATAACTTATAACAGGGGCTAGTGTGCTGAATTGTGTGAGAGGAGATAAATTAACCCTTGCATGCACATCCCAAGTCATTTGCTAAGAAGTGTGTACGTGGCATCTTTGCTCAATATGGCGACTGTAAGTTTAATCTCTGGACTCCTATACATTTCCTGTCTGTCTTCTGTATGTATATACTGGGTTTCAGACCTCTATTTAGAAGATACAAACTTCTAGAAGATCCCTTAGATTAGTCTGTTCACCAGGATCTGTTGTGCTCTTTCTGTGTGTGTCTTGACCTATTACATGTTGCAGATTTAAGCTTTCTGCAGTTTCATCAATCCATATTGTGGAAGAGTTTTGGTGATTTTTTGTTTCACAATGTATATTCACCACTCCATAATAGTCCAGCTAGTAAGTGCCAGAGGAAGACATAGTAAGGTCATGGTGTAAGGGAGTGCAAACAGCAGAGGACACACTAGATTAGATCTGGCAGTGTTCGTAGAAGTGTATTGCCATCTGTTGATGACAGAGACCACACTAACCTCAGTAACAACAGAACTGTTTCCTCGAGAGAAGAGTTTTGGAGGAACACGGAGTCAGGTGGTAGTTATGGCACAGCTACTAAGAATAAAAGCCCGGAATGTCATAGAAGGTAAGAAGAAAGTGCCACCAAGATCTGGAAGGGGGCAGACCAGTGAGCAGTGGCTTGGGCCTTAGTCACAATTACCGGAGAAGTGTCTGCAAGACACTTGACCACATTGAAAACCTAAAGCATTC
Source organism: Allobates femoralis (assembly GCA_033576535.1). NCBI lineage: Eukaryota > Metazoa > Chordata > Amphibia > Anura > Aromobatidae > Allobates > Allobates femoralis. The sequence continues at coordinate 427,564,569 of JARQOC010000006.1, forward strand.
TAAGATTCCAGAAGGAACACAAAGACCAAACATCATCTCCAGAAGGAACCCAAAGACTAAAAACTGAACAACTCTGCCAGTAGACTATCTATTTGATGAGCCTGGTCACTACCTTGCAATAAATAAATAAATAAATAAAAACTATTAAAACTGTTAAAAAACGTTCACACACAGCATCCTGCTTCTTATTAGGTCAGTTGGCAGAGTAGCAGGTCATAATACAGTTAATGTAGGGACCATCCCAAAGTGGGTCACCTTGACGAGGTGGGACGCCTTAAATCATTTTTTTGCAAAAAGTTATGTACCAAGTACCCTATGTTTTTAACAGTACTAGTTTTTATTTAGTTATTGCAAGGTATTTGGGCATAACATGCACATACTTTTTTGTAATTGTTTCATTCAATTTGGTGTTTAATGTGAACATGCTATACAGGTTTGTTCACACAAGTTTGCTCTGACTCAGGTTTTTCTGTATTTATATGTAGAACGTGCACAGCTAATATTGAATATCTACTTTGATTGTTTTATAATCTATTTTAATGTCTCCTTATTAAACTTCATTGTTTGTCGTGAGTCACCCCTGTGTTGCATCTTTCTGTGTCGTTGCATCTTTGTAACCTGTTCTTCAATGGTACAGTACATGTGTTTTGGTCCTTACAAGTAAAGAATTTTAGAGTATTATGTTAGCAAACAAAGTGCTGTCTGGCAGATGAGAAGAAATGTCTAAAGGATATAACAATTTTAGAAAACAAATTTAGATTCCTCAGGGGTGGATACCTTTTCATGGCAAACTGAAAAGATGGTAATAAATAGCACATCTTCAAGACTACTTAGGTCTCCTTATCAGGCTCATAATAAGACAAAATCTGAAGAGTCACATATTATACACAAAAAGGACATAGAATAATGCAGTATATAAGACAAGCGACGAGAAACAGAACTATCAGTAGGGGAAGGGGGAAAGAAAACTTTTATGGCAATATATATTGAAGTAGTTAATAGATAAGGGGTGTGAAAGTTTTACTGTCCTCTACTTGAGGTCTGGTCCAGGGTTGTGATACCCTTAAATAGTCTGAGGAGCACATGTCTTAATTGATGTAGAAAGACATAAATCCATAAGATACAATTATTCCTGCTCTGAATGTAGAGGATATACCATAACTTTAGTCTGGTTTTGGCTATTCATGGCAGCCTCTTTGTGATGCTCAGCAATCCATTAGTGGGTACTTGCCATGGTTCACTGCTGCCATATTGGTCTGATGACATTTCTCTAAGTGCCATATAAAAGAGATGAAGAGATGCTAAAAACGTAAATGAAGGAGTTTGTACAGACTATAAGCAGCCCCATTATGAAAATGGAATCACAAGACATTTACTAAAAATACTTGATTGCTCTGAGCTGTGAAACAATGAATAACCTCCCATCCCAAATAGCGATGTAGTGCACCCGCCTGCGTCTCTCCAGCTGTGACTCAGATGGAGCTGTCAAGGCAGCTTGAGATGGACCAGCTCCAACCATCGCCTCATTTACATGCGGAGCCCATCAAAGTCATCACTGTGCAAATGAGATGTTTCCATCTCCCATGTGCATCACAATTAAAATAAATCATTTAAATTGAGACAACAAAGAACCTGACAATATTGAGGGGATGGTGAATGGTTGCTGTGAGGTCAGTGAGCTTTGGAGATTCTTATAATGCCTTTATACCATATTTCTATTTTAGCCTTCATTCCAGTTTTCTGGATGCAGCCTGCAGTGTAAAGAATGTATTTCTAGTATCAAGATTATTATTATTTATTATTATAGCACCATTTATTCCATTGCACTTCACATGTGAAAAGAGCACATATAGACAAGTAAAATAATCATGAACAATATATGGCACACACAGGTACAGGAGGAGAGAGGACCCTGCCCACGAGGGCTCACAGTCTGCAAGGGATGGGTGATGATACAGTAGATGAGAGAGAGGACCCTGCCCACGAGGGCTCACAGTCTACAAGGCATGGGTGTGGATACAGTAGATGAGGAGAGAGGACCCTGCCCACGAGGGCTCACAGTCTACAAGGGATGGGTGAGGATACAGTAGATGAGGAGAGAGGACCCTGCCCACGAGGGCTCGCAGTGTACAAGGGATGGGTGAGGATACAGTAGGTGAGGAGAGAGGATCCTGCCCATGAAGGCTCACAGTCTACAAGGAATGGGTGAGGATACAGTAGAGGAGGAGAGGGGACCCTGCCCACGAGGGCTCACAGTCTACAAGGGATGGGTGAGGATACAGTATACAGTAGGTGAGGGAAGAGCTGGTCGTGTAGCGGTATAGTGAACTGAGGCTCACTGCAGGTTGTAGGCTTGTCAGAGGAGGTGGGTTTTCAGGTTCTTTTTGAAGGTTTCCATGGTAGGTGAGAGTCTGAGTTGTGCCAGAGAGTTCCAGAGTATAGGAGATGCACAGGAGAATTATTGTATACGATTCTAGGAAGACGAGATTAGATGGGAAATGAATATTGAAGGAGATCTTGAGAAGATCTCAGGTTGTGTGTGGGAAAGTACCGAGGGACCATGTCCCAGATGTATGGAGGGGACAGGTTGTGGATGACTTTATATGTCATGGTAAGGGTTTTGAACTGAAGTCTCTGGGTAATGGGAAGCCAGTGAGGGGTTTGGCAGAGAGGAGAGGCTGGGGAATAGAGTGGAGACAGGTGGATTAGTTTACACGTGGGTCTGGGTGAGTGAGTAGCCATTAGCTTTGATGGATAGGTTTGGTGATGTGGTAGAGTGAGATGGGGAAAGATGATGAATTGTTTTGTCCATGTTCAATTTTAGAAATCAAGCAGAAAAGAAAGATGAAATAGCAGACAGATATTGTGGGATTTTGGTTAGTAAAGAGGTGATGTGTTACCAACCGGGGGTCTGCCGCCCGTGCCCCGCGGCCTGCTGCCATTACTCCCTCGGCTCCTACCGCCCCTGTCCAGCCTCAAGGATCCCGGGCGTCGACCATCCACCGACGGCTCCGGGGCGCTGGCAGCCGCCGCCCGCGGGTCGGTCGGGTAGCGTCTTCCTTACAGTATGCTCCCGGGTGCGCGCACCTGTCCCCAGCCGCAGGGGTCCAGCACCCTCTGTTTGAGCAACGCTGCTCCTCTCACTTCCGAGCCGCTGCTTGAGCTATGACAATCCATCTCCAAATCAGTATCTGCTGGAGAACTGCAGGGAACTTGCTCCTCCCCTCAGCCAATCACCAGGTCTCTGTGTTCTGCCAATCAGGAGTATCCTGCTGTGATATAAGCTTCCCATTTCCTCTTACTCTTTGCCAGGGCAATTTATATGTAGTGGACTTGCTAATCCTGGTCTGGTCAGGTTGTTCCTTTATTGGCTTGATTTCTGATTTCTCTTGTTCCTTCCCACAGATTCCTCCCGTGCCGGTTCCTCGCTGAATCCAGTGGTCTCGGTCTGCTTCCCGGACCTCTTCCCTGCCGAAGCGCTATCTCAGCCCTGCTCCGGATTCTCCGTGTTCCCGGTTCCCGTGTCTTATTTTATACCCGGTTGCTGTTTTGTTACCACGTCGCCTGGGGTCGGTTTAACACTCGTGTCCGCTTCATTGGTCCCCCCGAGGTTGGTACCGGCGGTATCCCTGTATAGGGGTTAAGCGCTCCGGGGCCTCCTTCGGTGGTATTCCGGTGCTGCGACCTTGTGGCTCTCCCCTGGGGCGTGGGTTCTTGTGTTGTTGTTGTTCTAATAAACCTGTTGACTCTACTGTACTGGTCCGCCTCTCTATCACCCGGTATCAGCATCCGCTCTACGCGGTCCAGTGGGTCCACGTGTGGGGTCCGTCAGTAGGACGTGACATGATGTCAGGTCCGGAGAGGTAGATCTGTGTGTCATCAGCATAGAAATAATACCGAAAGCTATGGGATTCTATGAACTGTCCCAGGTCAAAGGTCTAGATTGAAAAGAGTAGGAGTCCTGGGGAATACCGACAGATAGGGGGCGAGCTGACGAGGTGGTGCATGAGAGGGAGATGCTGAATGTCTGGAGTTTGAGATATGAAGAGGTCCAGGATAGAGCCAAGTCTGTGATACCAAGAGCTGAGAGAATTTATATCAAGAGGGAATCATTGGTGACATTAGTTAGGGCAGTTTTGTTTGAGTTATGTGGTCGGAAGCCAGATTGTAGCCTGTTGAAGATGGAGCAGAATGAGCGGTGGGAGGACAGTTCAAGATGGATATGCTGTTCCAGCAGTTTTGAGGCGTAGGAGAGAAGTGATGTGGGGCAATAGCTAGACACAGAGGATGGGTCTAGGGCTTTTTGAGGAATGGACGTGATCGAGGCATGTTTAATGGATGAGGAGAAGACACTGGTTGTTAGTGATAGGTTGAAGAGATGTGTTAGGGTTGGGATGAAGACTGTGGTGAGATTGAGGACTAGGTGGGACGGGAGTAGGTCAAACATGCAGGTGGTGAGATGTGATCTTGACAAAAGAGAGCTGATCTTCTGTCATGGTGGAGAAGCTGGTCTTGGAAGCAGTTATGAAGAGGGACTCTGGGAATTACAGGCCAAAGCTTTCTCTGATGTTATCAATCTTCTGCTTGAAGAAAGAGGCAAAGTCTTCAGCAGAGATAAGAAGGGACAGAGGAGGTGCTGGAAGACGGAGAGAATTGAAGGTGTTGAATAGCTGTGTAGGGGTGTGAGACAGAGAAGATATGAGAGACGAGAAGTATGTTTGTTTTGCTGCAGTGAGCATGATCTGGAAGTTGGCGAGGGACTGCTTGTATGCAACAAAGTTCTCTGTGGATTGAGATCTCTTCTATCTCCTCTCAGCAACCCTTGAAAACCTGTCTCAGTTCTTTAGTCACACTGGTCTGCCAGGGTTGCCTGTTGATTGTTCGAGGTTTGCTATGCGTGAGGAGGGTGGCTGAATTGGGCATTGTTGTTATTGTGTTGTTATATAAAGTGGCAGCAGTGATTGTATCATATAAAAAAGCTATGTCTGTGAGAGGGAGAAGGGAGTTAGAGAGTGAATATAAACCGAGGTGTTTGAAATTCATGCAAGGATGAGTGAGTTTGTGGAGTTGGGGTTATGTACTAGGAGAGGAGAGGGAAAGCATGTCAGTAAGTTGTAGTCAGACAGGGGGAGAGGTGGGTTTGAGAGGTTAGTAAGGACAGCAGTGGGTGAAGGTAAGGTCCAGTGTGTGGATGTGCTTTGAGTGACCGCGGAGGATCATTGAGTGAGGCCAAAGGAGGAAGTTAGTGATAAAGAGCCAGCTAAGTGGGAAGTGTCAATGGGGATGTTGAAGTAACCCATGAGGATAGTTGGGATATCAGTGGAAAGAAAATAAAGTAGCCAGTTGGTGAAGTGGTCAAGAAAGGTGGGGATGGGTAGCTATAGGGAGCAATAGATAACATCCAGCTGGAGGCTGGAGGGGGAGTAGATGTGGACGGGTTACACCTTAAAAGAGGTGAAGAGTAATGGAGGGTGGTAGTGAAATTGGGGTAAAGGAGCAGTTATCAGACAGGAGCAATCCAACTCTTCCACAATGTTTACTGCAGGGGTGAGGGGTGTGAGAAAGATGGAATCCACCATAGGAAAGTGTAGCTGTAGAGGCTGAGTCAGAGGAAGTGAGCCAGGTTTCAGTGATGCTAAGGAAGGAGAGTTTGTTAGTCATGAAGAGGTCATGGATGTATGAAAGTTTGTTGCCGACAGAGTATGCATTCCATAGGGCTCCTGTTAGAAGGACTGGTGGAACGGGGGCTGGGGGTTAGAAGCTGTGGGGATGTGTTGGGGAGGCCAGGATTTGGAGATATGTTGCCAGCAATGAGGAGAAGCAGAGAGAGCGTTAGAAGGTGGGAGCATGAGAGGTTACGGGGTGGCTCTGTGTGTCTGGAGACAAAGGATTGTATGTGGAGAAACTGTTCTGAAGAGATGAGATGGTTGGGGAGGATGGAGGGATGAAATGACTACTTCCTTACTAGGAACAAGCCTTAGTAACCTGAGTTAAATCCTCTATTCTATTCTTTATACTGCTGCATCCAGAGATTTTTTTTATTGCAAATTAGAAACAAGATTCAATTTCTTTTTTGTTACTTGACAATTGAACATCTCCATTTCTAGATTTGATAATTGAAATAAACCTCATCTCTGACCTGTACCAGTGTTGAGGTGCTGGCCATGCGGGGCCTTGGTAATTGTGGTTGAGGCAAAGTCTCAGCCGAGCAGCAGCGCTGATCTTGCAGCACGCGTCCCAGCTAGTGATGGGTGAATCCTAAATTACTCGGAATCGCTTGACTCTAGCGAGTCCGAGCACAGGACTCGCTACTCGTTGCGAGTCTAGCGAGTCCAATGTTAATGAATGGGGAAGCGAGTAATAGCGAGTAGTGTGAGATTTACAAATCGCAGATGTGTCTCGGAAGCTTCAGCCTGAAGCAATCCTAGTTTTGTCATTTATTTGCATTAGACTCGTTTACTTTGCAACTGTAATCGCTGGGAAACTCGCACAGATAAGAGTCCTGTCTGCTCAGTGTGCTGGCTGCCCCAGCTCCAGGGTCCTAGAGCCCGCCTGCTGCCTGATGTAGCAGTGCTGAGATTGTTCTCAGTCAGCTCATTCCCTGTGTACAGACATGAATGTCTGTGCACAGAGATGATGTAGCAGAGCTGAGATTGTTCTCAGTCTGCTCATTCCCTGTGCATAGACATCTATATCTATGCACAGGGATGAGCAGAGAGGACATCGCGTTTTGGACTGCGTCGGACGGAAGAGGATTTTTTTAATTAAAGATGGAGTCCCTAATGGCTTTTTTTTTTATTTCTAATAAAAAATTTTCTCTGTGTTGTGTTTTTTTTAAAACAATTTAATAGAAATTCATGGCGGTCATGTCTAATATTGGCGTGACCGCCATAAATTTCGGGCTTAGGGCCAGCTGATAATACAAAGCTGGCCCTAACCTCTTTATTACCCAGCGTGCCACCGCCACCAGGGCCGCTGGAAGAGCGGGGTTCAGCGCCAGAGGATGGCGCTTCAATGAACGCGCCATCTTCTGGGGCGGCTGCAGGCTGCAATTTGCAGCGGGGGGTGCCCAGAAAGCTTGGGCATCCCTGCGCTGCGGATTCCAGCCCCCAGCTGCTTAGCTGTACCTGGCTAGACATAGAAATTGCACGGAGCCCCACGCATTTTTTTTAAATTATTTCATGAAATTCTGACTCTGACTCTCTGAGATTCTGACTCTGACTCTCTGAGATTCTGACTCTGACTCTGACTCTCTGAGATTCTGACTCTGACTCTCTGAGATTCTGACTCTGACTCTGACTCTCTGAGACTCTGAGATTCTGACTCTGACTCTCTGAGACTCTGAGACTCTGAGATTCTGAGACTCTGAGATTCTGACTCTGACTCTCTGAGATTCTGACTCTGACTCTCTGAGATTCTGACTGACTCTCTGAGATTCTGACTCTGACTCTCTGAGATTCTGACTCTGGCTCTCTGAGATTCTGACTCTGACTCTCTGAGATTCTGACTCTGACTCTCTGAGATTCTGACTCTGACTCTCTGAGATTCTGACTCTGGCTCTCTGAGATTCTGACTCTCTGAGATTCTGACTCTGACTCTCTGAGATTCTGACTCTGATTCTCTGAGATTCTGACTCTGACTCTCTGAGATTCTGACTCTGACTCTCTGAGATTCTGACTCTGACTCTCTGAGATTCTGACTCTGACTCTCTGAGATTCTGACTCTGACTCTCTGAGATTCTGACTCTGAGATTCTGAGACTCTGAGATTCTGAGATTCTGACTCTGACTCTCTGAGATTCTGACTCTGACTCTCTGAGATTCTGACTCTGAGACTCTGAGATTCTGACTCTGACTCTGAGACTCTGAGATTCTGACTCTGACTCTCTGAGATTCTGACTCTGACTCTCTGAGATTCTGACTCTGACTCTCTGAGATTCTGACTCTGACTCTCTGAGATTCTGACTCTGACTCTCTGAGATTCTGACTCTGACTCTCTGAGACTCTGACTCTGAGACTCTGAGCCTCTGACTCTGAAATTCATTAAATAATAAAAAAAAAATGCGTGGGGCTCCGCGCAATTTCTATGTCTAGCCAGGTACAGCTAAGCAGCTGGGGGCTGGAATCCGCAGCGCAGGGAGGCCCAAGCTTTCTGGGCACCCCCCGCTGCAAATTGCAGCCCGCAGCCGCCTCAGAAGATGACGCGTTCTTTGAAGCGCCATCCTCTGGCACTGAACCCCGCTCTTCCAGCGGCCCTGGTGGCGGTGGCACGCTTGGTAATAAAGGGGTTAATACCAGCTTTGTTATACAAGCTGGTATTAAGCCCGAGATTCTTAATGTCAGGCCACGTTTGACCCAGCCACTAAGAATCTCCAATAAAGGGTTAAAAAAACACAACACAGAGAAAAAATTTTATTTGAAATAAAAAAAAAAGCCATTAGGGACTCCATCTTTAATTAAAAAAATCCTCTTCCGTCCGACGTAGTCCAAAACGCGATGTCCTCTCTGCTACATCCCCTGTGCATAGATAGATTTCTATGCACAGGGAATGAGCAGACTGAGAACAATCTCAGCACTGCTACATCAGGCAGCAGGCGGGCTCTAGGACCCTGGAGCTGCACAGAGAAGACAGCTGTACTCGGCTCGCAAAGAAACAGCAGTTACTTTGCGAGTTTCCCTGCTATCACTGGCACAGTAGCCGAGTCTAATGCAAACAATGGCAATCCTAGTTTTGTCAGCGTTTGCCAATGATTTGCATTGGACTCGCTGGGAAACTCGCAGAGTACCGAGTCCTGCGAGTCCCTTACTACTCGCCGAGTAACGAGTCCTAGCGAGTAGATTCGCCCATCCCTAGTCCCAGCCAACTCCCCAGTTCATCAGTCTAGTTTGTGATCACACTTGGCGAGGGCCAAATCAGACATGGATTCCAAAGTTTTTTCAATACGCTTTTGTCTCGTGAAACACGGGCACTCAGCTTAAATGTTACTTGTTTTGGGACAATAACTTTAACAGAATTAGGTGCTGGTCTGCTATCTTAACACTCTCATGCCATTCTTTCAACACCATGGCGAATCACTTCAAATACATAAAGTCTCTCTTGTGTCCAGCCCTATCCCACCCACGAGGATCAGTCCAGAGGAACAATCAAGGCCACCTTTAGACAGAGTTCCTTTGTAGCTTTATGACGGCCCGTTTGCCGGAGTCTATGAAGAAATCTGCCACACTGGCAGAGTAGGGAACAGTTGCTGCTGAACATGGACTAAGGGGAGTAGCCACAATAAGGAGGAGCAACCTCAATACTGTCGGAAAAAGCCTTGAGCAATCACTTTATTTTTTCTTCTTCTCAACTACATTAATTTTTTCCAAAACCCCCACTTGTTTCTGCTCCTGTGCCAAGTCACTAACCATAGATGATGCATAAAAACATGTCAAATGTGAACCAGTCAATTACAGGGAATCTGACAGCAGGTTTTTGTTTTGTCATCTAAGAAAAACAGGATGTAGGAACTGTAACCTAGATTCCATCAATGTGTCCCTTACTAAACTATGTGTAGCTGTTTAAAAATAAATAAGTGTTTTATCATCAGGAGATTATCACCACAGGACTAGTTGTCTCATGCCTCCTAGTTAACCTCACCCCCACCACCAGTTAGCAGTTTTCTGTCAATGTCCAGTGTACACATAAAGCTGGCAATCAGTCATGTTGGTGGGGTTATATTGTGTGGGCGGGGTTATGTACAGCTCAGTATTCTGAGATCTGCTAGATCTGCAACAGAAAAAAACTGTATCAAAATGACAGCATGCAGACCAGCAAGTGACACATTGCTGGAATCAGGGTCTCTGCCCCTACATCATGCTATTCTCAGATTAAACAGCAAAATCCTGCTGACTGCTTCCTTGTAATAGCATTTTTTTAAGTCTTGTTTGGGACTGAGCCATTGTATACATCCAGAAAGATTTCTGTTCTTCTCCCATCGGTCATAGTTAGCATAGTAATTAGACATTTAGCAAATGTTTTCCATTTGACCTCATTAACACCGACCTTTCACATAGTTATAATCATGATCATTTAATCTGTTTCTCTCTATTCAATAGTAATTTGAGTCCTGTACGGACTGAGAACTCAATGTATACATGTGGAAATGGAAACTAATTCATTTACCATTAACATGAGATAAAGGGGGGGGGAATGACTTTGAGGTGGAAGGAGGAATAATTAGGGACTGACAGCTTAATATAAGGGTCCACGTATAGTTTCATGATAACTCTAAGATTCGTATGGCCGGAAATTTGTCAGACTGCACCCATGGCTAAGATATATGTATAGGCGAAGGAGTGTGACCAGGTGCAAATTGAACCTTGGTATCCTTGCAGAACAAGCGGCCCGAAGACAATGGCCACGAGGGGGGTGAAGGTTAGAGAGGGGCGTCATCTCTCGGGCACAGTGAACGGAGAAGGAGGAACACGGGCCATGAACGAGCAGACTGCCCGATGTGGTTGTCATGTCCTTGGTTAAGTAAGAAAATAAGCATTACTTCTACAATCCACGTAGACATAGAGTTGATTACAATGGAAGCAGGAGTCTGGGGATAAGACTCCCAGATCAGGGTATGCGGGGTGAGGAGAAGCCCCCTTTGTATAAGCCCATTCTATTATATTTAACTCTATGTCCTCGTGAATTGTAGAACTAAGAGTACAGACACACTAGCGTCAAACTTGCGCGAGTGCAGTGTGAGAAAAACTTGCATTGCACTCGGACCAATGTCAAACAATCAGTCAGGTTAGGCTAGGATCACACTTGCAGATTTTACTTGCTTTTTTGGAGACCTGCGTTTTTAAAAACGCACATAAAAACGCACCCATATGCCTCCATGCAAAAAACACATGCCCCAATAGCAAAAACACATGCCTTATTAGCAAAAACGCATGCCTAAAGTGCCATGCGTTTTTGGCATGCGTTTTTGCACTTATGTGAGGAGCTGCCTTCAAAAACGCATGCAAAAACGCATGGTACATTAGTACCATTTAGTACCATGCAAAAACGCATGCGTTTCCCATTGGGGCCCATGTTAAAAAAACGCATGCATTTTTAAAACAGCACCAAAAAATGGTGCATGAACTTTTTTTGGTGCTGATTCAAAAACGCATGGAAAAACACATAAAACCCATGCAGAAATGAAAAAAGCATGCAGAAACGCATGCTTATTTATAAGGCACCAAAAAACGCATGCCAAGTGTGGGGTCACACTTGCAGATTTTACATGCTGTTTTAGAGACCTGCGTTTTTAAAAACGCATGTAAAAACACACCCATAGGCCCCCATGCAAAAAATGCATGCCCTAATAGCTAAAACGCATGTCCTAATAGCAAAAATGCATGCCTAAAGTGCCATGCGTTTTTTGCATGCGTTTTTGCACTTATGTGATGAGCTACCTTAGTACCATACGTTTTGAATCAGCAGCAAAAGAAAAGTTCATGCACCATATTTTGGTGCTGTTTTAAAAACGCATGCGTTTTTTAACATGGGCCCCAATGGAAAACGCATGCGTTTTTGGATGGTACTAAATGGTACTAATGTACCATGTGTTTTTGCATGCGTTTTTGAAGGCAGCTCCTCACATAAGTGCAAAAACGCATGCCAAAATCGCATGGCACTTTATGCATGCGTTTTTGCTATTGGGGCATGCGTTTTTGCTATTAGGGCATGTGTTTTTTACATGGGGCCTATGGGTGTGTTTTTAAAAACGCAGGTCTCCAAAAAAGCATGAAAAATCTGCAAGTGTGACCCTAGCCTTAGATTGTTATTTTTTCCTCAGCTGAACTTGCATCGCATACCAAATTGCAGCATGCTGCGATTGCATGCGTATCTCACATGCAAGTGTCCAATGCAAGTCAATGGGAGCAATAAAAAATCGCACACAGCACACTAACGGAGACTGTAGCATGTAAAAAGTTAGAATAGACAGATAGCTAGGATAGACTAGGGTCACATTTGCAGTTTTTTCATGCTTTTTTGGAGACCTGCGTTTTTAAAAACGCATGTAAAAATGCACCCATAGGCCCTCATGCAAAAAACGCATGCCCTAATAGCAAAAACGCATGTCTAAAGTGCCATCCTCTACTGCTCATGCCCACTACTTCATTTCCTCCATTCTGATGACATGTGACTACATAGGATCCGCTCATGTGCAGAAGCACACCGGGACTCTCAGTGTGTAGTTTTTCACAAAAATCCATTCTACACCACGTTCCTTATTCTCTAATCCCGCGCATGCGCATTATGACCGCGGGATTCTCGGGCGCCATCTTTGTACACTAATGTATATAGAAATGAAGCCACTTACATCCAAGGAAGACTATAGGGTGTATATTTAGTATCACGCTCCACATTTAGTCACATAACATATACCTATAGAAATAAATGGCTGATTACTACATCCTTAATCCAATAATGTGCTATTGTCACTGTCCAAAGGACTTTCTACAGTTAAGGGTACTTTTACATCAGCGGTTATTTGAAATCGCGGCAGATGCGGTGAAAAAAATCGCATCTGCCGCGATTACCGCATAACCACTGCACTTGCGGCACAGTTGCGGCAAGCCCCATACAATGTATATGCGGGCTTGCTGCAGGTGCGGCAAGTGCGGTATCGGCACTTGCCGCAGGTGCGGCTGCAAAAAAACCGCGGCTGACCGCGTTTTTTTCGCGGCCGCACCTGCCGCAAGTGCCGAAACCGCACTTGCCGCACCTGCCGCACACTTACCGCAAGCCCCATAGACATTGCATGGGGCTTTCCGCAAGTGTGCCGCAAGTGCAGCGGTTATGCGGTAATCGCGGCAGATGCAGTTTTTTCACCGCATCTGCCGCGATTTAAAAAAACCGCTGATGTGAAAGCAGCCTAAGAGCGCTAATGTACAACACTCAAATGGATCATAACCACATAACACTGCAGTATATAGGGGATTGACCATTCTGTTAAAGTGACAGCTCCCTTATATCTTTAAATAGATCTCCAGCCAAATAAACTCCATTATAATAAGGGACCTCGTCACCGTCCAGAGGACTATACACAGTTAAGTGCCTAGAGTTTATCATAGGCCAGGGTCACATCTACGTTTTTTTTTTAGAATCCTGATCCGGTTTTGAGCTTTCAAAAAGCTCAAAACCGGACCAGGAAACGCTCCTCATAGGAGCCAATGCTAAACACCGGATTGCTTCACAAGCAATCCGGTGTCCGTCTCCGGCACTGCAGCCTGCGTTAAAAATCATGCAGGTTGCAGTTTTCGGAGCGGTTCTATGATCCGCTCTGCAGTAACCGGATGGCTCAGGATGTGTAATCCTGAGCGATCCGGCAACTGCATAGTTTGCTGATCCCGGCTATTGCCGGCATGAGCAAACTGTTCTTTCTCTTCTAAAGATTGTAATTTAATAAATAAAAGAATGCTTGAGGTCTCTAAGGGGGGCTTAGTCTCCCCTAGAGACCGGACGCCCACTCAGGTGGGCTACAACTACAATGCCCCCATGCCATGGGCTTCTCCGAGCTCCGTGCATGTTCCCCAACCTCCCCCCCCCCGTATCTCTATAGAGGGGTGCCTGCACCCCTCTGTTATAGGTATCCCTAATTGTGGCATAAACTAAGTTATTACAGTACAAATATAGTTGCATAGTTATGTGCTTCTTCATGATCTTTTAATATCTCTCCATGGGCGGGGCTGTGTGCTTCTGCCTCCGCCCACAAAATCATGATACCCGCCCCCTCTGGCTTTCACCCAGTGTTTTCAGGGTGGCCGCGTCATGAAAGGGGCGGGGCTAAGTTCGTGTCATACTGATAGCCCTGCCCCTTTCATGACGCGGAAACTCGCACAGTAAGGAGTCAGGCTGTCTGCTCTTTGCTGGCTGCCGCAGCTCCAGGGTCCTAGAGCCCGCCTGCTGCCTGATGTAGCAGAGCTGCGATTGTTCTCAGTCTGCTCACTCCCTGTGCACAGACATCTATATCTATGCACAGGGGATGTAGCAGAGAGGACATCGCGTTTTGGACTGCGTCGGACGGAAGAGGATTTTTTTAATTAAAGATGGAGTCCTTAATGGCTTTTTTTTTTAATTTCTAATAAAAAATTTTCTCTGTGTTGTGTATTTTTTAAAACAATTTAATAGAAATTCATGGCGGTCATGTCTAATATTGGCGTGACCGCCATAAATTTCGGGCTTAGGGCCAGCTGATAATACAAAGCTGGCCCTAACCTCTTTATTACCCAGCGTGCCACCGCCACCAGGGCCGCTGGAAGAGCGGGGTTCAACGCCAGAGAATGGCGCTTCAATGAACGTGCCATCTTCTGGGGCGGCTGCGGGCATCCCTGCGCTGCGGATTCCAGCCCCCAGCTGCTTAGCTGTACCTGGCTAGACATAGAAATTGCGCGGAGCCCCACGCATTTTTTTTTAATTATTTCATGAAATTCATGAAATAATAAAAAAAAAGGGCTCCCCTATATTCTTGTGTCCGGCCAGGTACAAATAGGCACCTAAGGGTTGGGGGCAGCTCGTCGCTGCCTGCTGGATCCGTCTGGTTCCAGAAATATGGCGAAGCCCATGTAATTTTTTTTTCTGAAAAATCAATAAAACAATCCTAAAAGAGGGACTGCATCTTTATTAACCCCTCGCCCATGGTCCAGGGGGTAATAAAGATGCAGTCCCTTTTATTTACATTGTTTTATGGATTTGTGAGAAAAAAATTTCACGTGGGCTTCGCCGTATTTCTGGAACCAGCCGAATCCAGCAGGCAGCGACGGGCTGCCCCCAACCCCCAGGTGCCTATTTGTACCTGGCCGGACACAAGAATATAGGGGAACCCTTTTTTTTAATTATTTCATGAATTTCATGAAATAATTAAAAAAAAATGCGTGGGGCTCCGCGCAATTTCTATGTCTAGCCAGGTACAGCTAAGCAGCTGGGGGCTGGAATCCACAGCGCAGGGATGCCCAAGCTTTCTGGGCACCCCCCGCTGAAAATTGCAGCCCGCAGCCGCCCCAGAAGATGGCGCGTTCATTGAAGCGCCATCCTCTGGCGCTGAACTCTGCTCTTCCAGCGGCCCTGGTGGCGGTGGCACGCTGGGTAATAAAGGGGTTAATACCAGCTTTGTTATACAAGCTGGTATTAAGCCCGAGATTCTTAATGTCAGGCCACGTTTGACCCAGCCACTAAGAATCTCCAATAAAGGGTTAAAAAAACACAGGGAAGGAGGCGTGGTTTACCCATGACTGGAGAAGCAGCGCGGTGAAGGAGCTCCGCTTCCCGCCACTGACCGTGCCGCTTCCCTACCTCACAGATTGCCTCCAAACCTGAATGGGCAAAACCAAGAAGGCTTCAGGAGCCCCCGGAACCGCTGAGACGCCACACAGAGGAGCTATAGACCGATTCCTCCGGTCTGGAAAGGACGCTCCCCAGACACAGTCTCCCTCCAAAATGGCGGCCGCGTCCTCCTCACAGCGCGAGGCAGCTCCCAGATCAGACCGGAGCAACAGACAAAGGGGAAACCGCTTCGACTGTCTCAGAGACGACGCGATGCAGGACGAGGCCACGGGAGGACCCCAGCTACCCCCGGAGAATGCTTCTAACCTGGAGATAAGTAACTATATAAAAAACCTACCAACAAAAATGGATCTTGAGAGGTTTGCATGCAGACTAGAGAATTCATACAAATCAGAGATACAGACACTAAAACAAGAATTTACTAATAGGGTGGAGGAGGTGGAGAGGGCTCAGGATGCGGTCCTGGATGAGCTTAGAGCACACAGGGAGACATTAGAATCACATACTGCCCTCCTGGAAGACCTCCTATATAGCCAGGAGGACCTGGAAAACAGGAATCGCAGAAACAATATACGGATTAGGGGGCTTCCAGAAACTGTCTCGCCTGTGGATCTACCAAAGACTGTACAGAGCTTATTCAAACAGATATTAGGAGATCCGGAGGGCCCTGATATCGACATGGACAGAGTCCACAGGGCTTTAGCCCCTAGACCATCACCCGAGGCATTTCCAAGGGACATTGTGTGCAGGATTCATTTTTACTCCATTAAGGATGCCATAATGACGGCTGCACGTCAATCAAACTCCATCACTTTTGAAAATCATACCGTGTCATTGCTCCCTGATCTGGCCAGGAGAACCCTCCTCCAACGTAGGGGTCTACGGCCCTTACTGAATCTCCTGAAAGATAGGGAGATAAAGTATAGATGGGGCTTTCCTTTTCAACTCATAGCTTCTAAAGATGGCCGCTCAGCCTCCCTCAGGAAAATAGGAGACCTCCCCGCATTTACAAGAGCCCTTGACTTGCCCATGATTGATCTACCAGACTGGCCCAGGTTACAGGCCCTTCCTGACCCACCGTTGCGCTGGAGCAGATCACCCAGGGCTGGACATTCCGGAAAGGCCCCCACCTGAATGGACATGATGCGAACCTCGGTGTACATTACATGGATGGGGTCATGACCCTGTTGGCTCGGATGTCCCGGGAGACATAAAGAGCCTGTTGTTGGCCTGGTTTAGTTAAGCTGTTAACAGAAACATCCGAGGGTTACCCTCTTCGTTAGTGTTGTATATTTAGAGTAATTTTTCCTCTAATCACCCTCCTCCCCTTCTCCCCTTCCCTTCTCCCACACCCTCTTCCTTCTTTTTCATATATCTTTCTCTTCCCTCTTAATCACTACTCCTCAGCTTCCCTTACCCCCTCTTTCCCTGGTTCCTTCCTCCATTCTCTAATCCCTACATAACCCCTTCCCCATAACCATACACCTACTTTTCCCTCTTGGCACTCTTATATCCTCCTTTACCACCAACTCACTCTAACTCTCACAATCTATTACTGATATACTTAATCCCTTGCTATCGGTGGGGGAGACTTATATAGGACATGTGAAGACGTCTTCTACATATGACTTCTGTGTCTATCCTCTTCCCTACATTTTCCTCTCAATCCTTCCATTCCCTGCTCCAGAAATCCTTATTAAACTTCTATCACTTTTCCCTATCTATCTATAATCCTCCCTTTTATTTGTTTATACATTTCAGAAGGTATTTTAGATACTCGTTAAGTATAATAGTCTCATACATCTGCAATGATCGGTTTACAGGGCTAAATCCTCTAGTTAGTCAACAGCCCATATAGTTATATGTTATAGAACTAAGGCAACTTACATAAGTTAACTATAAAATTTTTATAAACTGTGAGATGGGACGGCTGGAGGTGTGCGGTGGGCTCACCTGCTCCCCAGTCATCCCACGACTCCCAAGTGCTGGACAAGGTTTGTCCATATTCTGCACCTTTTGCCATGTCACAGCTTCGGCCTGACATGGAACTCCTTTGTTGGGTTTTTACCCATTACTCTCTTTTCTCTCCTTTTCCTTTTCCTGTTTCTCCTCTATATTCTCTCCAATTGTCTTTTCTGTCTCTCTTTAGTCGTTACTCAAAAGTGGTCCTTGAGAAAATGGTCATACTATGTCAGAAATTAGGTGTTGCTCACTGAATGTGAGAGGCTTGAATAAGCCTGAAAAGCGACGTCAAATATTAACGACCGCAAAAAAGTCCAAGGTTCTTGTGTTGATGCTACAGGAGACCCATTTTAGATCTGATGCTCTCCCTGTCTGCGGCTCCCGGGAATTTCCAGCTTGGTTCCATAGTACCAACCCCACGTCCAAATCTAGGGGAGTTTCTGTGGCATTCCACAAATCTTTCTCCCCTGAGGTCGTGGATCAGGAAATTGACCCTGCAGGTCGATACATATTCTTAAAAATTAATTGGTCTTCTCGCTTATATATTCTGGCTAACGTATATTTTCCCAACAGGCATATGCTGAGATTCAGCTCGAAAGTCAAAAGTCTGCTGGAGAAATTCGCAGGACAAGTCCCCATTATATTGGGAGGTGACTTCAATCACCCTATAGACCCGAAAGTGGATACATCCTCAGGTAGGTCATGCCTTCCTGTACCGTCTCTCCAACGTTTGGCAGGGCACATGGAGTCGCTGCGCACAGTGGACATATGGAGATTACTGCATCCTGGGGAACGAGACTTTACTTTCTTTTCTCACACACATTCAGTGTATAGCAGGATAGACAGATTCCACATATCCCAGTCCCTTTTAGATTTTGAGGTCAAGTCATACATCGGAAACATAATACATTCAGACCATGCACCGATACATTTAATCTTGAGGATAGGGCCCCAGGATAGAAAAGAATACACGTGGCGTCTTAATGAATATTTACTAAGAGACCCAACTTGCTTCAAAGATTTGATCTCCGCTATTCAAAATTTTAACTCAGACCATGCTAGGGACACTACCTCACGTCCAATACAATGGGAGGCCCTGAAGGCAGTACTTCGGGGCGTTTTAATATCCCATGGTTCAAGGCTAAAAAGGGTGAGATCTCAAGAGGTGAAGGATTTGCTCCGAGAAATCTCTCAGCTGGAAGGCCTCCATAAACAGACTCCAACACCCATTTTAACGACCCAATTATCTACAGCTCGTCACAAACTCCTTGCAATATTAGATCAAAAGATAAAATCCAAAGAGACAGAATACATTCAAAATTTTATTTATTGGGTAATAAATCTGGGAGACTATTAGCGCGAGCGCTCCACCCGAGAAATCAATGCACATATGTTTCTCACGTGACCAAGTCAGATGGGACAAGGGTGCATGCCACTAAAGACATGATGGAGTGCTTCTGCTCCTTCTACTCATCCTTATATAATATAGAAAGGCCCACTGATGTTGACTATGACCGTAATTTAAGGGAATATATTGGGAAAAACGGTCCACCCCCTTTGTCTGATGACATTAGAAAAGAACTGACTTCAGACTTTACTATGGAAGAACTAGATGACGTATTAAAATCCCTTAAACCAGGAAAGAGCCCCGGCCCTGACGGTTACTCTTCAGGCTTCTACAGATCTCTAGCGGAATATTTAAACCCTCGTTTTCTGGAAGTATGCAACAGCATCTCCAAGGGGGAGGCTTTCCCTCCTCAGGCCTTGTTGGCCCACATAGTGGTTTTGCCGAAGCCTGGAAAGGATCCGTCACTCTGCAGTAGTTACAGACCCATATCCCTTATGAATATAGATATTAAAATATACGCTAAGTTACTCTCAAATAGATTAAGAAAATTTCTACCATCCCTAATAAATACAGACCAGGTGGGTTTTGTCCCGGGACGCGAGGCTCGTGATAATATCATCAGGTCCGTAGCGGTCATTGATGGGGCAAGGAGGAGGGGGGTTCCCATGTGCATCCTGTCGATAGATGCCGAGAAGGCCTTCGACAGGGTGCGATGGGACTTCCTATTCACCACTTTGGAACATATTGGATTAGGTGGGGTGATGTTGGACAGAATTAAGGCCCTTTATACGGCTCCGTCAGCTCGAGTGCGGGTTAATGGGTCCCTATCGGACCCCTTCCCCATCCAGAACGGTACACGCCAGGGGTGCCCTTTATCTCCCCTGATATATATTCTGTGCATGGAATCCCTGGCGGGAGCTATACGGACTAATAAGTCGATAAGGGGACTTGAGACGGGGGACACGGAGCAGAAGCTTGCACTGTTCGCAGACGATGTGCTCCTGTTTGTGACCAACCCTCTCATATCTCTACCAAACATAATGGAGGAATTGAGCATTTATGGAGACTTGAGCAACTTCAAGATGAATGAGTCTAAATCGGAGTTACTCAACATCTCCATCCCGGCATTGGTGGCTAAATTAATAAGAATACAGTTCCCATTCATATGGAAACAAGACGAAATTAAATATCTAGGGGTAAAACTGACTAGGGACCCCTTGAATCTCTACACTAGAAACTTTGTGCCCCTACTGACCACCTTGGAAGTAGACCTTAGGTCTTGGAATAGACTCACGATCTCTTGGTGGGGTAGAATCCACTCAGTTAGAATGGACCTACTCCCCAGAATTCTGTATTTTCTCCAGGCCGTCCCGATCCTTCTTCCGGCATCCTTTTTTTCCAGACTCAAGACTCTTTTAACCAGATATATTTGGAATCATAAAAGAGCTAGAATAGCACTTAGCACATTGTGTAGAAGGCCGGAGGAGGGAGGAGTGGGCATGCCAAATTTTCTAATCTACCACAAGGCTGCTTTGGGCAAGTGCATCTTGGACTTGTACAAGCAAGCAGCCACACAACGCTGGGTTGAAGTAGAATATGCACTCGATACATTATGTCCTCTGGCAAGGGTCTGGTTCCATAGCTCTAAACCTCCGCCTCCCCACTCCTTTATAATATCCCAATTGGCATTATTCATGAAAAACCATAATCAGTTGCTACATATGACCACGAACCCTGGCCCTCTAACCCCCATATTTAATAACCCGGCTTTTGGTATGGAGAGTGGGGAACACTCCTTTCTGGGTATACATAGAAAAGCACATCCAACAATTCACAATTACATCACTCCAAGGGACGTAAAGAAACTGGAAGACTTCTACCACACGGCGCCTGCCCCCCCGGGTGCATGGCTTCAGCACGCCAGGTTGCGTAGCTATATTAAGTCCCTACCCTGGTCAGACATCTCTAGACAACCAACAGCTTTCGAAAGGCTTTGCCTCGAGAGAGACCCAGTCCCCCATGCGATTTCAGCTCTACACGTCATATTCCAGAACTCTATGGAGACGGGAGACAAATACTCTGCCAAATAAATTAAAATGGGAGAGAGATTTCCATACTGAATTCTCACCAGTTGATTGGGATAAAGTAATATTGTTCACACACAAATCAGCTACATCGGCGGCGCTACTGGAACGGAACTTTAGGCTGTTGGCGAGATGGTACAGGTGTCCGGCTGACCTACATTTAATATTCCCATCGGTGTCGGACCGCTGTTGGCGTTGTCTTGAGGATTGTGGCACCTACTTACATGTTTGGTGGGACTGTCCTCTAATCCGCCCGTTTTGGGAGGAGGTATTTGACCTGCATAACATGGTTACACAATCCAGTGTTCCCAAAACGGCCCATGTAGCCATGCTGAATTTACTAGATATGTCTATTTCAAAATACAAAACTAATATGATCAGATATTTCCTTTCAGCGGCTAGAACTTTAATAGCCAGAAGATGGAGGAATGAGAAACGTCCAGATCGAACTGATTTGATTTCTGAGCTGAACCACATGTGTAGAATGGAGGATATCGTTGGCCAGAGCTCTCCAGATCCAAAAGCAATAGATAGACATTGCCGCCTGTGGTCTCCTTGGATCCTCTTCAGAGAGTCTGAATCACTAAAAAGGTGGCTGACATTGGGATGATGGGGGATGTGGAGGTGGACGGGGATCCCGGGGCCCGCGGATGGGGAAGATTAGTCTTCCGCATCTCCTGCGGTTCACACATAGGAACTACTATGGGCATTCGTACTCGGCTACTTACCACATGAATACTTGGTTGAACCCTCTCTTGTACACCACTTAGATATTCGACTTTAGTTGATTTATATTGAGAACGACTAATCTCTTCCCTTTGTGGGAATCCTCTTCTTCTCTTTCTTCTTCTCTTCTGCTCTTCTCCTTCTAATCAATCTTTATAATTTCCTCTTATAATTAATATATCACGATTTAATGTTTATATATGTTCACCTAATAAAGCGATTCTAGGTCTAGAGAGGACGAGGTAGAGATAGAGATAGGGGTCTGAACGTAAGACCCGGCGAAATAACTATCTACTTACAAATTGTCTTGGAATAAGCAAGGGACAATACAAGAGATTCAATGTCACCAAGAATCTGCGATATAGTGATTTTATGACAAAATTTGAATATTTCGCTTTCATTGTTTTACTCTATAATGTTTTATGTTTTTGAAAAAGCAAATATGAAACATGTTTTTGCCGTGTGTACAATGTATATTGTGTCCTTAACATGTACTTACACACTTTAAATAAAATCTGATTTAACCAAAAAAAACACAGAGAAAATTTTTTATTAGAAATTTAAAAAAAAAGCCATTAGGGACTCCATTTTTAATTAAAAAAATCCTCTTCCGTCCGACGTAGTCCAAAACGCGATGTCCTCTCTGCTACATCCCCTGTGCATAGATATAGATGTCTATGCACAGGGAATGAGCAGAATGAGAACAATCGCAGCTCTGCTACATCATCTCTGTGAGCAGGTGGGCTCTAGGACCCTGGAGCTGCGGCAGCCTGCACAGAGCAGACAGCCGGACTCAGCTCGCAAAGTAACAGCAGTTACTTTGCGAGTTTCCCTGCGATTACTTGCACAGTAATGAGACCAATGCAAGTCAATGGCAATCCTAGTTTTGTCAGAGTCTCTGACAAAACTAGGATTGCCATTGATTTGCATTGGACTCATTGCTGTGCGAGTAATCGCTGGGAAACTCGCAGAGTACCGAGTCCTGCGAGTCCCTTACTACTCGCCGAGTAACGAGTCCTAGCGAGTAGATTCGCCCATCCCTAGCGAGTATACTCGCTACTATTCGGCATTCGCCGAATAGTAGCGGTATTCGGGCTACTTGCTACTCTCTCAGTACTTATGTGTACTCGGGAGTAGCGAGTAGTCCTAATACTTTTGCAGTGTATCTATGGATACATTGCAAAAGTAGCCTAAAAGTGAGTAAAAATTGTTAAAAAACAATAAACTTACATACTCACCTGTCCGACGCCTGCACCGGGACCGGAAAACCTCACCTCCGCTCGCTGGACAAGGACCTTTCACTACCAGCCAATCAGATGGCGGGTAGCGATCTGGCCAATCAGATGGCACCACGTCACATCACGTGATCGCTAGCGGCCACCTGATTGGCCAATTTGCAAGGTCTTAGATGTACTATCAGGACCCTGCAAACTGGCCAATTAGGTGGCCGCTAGCGATGACGTAGTTGTTGGCTGGTAGTGATTGGCTGGTAGTGAAAGGTCCTTGTCCAGCGAGCGGAGGTGAGGTTTTCCGGTCCCGGTGCAGGTGTCGGACAGGTGAGTATGTAAGTTTATTGTTTTTTAACAACTTTTACTCACTTTTAGGCTACTTTCGCAGTGTATCTATAGATACACAGCGAAAGTATTCGTACTCGCTATACTCGCAATGAGTAGCGAGTACCACTACCTACTCGTTGCGAGTATAGCGAGCACGAATAATAAGGTACTTGCTCATCCCTAGTTACCGCATTGCAGTTGCCAGAAACGCTCTGAAAACTGCAGCCTGCATGATTTTTAGAGCAGGCAGCAGATCCAGAGCCGGTAACCGGATTGCATGTAATGCAATCCAGTTACCATAATGGGCTCCTATGAGGAGCGTTTCCTGATCTGGTTTTGAGCTTTTTGAAAGCTCAAAACTGAATCAGGATTTAAAAAACATGCCGCATGTGTTACCCTAGCCTTAAATAAGTTAAAAAAATAGGTCGCCCCAGTATTTTTCATTGCCAGTGCAGGTAACACCAAGCAGCGGGGATTTGCAACCAGCAGCTGCTTGTTTTACCTGTGCTGGCAAAATAAAATACAGCAAAGCCCTACACATTTTCTACCAGGAAATTAAGCACTTTATTATTAAAAAAAACCCACAGAAACAGGTTTTCAAGTCAACATACATTTATTTACATACATTAGGAGGGGGAGAGAAGGCCGCCACCCCAGCACCACACAGCCTGCCCCCATTGTGACATGACCGCCCTTCTGATACGATAGCATCGGTCTCCTATCTAGTTGTTTATAATGACCATACATTTCTTTAGAGATCTTTTCTCCACTACCTCCTCAAAGATATCAAGATGGCGGTGTGGCGCCCCGCAACGAGTGCGTCACAAGAGGGTATTGCAGCCACAAATGCAGCCGCAATATTCTCTGACTCAGCAATGATCCGGTTAACATAGAGATCCAACCCTACATGCAACACCTAGAACAGAGGGCCAATCATAGGTCCTGGGGGGGTGGAGTGTTAGGGTAGTGGAGTAGCACACAATAATCTAGACAGAAAGAGAATAGTCTAGAACTCGGAGAAGAATGGTCTAAGACTAGAACTTGGAGAGGAGCGGGGGCTCCGCACCCCGTGCGGGCCCCTGGGCCGTCACCGGTCGGGTGTCAGCACCTGAGGCCTTAACTACCGGGACTGGGCATTATCTACACGGGTTCCCAAAAGACTCCCGTGCCCGCAACTCGCAGCCGGTTCACTGGTACCGAAGCTGGCAGCAGTTCACCTCTGCCACGCGAACCAGAAGAGTGGAGGAGCAGCTTCAAAGGAGCACCCCACCACCAGCCAACTTCCAGTCGTCTAACCAGCGGTGTACCCACAGAGGGATCCAAGGCTCCCCAGAACATCCAGAACGTACATCATGAATAGGGCATTGAAGCAGCCTCCCCGTACCCGACCTGGTATTCCTGGGCGACACTGGCAACCAAATAGGTAGAAAGGAGGAACACTGCGGATCTCTAAGGGACACCATCACTGCTGAGTCCACCTGGTCTACTACTCAACCACTGTATGCCATGTACTGCCTGCTGGTTACAGTAAAGACCCGTTGCAGAGACTACCTGTGTCCGTGCTTCCTTATGAACTGTCCGTCCGCACTAAAAGGTAACCGCAGCTGCCGCACAACATCTTGAGCAGCTCCAACCTCCGGGGATCACCGCTCAGCCTGTGGGGAGCGTAACATCTTGCTGCTGTCCATCCCCCGGAGGTCCCGCAGCGTCGGTAGTCCTTACCGAACTACTCATAGGTGGCGTCACGAATAAATTAAAACCCCTTTAATCTGTTCCACCAAGACGTCTTCACTTTTGATCTGCACTACACCGGGCCCCACTACCGGCAGGCGCGGTCCACCCGTGACAAGGAGGAAGGAAGCATCGCCTGTCTAAACCGGAGTCCCGGCCACGGTGAGTCAGAAAATGGCGTCACGAACAGGATACGAGCAGGCCCGTTACCCAACGGGTATAATGTGCTTAAAATGGACTTTATTGTCTACAATTTGGACTTTGTTCATCCCTAAAAGAACTTTCCCGCCTTTTCACCATTGGGCCAAGATGGCGCCCAAGATGGCGTTCCCGCCACAAGAAGCCGCCACGTGCAAGCCCAGGAGTGAGTCAACCACCCCCTCACCGTGGGAGGGCTAAAGACAAAAGGCGCCAAACTCTTTGTCCGCCCTGATTGCTCGAATCAACCATGGGGGCGGACCCCAAAGACTTTTCCCACGATTGGACTACAAAAAGCCCAGAGGAAATGGGAGTGTCAGACAGACTTCTTCACCAGCTCTACCAGAACGCTTACCGGTTGAACGGGTGTGGTTTCCCTCCAAGAAAAGAATGGCCAGCATGAGACTCCAAGACCTAATGCGGGAGGTCGAGGCGGAGGCCAGAGCAGCCATAGGCCAACCGGGTCCGGGTCCTGCCCTTACCGTAGACGGCAGCCCCGACTTCTGGCTAGAGGCTCTGCAAGACCTCCGGGTGCGGTTACTAGAGACTGTGGAATGGACGATTCGCAGCTGGAGCGCGACCCTAGGCAGACGACTACACCATGCGATGCAGCAGAGCCGACTGGGTACAGCTTCTCCAAGCCCAGACGACGTCGCCAGTTTTTCAACCACCTCACCGTCGCCTACCACCTGTCCTGCTTCGTCACCGGAGCCCATAGACTGTGTCATTCCAGTGAGAGTTACCCCTCGACCCGTTCCAGCGGACGAAACCGCAGCCGATTCCGTTCCAGAGCCGGAGCTTCCAGTACGCTCCCACGAAGAAGCTGACACCTACCTGGTTCCACCTGCGGAACCCGCGACTAGTTTCTACAATACCGAGACTGTCGCCTGTTTCTCCCCTGAACCGGAGGCCTCCTCTGCAAATACAGAGGCCTACCTGGTGACCGGGATCGAAACACCACTTCCCGCTGCTACAGAAGAAGAGGCAGGCAGCCTGGAAGTCCTGCACAACGACCCCGAGGAGAACTTTGCAGCACAGCCACCCACCGATCCAGAGGATTCCATCCCATCGTCTTCGTCAGCCGAGCAGCCCGACGTAGTCATCGAAGGAGAGGTCGAGGAGGATGACGAGGAGACCTACAGTCCAGCTGAGGATCTCTACACCGGGTTCGCCTGGGGAGACACAAGGAACCCTTCTGCCAGGCGATCAGCTCGGGTGCACTGGTCGGGTGCCGCCGCAACAGTATCTTCTCCGGTTCTGTTAAACCACGCTCCACTCCAGACTGCCCACCAAGCTCGAGCGGTTCAACAACCAGCACGCCGTAGTGACTTTATACACGCCGCACCACTCCGACGAAGAGGTACGTCGTATCCGGAGAGACGAGTGGCACACTCGACTGCAAGCCAACATGCAGGCTCGCGCCGAGGCCCGCCGCCAATCTCCATTGCCTGAACAATTCCGTAAAACCGGGCGGGTAAGCACCTTTAACTTGTCCACCGGGTGGGGATTCGTAAGGGAGGAGGGTGTGAGTACTGAAGTATTTGTGGGGCGTCGTGATGTGGAATCGCACCTACCGCGAGGACATCCAAACCGAGACTTGTATAGAGGGGACATAGTAACCTATGAGCGACATGTATGCTGTGACGGGTGGTTCGCTATACGAGTCCGGAACACTGCCCTCCATAAGTGACTGTTGTTGTTTGAACTCTGCTACTAAAAGAGACTTCTTCCTGTTTGCACCGTAACACCGCGACTTGGCGGCTACAGCCTAAACTTTTATTCTAAGGACAGCCGACCGCCCGCCGGGTCCGCGTAATGTGTTAACCTGTTTATTTACCTCACTTTTATGCATACAATGACTTGTCATTAATAAAAGTGTATTACCTGTTATAAGATATAAAAACCTCTGTAATGTGAGTAGTGTGACGCTTAGGGACAAGCGTATTCAACCAAGGGGGAGTGTGGCGCCCCGCAACGAGTGCGTCACAAGAGGGTATTGCAGCCACAAATGCAGCCGCAATATTCTCTGACTCAGCAATGATCCGGTTAACATAGAGATCCAACCCTACATGCAACACCTAGAACAGAGGGCCAATCATAGGTCCTGGGGGGTGGAGTGTTAGGGTAGTGGAGTAGCACACAATAATCTAGACAGAAAGAGAATAGTCTAGAACTCGGAGAAGAAGGGTCTAAGACTAGAACTTGTAGAGGAGCGGGGGCTCCGCACCCCTTGCGGGCCCCTGGGCCGTCACCGGTCGGGTGTCAGCACCTGAGGCCTTAACTACCGGGACTGGGCATTATCTACACGGGTTCCCAAAAGACTCCCGTGCCCACAACTCACAGCCGGTTCACTGGTACCGAAGCTGGCAGCAGTTCACCTCTGGCACGCGAACCAGAGGAGTGGAGGAGCAGCTTCAAAGGAGCACCCCACCACCAGCCAACTTCCAGTCGTCTAACCAGCGGTGTACCCACAGAGGGATCCAAGGCTCCCCAGAACATCCAGAACGTACATCATGGGTAGGGCATTGAAGCAGCCTCCCCGTACCCGACCTGGTATTCCTGGGCGACACTGGCAACCAAATAGGTAGAAAGGAGGAACACTGCGGATCTCTAAGGGACACCATCACTGCTGAGTCCACCTGGTCTACTACTCAACCACTGTATGCCATGTACTGCCTGCTGGTTACAGTAAAGACCCGTTGCAGAGACTACCTGTCTCCGTGCTTCCTTATGAACTGTCCGTCCGCACTAAAAGGTAACCGCAGCTGCCGCACAACATCTTGAGCAGCTCCAACCTCCGGGGATCACCGCTCAGCCTGTGGGGAGCGTAACATCTTGCTGCTGTCCATCCCCCGGAGGTCCCGCAGCGTCGGTAGTCCTTACCGAACTACTCATAGGTGGCGTCACGAATAAATTAAAACCCCTTTAATCTGTTCCACCAAGACGTCTTCACTTTTGATCTGCACTACATCGGGCCCCACTACCGGCAGGCGCGGTCCACCCGTGACAAGGAGAAAGGAAGCATCGCCTGTCTAAACCGGAGTCCCGGCCACGGTGAGTCAGAAAATGGCGTCACGAACAGGATACGAGCAGGCCCGTTACCCAATGGGTATAATGTGCTTAAGGTAGAACATTTCTAACATTTTGCAATATAAAAAAAGGGCATACATATATAGATTAAGAACGAAACAGATCTATCAGTGTTGCACTCCAATTTCTTAAAACAGCAAGGTGCATGATGAGTATTTGGATTGACTCACCGCGGCCGGCTGACTCCGGTTTAGACAGGCGATTCTTCTCCTTCCTTGTCACGGGTGGACCGCGCCTGCCGGTAGTGGGGCCCGGTGTAGTGCAGATCAAAAGTGAAGACGTCTTGCGGGAACAGATTAAAGGGGTTTTAATTTGTTTTCTTCGTGACGCCACCTATGAGTAGTTCGGTAAGGGCTACCGACGCTGCGGAACCCCCGGGGGATGGACAGCAGCAAGATGTTACGCTCCCCACAGGCTGAGCGGTGATCCCCGGGGGCTGGAGCTGCTCAAGATGTTGTGCGGCAGCTGCGGTTACCTTTTAGTTAATGACGGACAGTTCATAAGGAATCACGGACACAGACAGTCTCTATAACGGTCTTTACTGTAACCAGCAGGCAATACATGGTATACAGTGGTTGAGTAGTAGACCGGGTGGACTCAGCAGTGATGGTGTCCCTTAGAAATCCGTAGTGCTCCTCCTAGCTAAGTGGTTGCCAATGTCGCCCAGGAATACCAGATCGGGTACGGGGAGGCTGCTTCAATGCCCTATCCATGCTGTACGTTCTGGATGTTTTGGGGAGCCTTGGGTCCCTCAGTGGGTACACCGCTGGTTAGACGACTGGAAATCGGCTGTTGGTGGGGTGCTCCTGTAAAGCTGATCCTCCACTCTTCTGGTTCGCGTAGCAGAGGTGAACTGCTGCCAGCTTCGGTACCAGTGAACCGGCTGTGAGTTGTGGGCACGGGAGTCTTTTGGGAACCCGTGTAGAAATGCCCAATCCCGGTGGTTAAGGCCTCAGGTGCTGACACCCGACCGGTGACGGCCCAGGGGCCCGCACGGGGTGCGGAGCCCCCGCTCCTCTCCAAGTTCTAGTCTGCTCTCTTCAGGTTCTAGACTTCTTCTTTTTTTAGACCATGTGTCTGTTCTCCTGCACTACCCTAGCACTCCGCCCACCAGGACCTAGGATTGGCCCTCTATTCTAGGTGATGTATGCTGGTTGGATTTCTAAATTAACCAGGTCACTGCTGAGTCAGAGGATATTGCGGCTGCATTTGTGGCTGCAATACCCTCCTGTGACGCACTCGTTGCGGGGCGCCACAGGATGAACAATATACTGTATGTCCTAAAAAGGTCCTTGTAGCTGCGATATGATATCAAGTGAGTATATATATGACAGATTTGGCAGAAATCAAATACAATTTATCGAAGTAAAAGTATAATGTAAGAATGAATGGGATTGTATTTAAAGAGGACCTGTCACCAATCCAGGCATGGTGATCTAATTACAGCACTGGATGCAGCATGTCTGCAACATCCAGGCAAGGGGTCCCCCAGCACTTGAGCAGCCCTGTACCCCGAGATAATACACTTAGAAAACTTACATGCTGCAGCCATTAAGGAGGTGGCTAGGGGCAGGAGCCGAAGGGCAAATTCACACCCCCTGTATGTCTAATCTGCCCACCGCTGCCAATCATCCTCTCCCTCTTCAGCAGCATTAAATGAAGGTTTTTTTTTTTTTTTCAGAACTTGCCGTTTGGCCCCTCTGTTTAAATGCTGCTGGAGAGGGAGAGAATGATTGGCAGCGGTGGGCAGATTAGACATACAGGGGGTGTGAATTTGCCCTTCGGCTCCTGCCCCTAGCCACCTCCTTAATGGCTGCAGCATGTAAGTTTTCTAAGTGTATTATCTCGGGGTACAGGGCTGCTCAAGTGCTGGGTGACCCCTTGCCTGGATGCTGCAGACATGCTGCATCCAGTGCTGTAATTAGATCACCATGCCTGGTTTGGTGACAGGTCCTCTTTAAGTGCAGTTATATTGTTCCAAGTTTGTTAAATGGAATGTTACATGGCACTGCTGGGTCAGATTGGTAATAATGTGTAATAAGTACTATTACCGTATATACTCGTGTATAAGCTGACCCGTGTATAAGCCGACCCCCCTACTTTTGCCCCCAAAACCTGGGAAAACCTATTGACTCGTGTATAAGCCGAGGGTGGACCCCAGCACAGGTGTACAGCCCCCAGCAGTGTGGTATACAGGCCCCCCAATGGTAGTATACAGCAGCCTCCCCAGTGGCATATACAGGCCCCAGTAGTATATACAGCAACCCCAGTGGTATACAGCAGCCTCCCCAGTGGTATATACAGACCCCACCAGTATATACAGCAGCCCCAGTGGTATATACAGCAGCCCCAGTGGTAAATACAGCAGCCCCAGTGGTATATACAGCAGCCCCAGTGGTATATACAGCAGCCCCAGTGGTATACAGGCCTCAGCAGTATATACAGCAGCCCCCAGGGGTTATACAGCAGCCCCCAGGGGTTATACAGCACCCCCCAGGGGTTATACAGCGGCCCCCAGGGGGTACCCAGCGGCCCCCTGGGGGTACCCAGCAGCCCTCAGGGGGTACCCAGCAGCCCTCAGGAGGTACCCAGCAGCCCCCTGGGGGTACCCAGCAGCCCCCAGGGGGTACCCAGCAGCCCTCAGGAGGTACCCAGCAGCCCCCTGGGGGTACCCAGCAGCCCCCAGGGGGTACCCAGCAGCCCCCTGGGGGTACCAACAGCCCCCTGGGGGTACCAATAGCCCCCAGGGGGTACCCAGCAGCCCCCTGGGGGTACCAACAGCCCCCTGGGGGTACCAACATCCCCCTGGGGGTACCAACTGCCCCCAAGGGGTACCCAACAGCCCCCTGGGGGTACCAACAGCCCCCTGGGGGTACCCAGCAGCCCCCAAAAGCTGGCACTGTCCCCCCTTGTAAGGGCCCCCCCCCGCTGCTTATACATTACCATCCCGGTGTTCTGATCGGCGCCGCTCCTCGGTGCTTCTTCTTCATCCTCCCGTCCTCGCTGGCTGCATCCGGGATCTCCAGCCGTCGCGCGATGACGTCATATCGCTGCGACAGCCGGAGATCCCGGATGCAGCCAGCGAGGATGGGAGGATGAAGAAGAAGCACCGAGGAGCGGCGCTGATCAGAACACGGGGATGGTAATGTATAAGCAGCGGGGGGGGCCCTTACAAGGGGGGACAGTGCCAGCTTTTGGGGGCTATATGCACTGCTTCCCCCTGCCGCTGATTGACAGGGGGAAGCAGTGCATATATAATGAGCGGCCCCACGTGACGGGGCCGCTCATACAGCAGCCTCCCCCCGCCTCCTCCAGCCTCCACAGCCCCCACCACCGTATATGACTCGTGTATAAGCCGAGGTGGGGACTTTTCAGCCCAAATTTTGGGCTGAAAAACTCCGCTTATACACGAGTATATACGGTACCTGTTCTCTATTACAGCTGCTCCTTTATCTCACCATTCTCATATTTTTTTTGTTTCTTTCTTACTTCTCAATGTCTTTGTTTTCCATTAGTAAAACTTTGTCTGCACATTCTTCCGAGTCAGCAGTCTGCCCTCACTGGATGTAAATGCCAACTCCAGCAGCCGTTCAATTTGCAATACAACACTTGATATTCGAGATTTTCAAAGGTCAGGATAAAGAAATACGAGATGCTGAAATGTCCAGAATAAAAAAACATTTCCATTAGAAACAAAGTTGTAAATTATTTTTTTTGAAAGTTACTGAAACCTAATGTGTCCTGGCATGGAGTTTGCTATAAGGCTAGGGTTACACTTGCGTTTGTGTGGCGCCCCTGCATCCAGGAGGCCACAAAAGGGAACTGCAGCCAGGCAGGTAGGACAACAAGTTGCACAACAACACCCTCACAGCCCACACAACCCACGTGTAGGAGAAGGTAGCATCCAGCCCTAAGATTGGATACTCTAAGGAATCGAGGGGTGGTGGATTTGGAGGAGTGGGTTGGGCACACATGTAGTCAGGTGACTTGACAGTATATAGGAAGGGGGAGGAGGAAGGAGTTCAGTAGGCCCAGGGTGCTGAGCAGCAAAGACAGAGACCAGAAGCTGAGGAGCACAGCACAGGCCAAGAGACAGCAGAAGGTTGAGCTGAGCTGAGCAGCAGCAGGAAGGAGCGCAGAATCTGTACCGAGCCAGTGTGAGCCGGAGGAGAGAGAAAGCCTATCCGGAGCCAGTACCCCCAGGAGTGTGCAGGAAAGAGAGGGACGGGGAGACCCGGGCCCTGGACATACAGCTGAAGCTATCGACTGCAGGCGGAGTAGCCCTCCTATTATACTGAGAGACGCAGAGGGAAGGAGCCTGGTAGAGCCTCATATTGCAGGACTGCTGGAGGCTGGGCTGAGTAGAGTGTCAGCTCTAGAGGGGACCGTAGTTTTACCCGGAATCCCCAAACAACACGACGGGGGACCACAGCTAGACGTTAGGGTCCCTACCCCAAAGGACAGGCAGCTCAGTGACGACGAGGAGGACCCACAAGTTCCCGAGTCACCGCCATACTGTCCGGCGTTTCACACACACACCCGTAGATACGGAGACCGTTAACAGCCCTGAAAGGACACCAACAGACTGTGTGAGGGGTCACAGAGAGAGAGGCCTGGCTGCAGAGCAAAGGGGAACCCGGAGAGGGAGAGTGTGCCCGTGTACTTGTACTGAACTTTGTAAGAACTGTAACTGACTTGTGAACTGTATGAAGAACTGAGAGTAAACACGGAAAACCCTGAGATTGCCTCCCTTGTGTCTCTGCATGAAAGCGATTCTCTCCATACAGGATTACAGAAAGCCCTCCACCTGCAAAGCCACAGCACAGCTTGTCCGCACCAGCACTGAGGAGAGATCCCTGCAGCGTCTGCACAGTAAGTGTACTGAACATTCCACAATAGACTTAACCCTTACTGCCCCGGGGAACACAGTTCTACCCACTGGAACTATCCCATCTAGCTGCTATTCCATTCTCCCCGGAGGTTCTGCAGCAGCGTCGGCCCCATCACTGGCCGCATATAGTGGGTGGCCTCACGACTGACAACCCCTGTAAATATCCCCTTTTATTGCCGAGCCCAGGACACGGACCGGACCAGGACCACCCGTGACTTCCCCAGCACCAGACCGGTCCGGTACCGAGTACCCCCGTCCCAGTGGGCCCGACATTTGCAATCCAGTTAGGCTAAGGTCACACTTGCGTCTTTTGGCCCTGGTTTATGATGACCTTGATGGCATCTCCCTAGCAGAGTCTAAACTTGATCATCTCCAGCAGGGGGCCTAATGAGCAGTGGAATACTGCTTGGAGTTCTGGAGATGGGCCACTGACACCCTTTGTAATGACCGTGCACTCAGGTATCATTTCTGTCAGGGGTCGTCAGATATGTTGAGAGATTCTGTACCTCAATATTCTACTCTGGAGTCACTGGAGGCTTCCATGTGTGGCGCCCCTGCGGTTCAGTCACCACAGTGGTATCGCCCCCTAACAGGGGATGGTATCATTTCCAGAGATAAATGGAGCTTCCTACATTCAGTAAATCCATGCACTCACACACAGCCTTATCCCTGACCAGAAGGGGAAGAATAAACACCTAATATTCTGGGGTGAATGCTTCTTCTGGATGAGGGGAGGGGTTAGTTAGTGTAGTGAGGGAGAAAGAAGGAGAAGCACGAAGGGATTCAGGGAAGGAGAGAGAACAGCCTGGAGCTGGAGCTGTATAAGCTCGCTCTAGAAGTATGCTGATAGCAGGACACCAGAGTCCTAGGCTATACAGGGATTGCAAGCCCTGGTAGCAGAATCTGGATGCCAAGGGACTGCAGGTCCTCGTGTCACTCTTACAGCACCAGCCGCACCACATTACAGAGAGCTCAGAGCTGGGACCTAGAGAACATCTTACAAAGGGTTCGCATTGCATGCTGGCTGAAGCAGCTGCAGACGAAGAGAAACAGGGGAACAGATCAGCTCATAAGCTGTTGAATCCCCGAATAGAAGGGCAGAGAAGGTAAGATTATTCTACCCACTTAGTGGAGCGGATTTCACTTGCTTTTGAACAGACTGGACTCTGGACTTGGTGGCAGTACCCTGGATTCAATCTGTTACCAAACATTAGTAAGGGTAAAGACTACATTCCTCTTCCTTGTCTCTGTCTGATGTGCCTCACTCTCCAACCCCCATCATCACCTCAGAGGCTCGCTCCTGCAAAAGGGAGTGCTCCATCTAGCTGCTCCACCATCTATCCTCTGGGGACCCTATAAGCAGCACATCTCAACCCTGACCAGATACCTCAGCTGGCATCACAATAAACCATAAACTGTTAACCCCTATAAATACCCCTTTTCAGTTGTTTGGTCAGAGCCACAGGGCTGGGCAATTGCCACTGTGATATCCCTGATAGACTGCCCGCCTGGCTACCAAGTACCTCGGCCTGCGTGACTACTGCACATGTCTCTTGCTATAAGGGTGGAGAGAAGCCTCAGGGAAAGATTCACATGAACCCTGCCCCCCATTGCTTTCCCCATGGAGGTGGTCCCACAGGTGGAGGTTGACAAACCTATGCAGCTAGGGGTGTGTAACCTCTAGGGATGGGCGAATCTACTCGCTAGGACTCGTTACTCGGCGAGTAGTAAGGGACTCGCAGGACTCGGTACTCTGCGAGTTTCCCAGTGATTACTCGCACGAGTCCAATGCAAATCAATATCAATCCTAGTTTTGTCAGAAACGCTGACAAAACTAGGATTGCCATTGTTTGCATTAGACTCGTGCGAGTAATCACTGGCTACTGTGCCAGTGATAGCAGGGAAACTCGCAAAGTAACTGCTGTTTCTTTGCGAGCCGAGTCCAGCTGTCTTCTCTGTGCAGCTCCAGGGTCCTAGAGCCCGCCTGCTGCCTGATGTAGCAGTGCTGAGATTGTTCTCAGTCTGCTCATTCCCTGTGCATAGACATCTATATTTATGCACAGGGGATGTAGAAGAGAGGACATCGCGTTTTGGACTGCGTCGGACGGAAGAGGATTTTTTTAATTAAAGATGGAGTCCCTAATGGCTTGTTTTTTTATTTCAAATAAAATTTTTTCTCTGTGTTGTGTTTTTTTTAACCCTTTATTGGAGATTCTTAGTGGCTGGGTCAAACGTGGCCTGACATTAAGAATCTCGGGCTTAATACCAGCTTGTATAACAAAGCTGGTATTAACCCCTTTATTACCCAGCGTGCCACCGCCACCAGGGCCGCTGGAAGAGCGGGGTGTTCAGCGCCAGAGGATGGCGCTTCAATGAACGCGCCATCTTCTGGGGCGGCTGCGGGCTGCAATTTGCAGCGGGGGGTGCCCAGAAAGCTTGGGCATCCCTGCGCTGCGGATTCCAGCCCCCAGCTGCTTAGCTGTACCTGGCTAGACATAGAAATTGCGCGGAGCCCCACGCATTTTTTTTTACTCCGACTCCGAGACGACTCCGACTCCGAGACGACTCCGACTCCGACTCGACTCCGAGACGACTCCGACTCCGAGACGACTCCGACTCCGAGACGACTCCAACTCCGAGACGACTCCGACTCGGACTCCGAGACGACCCCAACTCCGAGACGACTCCGACTCCGAGACGACTCCGACACGACTCCGACACGACTCCGACTCCGAGACGACTCCGACTCCGAGACGACGCCGACTCCGAGACGACTCCGAGACGACTCCGACTCAGATGACTCCGAGACGACTCCGACTCCGAGACGACTCCGACTCCGAGACGACTCCGACTCCGAGAGGATTCGCCCATCACTAGTAACCTCACATTAGGTCACCTGCAGTACGAAGTGGGATGTGGGAATGTTTCTACCGCAGAGTTAAGAGTAATTTTATTGGTGTTTGTTCATCTTTACCCAGATAAATATCTAAGAAGCTGCCTTCCTCAGGTCAAGTGGCAGATGGTGACTTGGGTGTGTACATTTCCTCCATTTTCCCCTGTTTACATTACAGTACAGGATGGCAATGCAGGAGAGCAGAGGACCCACACAGCACATGGACGACTGCAAGGACAAGTTGGCAGCCAGAGAGGTGTCCCTGCTGGGTGGGGACATTGGCACTAGGACACTGCGGTGCTGGCTTGTGTAGGAACTGAAACGCCTGCACTACATTATCTCCCTCTTCACGCCCCTTTTAGAAGATTTGAACAAAAATCACAAAATTAAAAAGGGCATTCAATTGGACATACACCAACCACAGGGAGGTCGGGGAGGACATGTCCTGCGGCAAAAATAGGTAGGTCATCAAATGAGATAGCTTTGAGGGTGGAAGATGGCCTGACTCAGCAGAGTCCATGACATGAACAATCTGTAATACAGGGGCAAGCGTCTGAGAGCGGATATGGACCCACTGGACCACAAGGGGACCCTGGGCTTACCATAACATGTGAGGGGGTTTAATTAAGCGCTTACCGGGAGACACGAGGTGCCACTTCCAAGGAAGTTATAATATAATTAAAAAAACTGGCACACACAATGGCAATATAGAGCAGATGGTTTGATAAAGCAAAACATTTTTATTTTCCAAGCAAAACAATAAAAATCGCTCCCAATGTTTCGACTCACAATCGAGCCCTCATCAAGGGAATCACTTTTTACGTACAGAAAAAAAATCAACAAAGGGATATCAATAATTTGCAATACAGTACAGCATAAAGCAAAGAAATATCAATCAAGTACAAATGTACAATGTAACCGTGACATACTATTAACAGTTTAGACCAGTCGCGTGGGAATAGAGTTAGCATTAAAAAAAAAAAAACTGGTATAGTCCCATATAAGTTGTGGACTGTGATCGGGGTTGTGGATCCAACAGACAATGCTGACCCATGTGATATAAGTGATCTTTACGGATAGGTTATACATGGAACAAGTAAAAAGATGTTACCCTGGAGACGTAGCTCCTGTATTTTTGGGTGTCATCCCCTTATTAGTGCTAGTGCAATCCTTTTCCAGATAATGGTAACTATCTAGTAGATAGAAAAGCCCTAAACAGTTATTAGAGCAAAGGAAGATATAGTAGCTATAGACTAGAAAAAAGTTAGAGAAAAAGAGTAGACGTATCATATAGTTCAAGAAAGGTTACATGGTATGGGAGTCATTGATGCTGCACAGGTATATAATGTCCTAAAGGACATGCAATATGGTGAAGCCGGCAACAAGCCTTGCTCATCTCTTCCCACTTGTCTCCTGTCCAGCCTCGACATGTTGCTGTGCAGTGTACTATGTGGTCATGTTTTATAGCAGTGAAGTGGTTGGGTCATGTCTTTGCTTGTGTGCTGCTCTGGCCACATCATTCCTAGCAGACAAGGCCACACAGTGCACGATGGGCGGCTGTGACAAACTGCACTTTGCAGCCCCACCTTGACATCTCTAATATGTCAGATAAGTTACCATCTCATCCGCCATCACGTGACATTCAGCATTCCCTGGAGGTACATGAGATCAGCTTGGCACAGTTTTACACTGAAGCCCCTGTCCACACATTCACAGGGAGGCATGGGGAGTGAGAGTGGGTAATCCACTCAACCTCTGGCATGGCACAACACTTGCTCACAACCCTGAAAAGCTGGGGCACCCTTTTCACTGGCCCCAGTTAAACAGTCCTGCTCGCCTTATAGGACTGCCATCAGTTCCTCATTAGATGCAAGACCGATCCTTTAATCGGATTATATTGGGCTTGAAATCCACTCCAGTAGCATGTAATTTTAAACCAAGAACATAAATGTGTGAATTTGTGGATCGAGAGAAAAGAGCAACCCATTATTAAGTTTTACATTTAATCACCTTAACACCAACACTAGATAACAATATTTACACAATGGATTTACTAATATGATAATAAGATATGCAAATACAGGTAGGAGTGCAACAAGTATATGCAAGAATATGTCCCCAGCCCAGCCTGCCCCTGGTGACAGCGAGGAGGCACACTGTTTGACCAAGGCCCTGGCACTTGCCCAGGTGTAACTGGTGATGATGCAGGCCCTGAGGCCACTTCTTGTAATCACTTGAACCTTTTGGAAAATAAACCATTTTTACATTGCAGGGCATATGTTCATTCTCTTTAGCATTTCTTTAGTGCTTTTCCAGGCAGGTTATGAAATGTTATCTCCTGAAAAAGTCATTTCGTGCACATATCCATAGGGTGTGGGCATATGATAGTTTTTAGACCTCTAATTAATGTTATAAGCAGATGACTACTCAGTAAAATGCAGTGTTTTTCCTAATGAGTCTTCTTTGGCAACTGGTTAGCCATCTTAGAGACGACTTTGCCACCGGCAACATTTTTCCCCATTCTACATATAAGATAATAGCGGTTTCCAAGCTGAAGAATGAATGTCACTTCTTTTAGCAACTTCACATGTTTTTGGAGCCTGCAGCAGTTAAGCGAAATTACATTGGAGGGCATATATTAATTATTTTTAACATTTATTAAACGCTTTTTTGAGCTTGTACCCACTTTGAACAAGACTTTGTGCGCATATAGTCTTAGGGATGATGCAAATGTCTATGACACTAATGAGTGTCCACGGGTCTCCCATGCCTCTCAGGCATACTCATATTCAGCATTTCAAGTTTGGGTCAGTAGACCACTGGATAGTCTGTGCATTGAGGTCTGTGCTTGGGAATCATTTCACGGATGTCTACATGGATCCTGCGATCTAATGATTAGTATTATGAGATAATTATTATATTTGTATATCTAACCTTCTCACCCACATTCCGCCATGTCAAAAGTGAAATCTTCCCCCGCTCACGGCTGCTAAATTATGCCCTCTGACAATTATAACCGCAGGGCCCCATTCTAAATACAGGCCGAGCTGCAGATGTCGGTCCTTCCCTTAACAACGTTTGGATCCCTGTGAATAAATAGGCGGTGGAGAGAGATAATTTGCGTCGGATTTAGACAGAAACGTTTTGTTGTCAAAAATATTGTTTCCTCCTTATTGAATAGTAGGAATCTGTCTCCTGTTCTTTGCACATCAAGGCTGGCAATTACGCAGCTGCAGGCCATATAAAGAGGCCAAAATTATAGATATACACTGTGTAATAACACCTCTGGCTGCCAGCGGAACGTGCAAATGATTTGTGCTGGTTAAAAACAGCTTTACATGGCGAGGATGCTCCGTCCTGATGAAAAGGAGACGCCAGGCGATGGTGGTAACAGCAGCATAGAACGCACAATAACAGAGATTAATAGATCGGAAAAATGGGAAAAATACAAGCAACAAAATCCAGATTTGTGAACTCCAGCTGATATAATACAATAAGATAATACCTGCCATAAACGGCTTAAGGTCGCTCTCCGTATCCCCATCATTATTGGGTCTTATGGTGCTCTTTAGTGTATGTGCAGCAATTTCCTTACAATCATTTTTTTTCTAACTGGTGCTTTTTATTAATTGTAGTTTATATCCATTTTGCCACCACCATAATTGAAATCAGCACTCCATGTACTGACGTCCTGCTGAGCTTATAATAATGCACAGCCGCCAATGTGCACTGGTAAAGCTGCAATGTAAAGCATGAGGGAGGGACCGCACAGCGACCTGAGCGTCTGAGGTGGATTAAAACTACTGTAAACTCCATTAAGTAAACCGCCTGAGCTGCAGTCCCTAATTCTAGCTGTACACTAATGGAGCAGAACTGCCGTAATAAATGGCTGACTGGGAATAAAACAAAAATGCGGTAAGTATCACCCAGTGGAGCTTGGTTATATTTCATGTTAAAGCACATAATTCGACTTTAACTTTAAAACAGGTTTGTAGGGATTTTGCTATATTTATGTTGAACATACCTTTAACTAGAGTAAGAGGTTCCGGCACCAATAGATATATTCTAAAAAGACTTTATTCCAAAAAGGCAATTTAAACCATAGGCAAACAAGGCAATACAGTTGGGGCATTGAGTGGGGTATGTGTAGGAATCTGGCTACGTTAAGATGGAGTAATAAACATTGCTACAGGGCGGGGAAAGGGTGCACTGTCAGAAAAGTATAGTGATAACAAATTTTAAAGATCGACTGGCAACACCTGAAGGTGCTAGTAAGAAAAAACATTATAATTAAGAAATCCGCTGCACACTAAACACTAAACTGACTGTGAACTAGCATACTGGTAATCAAATGAATAGCAGGGCTATGTGTACAGCTAAGACAATCTGTATATGGAAAAGGACATAGCAGAAGCTGCTTCAGATTATAGAAAAAATTTAAAACCTTAGCTTATGCACTGGCCATTGCGTTAAGAAGCTGACTACAGTAAGATGGAGGACTTAGCATGGCTACTTAGCCATGTTAAGTCCTCCATCTTACTGTAGCCAAGTTCCTAGACATACCCTCCCATGCAGGTTTTAATTGCACTAAAAAGCACATAAACACCCACACATGCAGTTGTATACCGTAAGCTTGGCACAGTTATAGGGCTCTCACGCAATGGCCAGTGCATAAACTAAGTCTTATTTTTTGCGTCTTGAGCTGACATTTCTAATGAAACCATTTTTGGGTAGATAGACCTTTTTGATCACCTGGTATTGCATTTTCTTG
Organism: Allobates femoralis; assembly: GCA_033576535.1. Lineage (NCBI taxonomy): Eukaryota > Metazoa > Chordata > Amphibia > Anura > Aromobatidae > Allobates > Allobates femoralis. Next base: position 427,605,124 of record JARQOC010000006.1, read on the forward strand.
TAATATTCTGGTGACCAAAATCCGTTACACAGTGTACTTAACTGATTTATTGATTTCATAGTTTAATAGATCGAGCATTTCAGAAAGCGGTGATACCAAATATTTGTATTTGTAAATGTATTTTTTTTAATCATTTATTAATGGGGCAAAAGGGGGTGATTTAAATTTGTTTTTGTTTTTCATATGTTTTTAAACTTTTTATATTTTTTCTTTATTTTACACTGCCCCCTAGGGGACCTCAGTACTATTCACTCCGATCGCTTCTCCTATGTACAGATGAGCTGCTGCACATCTGTGTACAGAAGAAATCATCACTTCCTGTGGATGCCGATGCTCACAGACATCCACAAGAAGTAATTGCAGACAGCAACCAGGGTAATCAAAGAACTCGGGCTGTTAAGGTAGCATATCAAGGTCCCAAGATGGCATCACGGGACCTCCGATGCTGGCAAGGTGCTTTGGATTGCACTGTCAGTGATTGACAGCGCTATTCAAAGGGTTAACAGCACTGATCGCACTGCTGATCCGATTGGTGCTATTAGCTTTACATGTCAGCTGACCAGATCAGTGACATATACAGGGAATGATGCAGGCTTAGCGCGTGAGCTCGGATCAGGGGGGACATGGCCAAGTACATGAAGGAGTTAAGGGTACTCCACACTGATGTGTAAAAATCAGATTTTTAAATTTAGATGAGTGGAATCTGTATGGGTGCTCTCACACTGGAGTTTGAAGAATTGATCCATTGTTGCTCCAGGAAACTCCTCTTAGTGAGAAATTAGTGGCATGCAATTTTCAATCCATATGTTATAATAGTGCTATGCTAGTGCGATTTTTTTTTCAGCTACTGTCCATGTGCAATCCATGTGACGTCCATGTGCAATTTTATCATACTGCACGGATTCGTTTTAATTGCCAGTGTGAGAGCACCCTAAGGCTATGTTCACACGTGGCGTATTTGCCATGTTTTTTTCAGTGGCGCGTTTTTGTGCATGTTTTGCGCAAAAAAGCTCAACTGCATTTATACAGTGCGCTTTTCATGGCGCTCTTTTCTTGAGCCTATTTTATAATGTGACCTATGGGAAAAGCACACTGAAAAAAAACACAAAGAATTGACATGGTCATTCTTTTTACGCACACGCTTTGCAGTGAAAGCGAGCGCGCAAAGAAGCGCAATAATACGCAACCTAAAACTCATAAAAAGAACTAACATAAGTATTGCAATGTCGAAATGAGTTGTTGTGCACATGATCAGTCTTTTAGAGCTCCTTTCAATTAGTTCAGACTTCACTTCAGAGTGGCAAAAAGAAGTGACCGGTCCATTCTTTAGGCGCAGGAGAAAAAGCTGCTCCAAAAACAGCTATAAGAAAGCAGCAGGTAAGGTCCTGAATGGTATATATATATTGTATATATATATCATATAGGCTGGTGGGATGCACATAGGCTGTGGTGGGGGCACATGCTACTGGGGGGTACATAGGATGCTGGGGTGGGGGCACAGGCCGCTGGGTGTCAAATAGGCTGGGGCGGGGGCAGAGGCTGCTGAGGGGCACATAGGCTTCTGGTGTGGGTGCATTGGCTCCTGGGGGGCACATAGGCTTCTGGGGTGGGGGTACAGGCTGCTGGGGGGCACATAGAGTGCTGGGGTGGGGGCACAGGCTGCTGAAGGGCATGGAGAGCAGGCACAGTAAAACAGACCGGCGCTATTGGCATAGGTGTTTTACTGCACCTGTGCTCCACAGGTTTGCACATGCGCACTTAATCAGAACGATGCCATCTTGGAACACCTATGCCAATGGCCGATCTGAAATCAGACCAGCGCCATCGACAAAAGTTTTCCAAGATGGCGTCATTCTGATTAAGAGCGCTTGCGGGGGGGGGGGGGGGGGGTTTAGCACAGGCGCACTTAATCTTTTTTACAGTGGATTTGTTCTTCTGTCACTGGTGTTTGTGGTAGGCTACGGTGTTCGAGGCACGTCGTTTGTGTCACAGTAGTGTAGTGTAATGTATGTAGTGTTGTATCAGCAGGCACACTGGTGGTACTGTGGAAGGCACTGGTAACGCCAGCGGGCATCATATTAGCACACCCATCACTTGGGTGCATTAATATGGCTTCCGGCTACACAGTGAATTATGGGATTCGTGGACATTGCTTCAGAAGTTGATGACACACGCTACTAGGTAAGTATATACCGTAATAGATTATTTTTTATATTATTATTTATTATTGTAGCGCCATTTATTCCATGGAGCTTTACATGTGAAGAAGGGTGAATACATAGATAGTGTGAGGCACCGCCGGCATGATCCACATGGCCGGGGTACATCACATGTAGGATCAGAGGATGATCCTGTGCACACTGGCCGGTTTTCCTGTGATGGTAATACTGTGTGAACCAACCTGAACACAATGAGTTCATGAGCCTAATGAGCGGCAGTGAGAGTGAGAGGAGTCCATGAGGAATAGGATGTGATGAGTGAGTGCTGACAACCCGGAACACAGGGAGTTAACCTGAGCTGTGTGGAAGCTGATGATTAGCAGCTGAGGGGGTGTGTCCATGTGGGAGTGGCTGGCACGATAAGAGCCGGCCACCTGAGTGATTGTGAGATTCATTCATGCTGGAGGCTGAGATTCATTCATTCTGGAGGCTGAGATTGATCCTGGAAGCTGAGAGTGATTGAGATGAAAGCTGAGACCAGCCTGAGTGCAGAGCAGTCCAAGGCTCTGTGTGCATGACATGATGGGAGCATGCTGGCTCCATGCCGGTGCCGAGGTCCGTGGTCGTGTCCGCACCTAGAGGGGGAAGCCATGGTTGACCCGTGGACGCTAGACCGGGCGTGGGGTGAAACACGCCCGGGAAAGGAGCCTGTGGGGATGCCTGGTGGAACCTGTGACCCAGGTAGCGAGACCCGGATCCGTGCCCGGTAAGAAAGCAGTTCCCGAGCGATAGTGTGAACTGTGCACCTGGTGTGCGTAAATCATGTTAGGCGAGTATAGACCGCCCTTGGGACCGACTCAGTGGAGTCCGTTAAAGGTCCTGATAAACCGGAATGTATGTAGCCCGTGGAGGCAATTGTATGTAGTGTGCCAGGCGGGCATAGACCGCCTTTGGGTCCGAGTCAGAGTACTCAGTTAAGGGACCCGATGAACTATGTGTATGAGGGCGTAAGTAATGGCCCTGAATGAGAGATGATGACCTATGTAAGACCCATGTATAATAATGTGGAGAGACAGTGACCCAGCTGGTATGGATGATGTTGGAGGCGTTCCGTCCTTGGGACGAGAGGGAGGCTTGCCCTGCTGCTTGCAGAGGGTACCCGTCCCTCAAACACGACCTCTAATGGGGTGAGTGTGCCTGTGGTGCCAGAGACAGGGGTAAGAGGGCTCCAGTAGGTAACGGATGTAGAGGTTCCCGTCTCCTATGGTTTGCCAATCCCTGTAATGGGCCATGGAGGGGCCACAGTCCATGGATGTGGGCTGTGAGCAGGTGTGTGATCCATGGACGTTTGAATGATGGATCACATACGGTATGTAAGGACCCGGTCAGGCAGGATTCCTGACTAGGGGTGAATGTGTATATCATCATGCTGGGGTGACTAAAGCCAGGCGGCAGGTACCGCCATTGGGACCCACAGGGCCCGTTGAGGCGTATGTAACGAAGGTCAGAAGCAGGGGTTAGAAGGGCTCACGTACAGAGTAACGCGTGGTTAGGCCGGAGGCCGCAGCCCCGGGTTACTAGGGTTTGCCAAATCCCTGTTATGAACCCGGAAGGGTCATCATCGAAGTATATCAAATGTATTTATTATAAAGGTACTGTAAGATGTGTAAGTAGGCCGGAGGCCGTAGCCACCCGGGAGCTGTTGGTAGAGCTCCAATGGGGACAGAGATGGTTACAGGTCCCGGGTTACTATAAAACGTTATGTGCAATATAAGTGTTATGTGATGTTAAATGTAAATGTATGGTGTATTTATGTAAAGTGTTGTTAATCAATGTGATATGAGTCAAACATGCTACCCGGGTTATGTGATTACTATGTGAAAATAAACGGGTAGACATTGGTTAACTTAAAAACACGTGTTCTTGTCGTTTTGCAAGCGGGTTCCCCGGTTGCTACCTCACAATAGGTACAATAATTATCAATAATACAAGGCATACAAACAGGTAAACAAGAAGAGAAGACCCTGCCCACGAGGGCTCACAGTCTACAAGGGAAGGGTGACGATACAGTAGATTAGGAGAGAGGACCTTGATCGCGAGGGCTCACAGTCCTTAAGGGATGGATTAGGATACACTAGGAGAGAGTAGAGCTAGTCATGCGGTAGTATATTGGACTAAGTGATACTGCAGGTTGTAGGCTTATCTGTAGAGGTGGGTCTTCAGGATCCTTTTAAAGGTTTCCACGGTGGATGACAGTCTGATGTGTTGTTGCAAAGAGTTCCAGAGTATGGGAGATGCACGTGAGAAATCTTGTATATGATTGTGGGAAGAGGCAATAAGAAGGTAGTAGAAAAGGAGATCTTGTGAGGATCGGAGGTTGTGTATAGGTAAGTACCAAGAGACCGTGTCACAAATGTACAGAGAGGAGACAGGTTGTGGATGGCTTTGCATGGTTAGGGTTTTGAACTGGAGTCTGTGGGTAATGGGAAGCCAGTGAAGGGATTGGCAGAGAGAGTAGGGGCGGCACAGGTGGATAAGTCAGTGTTTACGAGAGATTGGAGGGGTGCAAGAGTGTTAGAAGGGAAGCCACAAAGCAGGAGGTTGCGGTGGGAGATGATGAGGGCATGCTCTAGTGTTTTTGAAGATTCTTCATTATGGAATGTATGTATCTGGGAGATATTTTTGAGTTGGATATGACAGGAGGTGAATTGGATATGTGGCTTGAAGCAGAGAGCAGTCACATGTTTACCCTGAGGCAGCGAGTATGAGAGACTGGGGAGAGTGAGCAGCTATTGACTTTGATGGATAGAGCTGGAGGAGAGGTAGAGTGAGATGGGGAAAGATGATGAATTCTGTTTTGTCCATGTTCAATCATAAAAAATGAGCTGAGAAAAAGGCTGCTGTTTTGACTCATTATCTGTGTTGACTGTCCAGGAAAATGGGATGAAATCTCAAAATACAACTCTAAAATAATTTTTAAGCCGCACACCAGTCCTGCAAAATAGAAAAAGGCTTAGGCCGGCTTCACACAACAGTTTTCAGCTGTCAGGTTCTGTCCGGTGTTTTGCAGGATCCACCGGACAGAACCTGACAGTTCAGGATGGCCAGAAAATGTGGGCAAATATGCCCTCCGATCCTGTCCTGTGCAGGATTCGTTTCTGTTCTGAAATTTCAGCCTGCCTGTTCTGTGCTGCTGTCTATGGTGCTGAACGTTAAAGCCGCGGCTCAGAAATGCTGCTGTCCATGGTGCTGAATGAGCGCGGCTGCATTTCAGAACCTGCATTGTTCTGTACATGGCATCCGGGAAACAATCCGATTTATTATCGGATTCAGGGTAATCCGGCGCCCGTAGACTCCCATGTTAAGGGTGCTGGATTGCGCCAGATCCGGGAGGATCCATTTTTGTCAGATTTTTGTACCGTAGGCAAAAAATAATGCAGACTCTGATTTTGTCTCCGATGCAAAACGAGACAAAATCAAATCAGGGAAAAAAAGCACAAAACCGTATGGCCAAATAGGACCAATCCGGTACCATAGGGACACATGGTGGCAAATCCGGATCAGGCTCGGTCTGGTTCAAACCGGACTGGACCTGAAAGCTGAAAACCGTGGTGTAAAGCCGACCTTAGCACTTATAGTGTAAGCAAGTAGTCAGTTTTTCAGGTCATGAATCTGATGACATTCACTAATGATATAACAGAGAGCAGCTGCCTTATATCTCAGTTTTGATCTTGCAGTCTGTCTTCTGTGTATTGTTCCTCTCTTGCGATCACATCTAATTTACTCAGGAGAAACTTCCAGCTTATATGAAGTGGCTTCATTAGGACAGCACAGGAGCGTTCCTGTCACTACGTTTGAGCCCTCGGCAACTGGTAACCTTTATGTAGTGAAGACAGTGGCATCTGGTCCTGCCTGTTGTCCCTAATTTTACTGACTTCACAATATGGCACTGAAGTCATCTCACAATAACTAATGCCGTGCCAAAAGATGTTTCTCAAGATACATATGGTGAACAATTAACATATAGTATACTTAATTATATATATGTATATTTAGGTTCCCCATCTTCTCCTCACCTGTGCTCCGACTAGCGCATGTGAATCGGATCACAGTGTGACACTTACTTGGGTCTGGCTCTGATCAGAGTTTGGGCTGAGGGTCATTTGCATAATCAGCAATTCTTTTGCATGAGACAATATATGGCCATGTGACCCTTGCCTTCAAAGTATTTTCCAATATTCGGATAACCCCTTCTCAATTGTTATTGAGTCCTGTAGCCAACCAGCGCCTGCTTCCCTCTCATTTCCATTGAACGATACTGTAACCTAAAGAAGTGAGAGCTGTTCCTCTCTGACTTTCTCCGGATGTCTATTACATCTGAACAAAGTGATCGGCTGCGGTACTGACATGGCATAACAGCGTCTCGTTTGCCCCGGCACACACATCGTCAAAACTGTTTCGACACCAGAGGTGACTACAGGCTGTTTTTATTTTATACGAGGGAATATAGCAATTGAAAAGAGGTTGAGTGAGAAGAGGACAATCCCTTTAAAGAGAACCTGACAGATTTATGCTGCTTGAACCACAGCGGTAGAAATCAGAGCCTGGTTGCATTATTGCAGCTAAGTATGGCTGGTTTCACACTGCAGTTTTTTCACTGATCAGTTTCCATCCGATTTGTGTGCCAAAACCAGGAGTGTCTCCAAAACTCAGAACAGGTGTCAATCTTTCAATTATACTTTTTCTCTGCAAGTTCCTCTCCTGGTTCCTCTCCTGGTTTTGATACACAAATCTGATGGACACTGATCAGTGAAAAAACTGCAGTGTGAAAGGTCCCTATGTTGTACTTTGAAATGTCACAGTGATTCAGAGAAAACATATTATGAAACGTTGGCTGAAGACCATGGTGGTCAAATGATTGGTTCAAGAGGTTAGTCCCAAGCAGCTCTTCCTCTCTCCACTCCCCTATACTGACAGGTCTCTCCCCATACACACACATAATAAGAGACCTGTCAGTCTAGAACATCAGAGCAGGAAAAAGCTGACAAGGACCTGCCTCCTGGACTAGTCCTCCATGATGCATGGTCCCCGGATGGATTTCAAAGTATGATTTCTCTATTAGGCTGCAGTGTTTTAGAGTAAAGCCTTTGCGGCTACGATTATGCAGCCAGTATCTGTATTGAAGTTCCCTTCAATGGCGTAAAGCACTAATTATGATTATGTGGTGTTGGGGTTCGACGGATAACGCTGCAATGAGTTTTGTACATCCAGATGCCTACAGCCATAGTGGTTGCTCAACACCATCCAGATCCTTTTAAGACCATTAGGAACATATCCCCTTCACTCTTGCTTTTTGATAATACAGTTCCATCATTGAGCTTGATAGTTCTTGAGGTAGAGGATGAGAAAAGGGTACTAGTTGCACTGCCGTGATGAAATAGTAGTCCACCATGTATAATTAATCTTTTATTAGTCAACACGTTTCCAAGCACCTTGCTTCTCCATCAGGTAAGACCTTATCTGTGGGCCTTGTCTTTCCTCCAGCTTCACCTTGATCCCTGGATCATTGGTTTTCATCATTGAGCTTGAGAAAGAGTCGTATAAACTCCAAATGCTACTAGCTTGTATCATATTTTATGAATAAAAAGACCTGTTTAAGCCTAGGATCACACGTGCATTTTTTGGTGCTGATTCAAAAACGCAGGGTGTCCTAAAACACCTTAAAAAACACATGCAGAAATGTAAAAAAGCATGGAAAAACGTATGCTTTTTTTAAGGCACCAAAAAAAACGCATGGCATGTGTGACCCTAACCTAAGGGTAAGTTCACACATACAGTTTTAACCTCGGTTTAGCAGCGAAAACCGCAGGCGGTTTAGCATAGGTTTTATTTAAATTTATGTAAATCCTAAGCAGCTTTAGGACTTACAAGTAACCCTATGCAATTTAGAAACCGCTGTGCACACATAGTGGGTTTATGTGAGCGGATCCGCCAGCGGTTGAGCGGTTTCCGAGCGGTTTAGCAGCATACAACATGTCAATTCTTCCCAGCGGTTTTGGATCGGTTCCATGAATAAAATCCTTCATAGAAAACCGTTGGAAAAACCGCTGAGAAAAACGACTATAAACCGCTGTGCACACGCTGTAAAAAACCGCCGGAAAACCGCCGGAACACAGCTGGAGACTTCAGAGCTCAGAACTGATAATTTCCAGCGGTTTTCTGACGGTTTGAACGCCACTAAGGGTAAGTTCACACAGGAAGGTTTAGTGGCGTTCAAACCGTCAGAAAACCGCTGGAAATTATCAGTTCTGAGCTCTGAAGTCTCCAGCTGTGTTCCGGCGGTTTTCCGGCGTTTTTTTACAGCGTGTGCACAGCGGTTTATAGTCGTTTTTCCCAGCGGTTTTTCCAGCGGTTTTCTATGAAGGATTTTGTTCATGGAACCGATCCAAAACCGCTGAGAAGAATTGACATGTTGTATGCTGCTAAACCGCTCGGAAACCGCTCAACCGCTGGCGGATCCGCTCACATAAACCGACTATGTGTGCACAGCGGTTTCTAAATTACATAGGGTTACTTGTAAGTCCTAACGCTGCTAAGGATTTACATAAATTTAAATAAAACCTATGCTAAACCGCCGGCGGTTTTCGCTGCTAAACCGAGGTTAAAACTGTATGTGTGAACTTACCCTAAGTCCCTAAATCCACTGGAGTGTTTTTTTCTCTCTTAATTTGATTTGCCCTGCTGAGCTCGAGCCAGACACATCGAGTACCACTATGGACATACGGCTGCTTTGATACCCAAAACAGTGCTTTGATACCGTTTTTTCCCTCTTAACAATACAATTCTACATCTGGTGGGAGTTTCGCTTGCATATTCCTCACTTAATAGCAAAGGAAAAAGGAACATAGCTGGCCCCCTCTCTTTGAGAACCCCTTAGCAGCTACATAGTCCACCTCTATAATATATATGTGCCCTTGGAGGATGTAGGATCTGTATGTTCTATGTTTAACAGTCCAAGGCTAGGGTCACACATGCATATTTTACTTGCTTTTTGAGATCTGTGTTTTCTAGAAACGCATGTAAAAACGTACCCATAGGCCCCCATGCAAAAAACGCATGCCCCAATAGCAAAAACTCATGCCTAAAGTGCCATGCGTTTTTGGCATGCGCTTTTGCACTTAAGTGAGGAGCTGCCTTCAAAGACGTATGCAAAAACGCATGGTACCATTTAGTACCATGCGAAAACATATGCGTTTCCTATAGGGGCCCATGTTAAAAAAACTCACCAAAAAACACAGCTTGCAGTATTTTTTGGTGCTGATTCAAAAACGCATGCAAAAACGCAGGGTGTCAAAAAACACCTTAAAAAACACATGCAGAAATGTAAAAAACCATGGAAAAACGCATGCTTATTTTTAAGGCACCAAAAAAACGCATGACATGTGTGCCCCTAGCCTAACAGAGCATTGCCTCTTTGAACATAAAGAATGGACCTCGCACAGACATCACTCAAGCTGTATATATGAAGTGTGGTTATGTTCTCATGATGAAAAACCTTAAAAAATATTAGTTGGGAATTTGCAGCAGTTCCTGCTTCACTTACTTATACGGAGAGGCCGGGCACCATCGTGATCCCTCTCTTCTCCGTGGTCAAACAAACTGCTGGGGATCTTGTCTCAGCTGCCCGTCGGCTCCTCATGCCGATACCTCCGAGACTCTCTGGTGCACTTCCCGTCACGGGATGTGTATACCAGTCGTCATAGGAACAATGGAAACGGCAGCACTCACCGGTCTTCATATTACGACTTTATTTGTTTAAAACATTTCAGCGGCTCACAGGTTACTCTACAGGTGCGGGGCGTGCGGGGGAAGGATGTGTGTCCCTCACAACGACAGACCATTTTGCGCCTCCTAATGACCTGTTGAAGCGCCACTAGGAGGCGCCAAACGGTCAATTGTTGTGAGGACCACCCATCCTCCCCCCGCAACCCCCACACCCTGTGAGCCGGTGATATGTTTTAAACAAATAAAGACGTAATCTGAAGACCGGTGAGTGCTACCGCTTCCTTTGTTCCAATGATGACCTGTTCCTGCTTTATATGGAGCAATGGCTCCTACTGGGGATATTACCACTCACAATGTATAGTTGAAAATTGGCAAAAGGACAGCCATCTCTACCTTTGTGGTTTCATGATGTGACATTTCCTAGTTATGATACAATGCTGTATTATTCTGAAACACATTATAATTATAACACATTGTCCAAATTGTGATATTTTGACTCTATGATTCAATCATGCAAACAAATCTTTGCAGAGTTCTGCATCATCTGGATCTTCCCATTGTGTCTTCCTATCTAATCCCTCTAGCAAAACACACTTAAGACAGTCCATTAGGTCCTATGACGAGAACAAACAATCTCTACAGACCATTCTTCACACGATAACGGAAACATCTGAGAAGTGTAGAGGATAAAAAGGAGAAAAAGAGCATTCTTCATAGAAATACAAGAACCTACTGTATGAGAGATAATGGGACTTGAAATATTATCAGTCCTGGTAAGTATTACATATAATGGAAGCTAATGTGCCTTATTACACAAGTTTGCTGAAGAAAGTGATCCATTGAGAGCTAATGTAAGAAAAGAGACTATAGCCCCATTCCATTCATAGATACATAAGACCGGGAATAACTCCGTCATATGAACTCTTCATAAATGGAAATGAAGGATATGAGGCTGGTAAAATTTTAACATCTGTATTCTGATCAGAGCATCCAAACTACCGCCTGTAATCAACTAAACGGAATAAAGATCACTATAAATCTATGGAGATCTAAGTTTAACAATAATAATAATAATTATAAATCTTTATTTAAATAGCACCAACATATTCTACAGCGCTTTAAAATATAGTGGTTAATAAACGAAAATACACAATATAATACAGTAATTCCAGTAGAGAAAGAATACAATACAATAGGAAACAATACAATAAGCATAGAATCAATGTAAAAAATACAATACAATAGATAAAGCAAAAATAAAGGTGACCCTGCTCAAAAGAGCTTACAATCTACAATCTATAACGAGATAGGGGTTACACAAAGTACAGGGGCTTATTACACTGATGGTCCAGGCATCTTGAGGAAATGGGGGATAGAAATAAAGTTACATGAATGGTCACCAGACAATCTGTACAGACCTTTTGGGTTTGGTGGAGTTTGAAGAAGAATTATGTCGAGAGAGATAGTGAATGGGCTACGTACAGTACAAAGGAATTTTGTTAGGGAGCATGATAGGCCGCCTTGAAAAGATGTGTTTTTAGGGAGCGTCTGAAGCCATGCAAGTTGTGGATGGTCCTAATTTCTTGGGGTAGAGCATTCCAGAGAATTGGTGCAGCTCGAGAGAAGTCTTGGAGCCGGGAGTGGGAGGATCAGATTAGTGCAGATGTTAGTCAATGGTCATTTGTAGAACGTAGAGAACGGGTGGGCTGATAGACAGAGATGAGGAAGGAGATGTAGGGGGGTGCTGCATGTAAACTTGTGGTGAAGAAGCAAGACTTATTGTAGTGATAGGCAGCAAGTTGCAATTGACTGGGTCATCAGCAGAAAATGATTGGCCAGGAAATGATGCCGTAGGCTCGCTGCATTAAGTATGGACTGTACAATAGAAAGTTTAGATAGGGGGAGGCCAATTAATAGAGAATTGCAATAATCAAGGTGGGAGTGGATTAGGGCCACAGTAAGGGTTTTAGTTGTTTCCATGGTGAGAAAGGGGATGATCTTCAGGTGTAAGCGACAAGAGCGGACGAGAGATTGTATATAGGAGGTGAAGGAAAGATTGGTGTCAAATGTGACACCCAGACAGCGAGCCTGTTGCCTGGGTGTTATCGTGATACCGCACACTGAGAGAGAAATGTCAGATTTAGGGAGGTTAGTGGAGGGCAGGAGGAAAAGAAGTACAGTTTTGGAAAGGTTGAGTTTTAAATAGAGAGCAGACATGATGTTGGAAACTGCAGCTAGACAGCCATTGGTGTTCTTTAAAACTGCAGGAGTAAGGTCAGGGGCTGAAGTGTATAATTGTGTGTCGTCAGCATAGAGATGGTACTGGAAGCCAAATCTGCTGATGGTGTGTCCAATCGGGGCAGTGTAGAGAGAGAAGAGAAGAGGTCCAAGGACTGAACCCTGAGGAACCCCAATAGTGAGAGGAAGAGGGGAGGAAGTGGAGCCAGCAAATGATACACTGAAGGAGCGTTCAGAGAGATAGGTACAGAGCCAGGAGAGGGTGGAGTCCTTTATGCCAATGGAGTGCAACATAGAGAGTAGGAGATGGTGGTCAACAGTGTCAAAAGCTGCAGAGAGATCAAGAAGAATAAGCAGAGAGTGGTCACCATTATGTTTTGCTATCAGAGGGTCATTGGTCACTTTGATGAGGGCAGTTTCTGTAGAGTGAAGGGGGCGGAAGCCAGACTGTAATGGATCTAGAAGAGAGTGAGTGGAGAGGTAACGGGTGAGGCGGGAGTAGACCTGGCGCTCCAGGAGTGTTGAGATGAAGGGGAGATTGGAGACTGGTCTGTAGTTAATTGTGCAGGATGGGTCAAGAGAAGCTTTCTTTAATAATGGAGTAATGATCGAGTGTGAAGGAGAAGGGGAAGATGCCAGAAGAGAGGGAGAAGTTGAAGATTTTGGTTAGGTGAGTGGTGACAACCGGACAGAGAGACTGGAGTAGGCGTAAGGGAATGGGGTCAGTGGTGCATGCAGTGGGACAAGAGGAAGAGAGGAGCCTAGCAATTTCTTCTTCTGTAACTAGGTCAAATGAGGAGAGTTAGCCGGAGGAGACGTGGAGAAGAATGGCAGTGACAGCGCTTGGAGGCTGGGAGCTGATTTCCTAGCGGATGTTGTCTATTTTCTCCATAAACTAAAAGGCCAGATCATCAGCACAAAGGTCAGTGATGGGGGCCTGCACTTTAGGACTGAGGAGAGAATGAAAGGTGTCACAGAGTTTTTTTGGATTGTTGGATAGTGAGGAAATCAGAGTGGTGAAGTAGGTTTGTTTGGTAAGGTAAAGGGCAGAGTTGTAGGTTTTTAGCATGAATTTATAATGGATAAAGTATTCTGGTGAGCAAGTTTTCCTCCATAGGCATTCAGCCGTCCTAGAGCATCGCTGGAGGAATCGAGTTTGTGATGTGAGCCAAGGCTGCTTTGTTCTATGTTTGAAGGTTCTGAGGGTGAGGGGCGCTACTTGGTCCAGGTTGCTTCTGAGAGTGTTATCATAGTGATTTACTGCCAGATCTGGACAGGAGAATGAGGAGATTGGGTACAGTGATGAGATGAGAGAGTCCGTGTGAGGGCTAATGTCCTGTAGATTTTTGGATGTTTGATAGGTAGGGGTGGGTTGTGGTGGGTGAGGGTAGGTGAGCATGAAGGAGAGAATGTTGTGGTCAGAGAGGGGAAGAGATGAATTATCTAGGGAGGAGGTTGAGCAGAGTCAGGTAAAGACCAGGTCAAGGGTGTTACCATCCTTGTGTGTCTCAGAAGTTGAGAGTTTTGAGAGGCCAAGAGATGTGGTTAGAGATAGGAGCTGGAATGCAGATAGGGAGATGGGGCTATTTATGGGGATGTTAAAGTCTCCCTGAATGAAGGCTGGTAATTCTGAGGACATGTAGTGTATCAGCCACACGGAGAAATGGTCGAGGAACTGGGTGGGTGACCCTGGGGGGCGGTATACCACTGCTACTCTGAGGGAAAGGGAATGGAATAGCCTAATGGTGTGAACTTCAAAAGAGGGGAATGAGAATGATGGGGCTGGAGGTATGACCTGGAAAGCACATTGTTGTCACAGGAGTAAGCCAACTACACCACCATGTCTGTTCCCAGGTCTTGGTGAATGGAAGAAGTGTAGGCCACCGTGAGAAATAGCAGCAGGGGAAGCAATGACTGAATCCTGGATCCAGGTTTCAGTGAGGGCCAGCAGGTTAAGAGAGTTAGTGAGAAAGTAGTTATGAATGAAAGGAAATTTGTTACATACAGACCATGGATTCCAGAAAGTGCAATTTAAAGAGGGAGATGAAGGTGTGGAGGTAATGGTAATAAGGTTAGTGGGGTTTCTGTGTGAGGTGGGAGAGGGGTTGAAGTTAGCAGAGGGCGGACCAGGTTTGGGAGGGATATCACCCAACAGGAGCATCAGTAAAAAGAGAAAGAGCAAATAGTTTATGGATTTAGGACATGATTTATTATGACAAACTTTGGAATATGATCGGCTGTGAGTCTTCAGTAAACTGCAGATAGCATGGGAGCTGTACATAGAGTCGGGCAGGAGAGAGGGGCTGATGTGAATGAGTGGTGAAGGAGGGGGGATAGGGTGATAAAAGTTGGTGGTGAAAGCACATCGAAATAGGACATTAAAATCTGAAAAAACTCACCAAAAAATCAGCCAGGTAAATATCCATTGCAACCAGCAGGAGGCTGCCAGCTCCACCGGGAGGTAACACAGATGTCTGAATACCGGTGCGCAGTCCCCTGCAACCCAGGCATGGGGGTGGCTGTGGCGCCTGCGTCCAGCCATGCTGACAAGGAGGAGACTGGTGGTATCTATAGACATCAGGTCACCAAAGGAGCGTCAGTCACACACATATATGTGAAGCACAGTGTCAAAGCCAAGCCTGTTGGTCACACCCATGCTATAAGGCCAGGTGGGTGGCTTCGCACCAATACATGCATCACAAATGAAAGACGCCCCCCCAGTCCACTAAACAGACATATGGTTAACATATGGTTAGGACTCATCCGAGTCTTGTCTGAGAGACTTGCATGTAAGTAGGAGAGTGTGTCTCCAGCCAACCACTGATTAGTAGCTTTCTGCCCATATACAGTGCTCACAGAAAGCTGCAAATAAGTGGTGGAGGGTGGCATTATACAAAACTGGACTACCTGGCAGCAGGCCAAGTAGTCCTCTAATGATAATCTCTTTCTGAGTAAACAGTGATTTATCAAAACTACATTAAAAGTACCGTCACACGCGGCAATATTTCTAGCAATTTCACTGGCAATTTGCTGGTTGCAGTGAAATCATGGACACATTGTTCTATTTTGTTGCCGTGTACAAATAGAACAATGTGTCCATGATTTCAGTGCAACCAGCAAATTGCCAGTGAAATTGCATGAAATATTGTTGTGTGTGACGGTACCTTAAGAAGCCCAGTAAATGAGACATAGCTGGAAGGGTTTCTGTCTCTACATTATGCAGCTCTGAGATTAGATGGCAAAAACCAGGTGACAGGTTCCCTTAATTTACAGTATAGGTCATTCTCATATTCCTTCAATTTTAGCTCACAAACAGTGAAAAATTAGCAAACAAGTTAATGGGGATCAGAATACAGGGAAACAACCCAACACCTATCTAGCCCTCCATGATATGAGGAGAGATGTAGTGTAAGGCTAGGGTCACATTTGGAATAGTAATTGCGTTCACCGCATCCAGATCCGGATGCGGTGAACGCAATTTGCTTCACACACATTTTGCTTGCAAAATGTGTGGATGAAGCCGCAATCCGGTAACCAGATTGCTCCGGATGTGTAATCCGGAGCAATGCGGTTGCGGTTACCGTACAGGTTGTTCATCTCTGCTGCCGCAGGGATGAACAAATTGTTAACAGTTGAATAAAAGATTAAATATTAATAATAATTGTGGGTAATATATCTCTAGGGGGTACCCACCCACCCTAGAGACATGCTGCCCACTCAGGACGGCATGTCATGTGTTAATAACTCCAGTACAGTAAGCCGGCTATTGTCGGTTCTGTACAATTCTCTCAATGAAGCCGCGGCTCCTCTGACAGCTGCATACATACTATACGTAATGTATGTATAGTTTGTGCCGCTGTCCGAGGTCCTGTAGGCATTTACAGTATATCTTTGGGGAGCACACCACCATAGACCTACTGTAAAAGCCTACAGTACCTCGGACAGCAGCACATACTATACGTATATTAGGTATGGTATGTGCGCAGCTGTCAGAGGAGCCACGGCTTCATTGAGAAAATTGTACAGAGCCGACAATAGCCGGCTTACTGTAAATCAGTTATTAGCCCATGACATGCCGTCCTGAGTGGGCAGCATGTCTCTAGGGGGTTGGTCACCCCCTAGAGATATGTTGCCCACAATTATTATTAATATTTAATCTTTTATTCAACTTCTAACAGTTTGTTCATCCCTGTGGCAGCAGGGATGAGCAAACTATACGGTCACTGCCTTGCTCAGGATTACACATCCTGAGCAATGCGGTCACCGCATTGCGGATGCTAGAACCGCTGAGAAAACTACAGCTTTCATGATTTTTAGCGCAGGCCGCAGTTCTGGAGCCGGTAACCGAATTGCTTGTAAAGCAATCCAGTTACCATAATGGGCTATTAGGAGCGTTTCCTGCTCCGGTTTTGAGCTTTTTAAAAGCCCAAAACCGGATCAGTATTTGAGAACACAGCCGCAGATGTGACCCTAGCCTAAGTGGCCATTCTCTTAATACTCACCACAATATTGCCTCTCCCTCATGTCTTTTGTATGGGCCGGCTAGCACCACTTCATATTGGCCCCCTCTGGATATGAATCATCTGTCTGCCTGCTCTGAGTGCAGAATACAATGTGTGTGATTTGATTCTTCCCACAGAGCGATGATGATGTTTTCCGCTTACTAAATGAAATAAGAAAAGATAAAAGGATTGCAGAAAATAGAACTGGAGTCTGAGAGGAGACGTCGTCCTCTGGTGTCAGGGGCTCCTTTATAAAGCGTAGAGTCCACTCCATTGATCTGGAGAGAACAGAAGACACGTACTGACCCTCCCTCTACTCAATGACCTACAAGATATTGCTTCCCGGCTCTGTCATGGCCTTTTCTTGTAACGGAAAAAGAAAGTCATCATAGTGACATATTTACCCCTTCAACACCAGACTGAACTGAAGGGTTCGTGTGGCAGAATTGTTTCTATAGGGTTACTGGCAGAGCATATTGAGCAGTTTTGTGATAAAACTGAATGACCCAACAGGTGAATCTGCAGTCAAGAAAACACCTGTCTGCCAGGGCTTCTTTAAAATTGAATACAGGGAATATCAGGATAGTCCTGTTTATGGTCATGTTGGAGTTTTCTACTGCTGAAGATACAATCTTTCTTCTGCGTGACCTCATTGGAGGTGCGGCGCGGGCTGTTATAGGTGATGCATCCCCAGGGCTGGGGGTACTCGGAACCAGGCTATTAAGCAGTTCTGAGGAGTCACATGGGTCGAGACCTGGCTTCTGTGACCCTGGGTTCAGCTGTAAAGGGGACCTTTGTGGCTTGGTCGGGATAGGGAATAGTTGAAAGGGAGTTTTCGTGATGCCACCTGTGGTATGTGGCTATAGGCGGCCACGGCTGCTGCAGACCCTCCGGGGATGATGGACGGGCAGCTGGGATGGAGCGGCTCTCCACAGGCAGAGCGGATCCCCGGGGCAGTGGATGTAGTAGAGGAGCAGGATTGCGGGCACAAAGCAACAGACAGACTCACAGTTTTGTAGTTCCTCAGTGCTTTACTGGTGCATTCGTAATTCAGACTTTTGTTAACGGGGTCCTTGCTTGAGAGCAACTTGGGGTAATCTTCACCTGGCCGGTTCTGAGGCCTCCTTGCTGCGCCCAGTGTGTAGGCTCCTGCTGCTGCTTTAGCTAAGCTGCTGGCCCTCTCTTGAGGTGCCAGTATGGCAGGCAACTCGAGTCGTTTATTTATCCCTCATCTCGGGTGATGGCTCCTGAAGTCTCTACGTTGCTTTGCTTCCGGGCACAGTGTGGCACGGAAACATGGAATTCCCCACCTTCCGGTAATAACTGCCAGAAAGTTAGACCCTGCACAGTCTCGGACTCCAGTGTCCGTGTTTTGCGCTGTTCCTCTGGGGTGAGCACGGGGTTGCTCCGCTCCCCAAGTGTTCCTTAGACACTTCCTCAGACCCTAGCCTTGGGCCTTACGCTCAGTTAGCGAACCTGGGACAAGCTAAAGGCAGCTACCAGCTTACCAGGATGTCTTCCTCAGTCCTCCTAGGAACTAAACTAACAAACTCCGCCCCAGACCAGAATTTATAGGGGAGCCCACCCTGAACTCTGGTTTAGGTCTCCCACTTCCGGCCTGGGGGCAGAAGGTGTTGTGTGCGGTTTACCCACCTGGTGTGATTACCCTTATGTTGCTCTCAAGCGTGACATTACAACCCGGGGGCGCCATCTTCTTGGAGGCTCCCGGTGGATCCAGCAGGCTGCCGGTGTCAGCAGAGGGCTTCCTCTGCTGTTCAGGACCTGCGGTGATGTCACAGCCACGTGACCGCGGGTTCACCATGGTAACCCGCGGTCACATGACTGTGACATCACCGCAGGTCCTATACAGCAGAGGAAGCCCTCTGCTGACACCGGCAGCCTGCGAGATCCACCGGGAGCCTCCAAGAAGATGGCGGAAGACGGCGGGGGCTCGGGGGGAGGTGAGAATAACCTTTTTTTTTTTTTTTTTAACCCTTGTGCTCCTAGTTAGGAGCAGTTTTACTGTACTGAGCATGCTCAGTACAGTAAAACGGGGTCCGAGGAGACATCAGATGTTTCCTCGGACCCTTCTCCATAGAGCCCCATATTATAGGGATCGGACCTAATCGGATGTGCACTAAATGCCATCCGATTTGGTCCGATCCGAATCTGTCAGATTTTATTTTCGGTGCAAAAATCGGAGCAAGCTCCGATTTATGCACCGATAATAAAATCGGACAGGATCCAAATCGGATGGCATTTAGTGCACATCCGATTTGGTCCGATGACCATAGGGCTGCATGGGGCCCAAATTCGGATCCGATGCTGTCCGATTTTGATCGGACAGCATCGGAAAAGCAAAATCCGTGATGTGAAAGCAGCCTTCCTCGATCGTCCCGTCCTCTGGGTCATCCAGACGTCTTCCCTCCGATCCCGACCTCTTCTTACTCCGGCCGGGAGCTCCACGTCCTGCTTCCTCTTAGCCGGCATCTTCCCTGCAAAATGCCTCAACAAAGATGGCGGCCGCAATCATTCTTTAGTTCCCGCCCACAGTCCCTGCCCAGTTCCCGCCCATAATTACGCCCCCTCAGGTCGCGCCCGCCATCTTGGTTGGGGCAAATACAGTTTCAGCAGCGAAATTTGCTTTTTTATCTTCACAGCACATTTCTCCTGCTTCCCCTCTGCCCCTCCAGCCTCTTCCCCTCTGCCTCTCCAGCCTCTTCCCCTCTGCCCCTCCAGCCTCTTCCCCTCTGCCCCTCCAGCCTCTGCCCTCCAGCCCTTGCCCTCCAGCCTCTGCCCCTCCAGCCTCTGCCCCTCCAGCCTCCGCTCTCCCCTCCAGCCTCCACTCTCCCCTCCAGCCTCTTCCCCCCAGCCTCCGCTCTCCCCTCCAGCCTCCTCTCTCCCCTCCAGCCTCCGCTCTCCCCTCCAGCCTCTGCCCCTCCAGCCTCCGCTCTCCCCTCCAGCCTCCGCTCTCCCCTCCAGCCTGCGCTCTCCCCTCCAGCCTCCCCTGTCCTCTGCCCTCCAGCCTCCCCTGTCCTCTCCCCTTCAGCCTCCCCTGTCCTCTCCCCTCCAGCCTCCCCTGTGCTCTCCCCTCCAGCCTCCCCTGTCCTCTGCCCTCCAGCCTCCGCTCTCCCCTCCAGCCTCTGCTCTCCCCTCCAGCCTCCACTCTCCCCTCCAGCCTACGCTCTGCCTCCTCCAGCCTACGCTCTCCCCTCCAGCCTACGCTCTCTGCCCTCCACACTACTCTCTGCCCTCCAGCCTCCCCTGTCCTCTGCCCTCCAGCCTCCGCTCTGCCCTCCTGCCTCCGCTCTGCCCTCCAGCCTCCGCTCTGCCATCCAGCCTCCGCTCTGCTCTCCAGCCTCCGCTCTCCCCTCCAGCCTCTGCCCCTCCAGCCTCCGCTCTCCCCTCCAGCCTCCGCCCCTCCCCTCCAGCCTCCGCTCTCCCTCCAGCCTCCCCTGTCCTCTGCCCTCCAGCCTACGCTCTGCCCTCCAGGCTACGCTCTCCCCTCCAGCCTACGCTCTGCCCTCCAGCCTACGCTCTGCCCTCCAGCCTACGTTCTGCCCTCCAGCTCCCCTGTCCTCTGCCCTCCAGCCTCCGCTCTGCCCTCCTGCATCCCGCCTCTGCCCTCCAGCCTCCGCTCTCCCCTCCAGCCCTCGCTCTCCCCTCCAGCTCCTCCCCTCACTCCCCTCCAGCCTCCCACTTGTCCTCTGCCCTCCAGCCTCCCCTGTCCTCTCCCCTCCAGCCTCCCCTGTCGCTCTCCCCTCCAGCCTCCCACTCCTGTCCCTCTCGCTCCCCTCCAGCCTCCGCTCTCTCCCTCCAGCCTCGCTCTCCCCTCCAGCCTCCGCTCTCCCCTCCAGCCTCCACTCTCCCCTCCAGCCTCTTCCCCTCCTCCAGCCTCCGCTCTCTCCCTCCAGCTCCCTCTCTCCCCCAGCCTCCGCTCTCCCCTCCAGCCTCTGCCCTCCAGCCTCCGCTCTCCCCTCCAGCCTCCGCTCTCCCCTCCAGCCTCGCCTCTCCCCTCCAGCCTCCCTGTCCTCTGCCTCCAGCCTCCCCTGTCCTCTCCCCTTCAGCCTCCCCTGTCCTCTCCCCTCCAGCTCTCCCCTGTGCTCTCCCCTCCAGCCTCCCCTGTCCTCTGCCCTCCAGCCTCCGTCTCTCCCCTCCAGCCTCTGCTCTCCCCTCCAGCCTCCACTCTCCCCTCCAGCCTACGCTCTGCCCTCCAGCCTACGCTCTCCCCTCCAGCCTACGTCTCTCTGCCCTCCACACTACCTCTCCTCCACCTGCCCTCCCCTCCAGCCTCCCTGTCCTCTGCCCTCCAGCCTCCGCTCTGCCCTCCAGCCTCCGCTCTGCCCTCCAGCCTCCGCTCTGCCTCCAGCCTCCGCTCTCCCTCCAGCCTTCCCCTAGCCTCCTCCCTCGCACTCGCCTCCGCCTGCCCCTCTCAGCCTCCCTCTCCTCCCTCCAGCCTCCGCTCTCCCCTCCAGCCTCCGCTCTCCCTCCAGCCTCCCGTCCTGCCCTCCAGCCTACGCTCTGCCCTCCAGCTACGCTCTCCGCCTCCGCTCCTCCGCCTCAGCTCTCTGCCCTCCAGCCTCGCTCTCCTCAGCCTCCGCCTCCCCTGCCCTCCAGCCATCCGCTCTGCCCTCCAGCCTCCGCTCCTCCTCCCTCTCCCCAGCCTCCGCTCTCCCCTCCAGCCTCCGCTCTCCCCTCCGCCTCCCCTGTCCTCTGCCCTCCAGCCTCCCCTGTCCTCTCCCTCCAGCCTCCCCTTCCTCCCCTCCAGCCTCCCATGTCCTCTGCCCTCCAGCCTCCGCTCTCCCTCCAGCCTACGCTCTCCCCTCCACGCCTCCGCTCTCCCCTCCAGCCTACGCTCTGCCCTCCAGCCTACGCTCTCCCCTCAGCCTACGCTCTCCCCTCCAGCCTATGCTCTGCCCTCCAGCCTCACCTGTCCTCTGCCCTCCAGCCTCCGCTCTGCCCTCCTAGCCTCCGCTCTGCCCTCCAGCTCCACTCTGCCCTCCAGCCTCCACTCTGCCCTCCAGCCTCGCCCCTCCAGCTCTGCCCCTCCAGCTCTGCCCTCCAGCCTCCGCTCTCCCCTCCAGCCTCCGCTCTCCCTCCAGCTGCGCTCTCCCTCCAGCCTGCGCTCTCCCCTCCAGCCTCCCCTGTCCTCTCCCCTCCAGCCTCCCTCGTGCTCTCCCCTCCAGCCTCCCCTGTCCTCTGCCCTCCAGCCTCCGCTCTCCCCTCCAGCCTCCGCTCTCCCTCCAGCCTACGCTCTGCCCTCCAGCTATGCTCTCCCCTCCAGCCTATGCTCTGCCCTCCAGCCTACGCTCTGCCCTCCAGCCTCCCCTGTCCTCTGCCCTCCAGCCTCCGCTCTTCCCTCCTGCCTCCGCTCTGCCCTCCAGTCTCCGCTCTGCCCTCCAGCCTCCGCTCTGCCCTCCAGCCTCCCCTGTCCTCTGCCCTCCAGCCTCCCCTGTCCTCTGCCCTCCAGCCTCCGCTCTCCCCTCCAGCCTCCCTGTCCTCTGCCCTCCAGCCTCCGCTCTCCCCTCCAGCCTCCGCTCTCCCCTCCAGCCTCCGCTCTGCCCTCCAGCCTACGCTCTGCCCTCCAGCCTACGCTCTCCCCTCCAGCCTACGCTCTCCCCTCCAGCCTACGCTCTGCCCTCCAGCCTCCCCTGTCCTCTGCCCTCCAGCCTCCGCTCTGCACTCCTGCCTCCGCTCTGCCCTCCAGCCTCCGCTCTGCCCTCCAGCCTCCGCTCTGCCCTCTGCCTCCAGCCTCCCCTGTCCTCTGCCCTCCAGCGTCCGCTCTGCCCTCCAGCGTCCGCTCTGCCCTCCAGCGTCCGCTCTGTCCTCCAGCCTCCCCTCTCCTCTGCCCTCCAGCCTCCCCTCTGCCCTCCAGCCTCCCCTGTCCTCTGCCTCCAGCCTCCCCTGTCCTCTGCCCTCCAGCCTCCCCTGTCCTCTGCCCTCCAGCCTGCCCTCCAGCCTCCGCTCTGCCCTCCAGCCTCCGCTCTGCCCTCCAGCCTCCCTGTCCTCTGCCCTCCAGCCTCCCCTCTCCTCTGCCCTCCAGCCTCCCCTCTACTCTGCCCTCCAGCCTCCGCTCTGCCCTCCAGCCTTCGCTGTCCTCTGCCCTCCAGCCTCCCCTGTCCTCTGCCCTCCAGCCTCCCCTGTCCTCTGCCCTCCAGCCTCCCCTGTCCTCTGCTCTCCAGCCTCCCCTGTCCTCTGCCCTCCAGCCTCCCCTGTCCTCTGCCCTCCAGCTCCGTCTCCCCCTCCAGCCTCTGTTCCTCCCTCCAGCCTCCACTCTCCCCTCCAGCCTACGCTCTGCCCTCCAGCCTACGCTCTCCCCTCCAGCCTACGCTCTGCCCTCCACACTACTCTCTGCCCTCCAGCCTCCCCTGCCTCTGCCCTCCAGCCTCCGCTCTGCCCTCCTGCCTCCGCTCTGCCCTCCAGCCTCCGCTCTCCCCTCCAGCCTCCGCTCTCCCCTCCAGCCTCCGCTCTCCCCTCCAGCCTCCGCTCTCCCCTCCAGCCTCCCTGTCCTCTGCCCTCCAGCTTCCCTGTCCTCTCCCCTCCAGCCTCCCCTGTGCTCTCCCCTCCAGCCTCCCATGTCCTCTGCCCTCCAGCCTCCGCTCTCCCCTCCAGCCTACGCTCTCCCCTCCAGCTTCCGCTCTCCCCTCCAGCCTACGCTCTGCCCTCCAGCCTACGCTCTCCCCTACAGCCTACGCTCTCCCCTCAGCCTATGCTCTGCCCTCCAGCCTCACCTGTCCTCTCCCCTCCAGCCTCCGCTCTCCCCTCCTGCCTCCGCTCTGCCCTCCAGCCTCCACTCTCCCCTCCAGCCTCCCCTGTCCTCTGCCCTCCAGCTTCCCCTGTCCTCTCCCCTCCAGCTCCCTCTGTGCTCTCCCCTCCAGCCTCCCATGTCCTCTGCCCTCCAGCCTCCGCTCTCCCCTCCAGCCTACGCTCTCCCCTCCAGCTTCCGCTCTCCCCTCCAGCCTACGCTCTGCCCTCCAGCCTACGCTCTCCCCTACAGCCTACGCTCTCCCCTCCAGCCTATGCTCTGCCCTCCAGCCTCACCTGTCCTCTGCCCTCCAGCCTCCGCTCTGCCCTCCTGCCTCCGCTCTGCCCTCCAGCCTCCACTCTGCCCTCCAGCCTCCACTCTGCCCTCCAGCCTCCGCCCCTCCAGCCTCTGCCCCTCCAGCCTCTGCCCCTCCAGCCTCCGCTCTCCCTCCAGCCTCTCGCTCTCCCTCCTCCCAGCCTGTCGCTCTCCCCTCCAGCCTGCCGCTCTCCCCTCCAGCCTCCCCTGTCCTCCCCCTCCAGCCTCCCCTGTGCCTCTCCCCTCCAGCCTCCCCTGTCCTCTGCCCTCCAGCCTCTCCGCTCTCCCCTCCAGCCTCCCGTCTCTCCCTCCAGCCTCGCTCTGCCCTCCAGCCTATGCTCTCCCCTCCAGCCTATGCTCTGCCCTCCAGCCTACGCTCTGCCCTCCAGCCTCCCCTGTCCTCTGCCCCCAGCCTCCGCTCTTCCCCTCCTGCCTACGCTCTGCCCTCCAGTCTCCGCCTCTGCCCTCCAGCCTCCGCTCTGCCTCTCCAGCCTCCCCTGTCCTCTGCCCTCCAGCCTCCCCTGTCCTCTGCCTCCATCGCCTCCGTCTCCCCTCCAGCCTCCCCTCCAGTCCTCTGCCCTCCAGCCTCCGCTCTCCCCTCCAGCCTCCGCTCTCCCTCCAGCCTCCGCTCTGCCCTCCAGCCTACGCTCTGCCCTCCAGCCTCGCTGCTCCCCTCCGCCTACGCTCTCCCCTCCAGCCTACGCTCTGCCCTCCAGCCTCCCCTGTCCTCTGCCCTCCAGCCTCCGCTCTGCACTCCTGCGCTCCGCTCTCGCCCTCCAGCCTCCGCTCTGCCCTCCAGCCTCCGCTCTGCCCTCCAGCCTCCGCTCTGCCCTCTGCCTCCAGCCTCCCTGTCCCTCCAGCCTCCAGCGTCTGCTCTGCCCTCCAGCGTCCGCTCTGCCCTCCAGCGTCCGCTCTGTCCTCCAGCTCCTCTCCTCTGCCCTCCAGCCTCCCGCTCTGCCCTCCAGCCTCCTCTGTCCTCTGCCCTCCAGCCTCCCCTGTCCTCTGCCCTCCAGCCTCCCCTGTCCTCTGCCCTCCAGCCTGCCCTCCAGCCTCCGCTCTGCCCTCCAGCCTCCGCTCTGCCCTCCAGCCTCCCCTGTCCTCTGCCCTCCAGCCTCCCCTCTCCTCTGCCCTCCAGCCTCCCCTCTACTCTGCCCTCCAGCCTCCGCTCTGCCCTCCAGCCTTCGCTGTCCTCTGCCCTCCAACCTCCCCTGTCCTCTGCCCTCCAGCCTCCCCTGTCCTCTGCCCTCCAGCCTCCCCTGTCCTCTGCTCTCCAGCCACCCCTGTCCTCTGCCCTCCAGCCTCCCCTGTCCTCTGCCCTCCAGCCTCCCCTGTCCTCTGCCCTCCAGAAAAATGACCACCTTTGAACAAGAAACATAAGATAAAACGTCAAGACTGGGCCAAGAAATATCTTAAAGGTATGTGCACATCAGTCGTTTTGTGGGCTGCTTTTGGACGTTTTCCGTCGGCGTTTTCCGCTCAGTTTTATGTTAATTTATGTTAATCCTACCCTCCGGTTGGATTAACATGCTAGTCAATGGAGTTTAGAAAACACTGTGTACATTACAACGTTTTTCTTCTGGTCGTTTTCAGTGAAATCTGGGTTTTTCCACCGGTTTCCAAATATAGAGCAAGTGACTTCTTTCCTCAGTTTTTCCAGCGGTTCCAGCTGATCAAGTGCACAAAAAACTCAGTTTTAAAACCGCTCAGAAAATCCGCCGACAAAACGCTGTAAAACCGGGCGGAAAACGAGCAAAAAACTAGGACACTGCTGAGCACAAAAAACTCAGTTTTAAAACCGCTCAGAAAAACCGCCGACAAAACCGAGCAAAAAACGAGCAAAAAACGAGGGACACTGCTGAGCACAGAAAACTCAGTTTCTGCCAGTGTCCACCGGTTCCCAGTCGGTCTGCAGAGATGCACAAACGTCTGATGTGCACATACCCTAAGACTGATTTTTTAAAGGTTTTATGGACTGATGAAATGAGAGTGACTCTTGATGGGCCACATGGATGGGCCAGAGGCTGGATCAGTAAAGGGCAGAGAGCTCCACTCCGACTCAGACGCCAGCAAGGTGGAGGTGGGGTACTGGTATGGGCTGGTATCATCAAAGATGAACTTGTGGGACCTTTTCAGGTTGAGGATGGAGTGAAGCTCAACTCCCAGACCTACTGCCAGTTTCTGGAAGACAACTTCTTCAAGCAGTGGTACAGGAAGAAGTCAGTATCGTTTAAGAAAAACATGCAGTGGTACAGGAAGAAGTCGGTATCGTTGAAGAGAAACATGCATTTTCATGCAGGACAATGCTCCAACACATGCATCCAACTACTCCACAGCGTGGCTGGCCAGTAAAGGTCTAAAAGAAGAAAAAATAATGACATGGCCCCCTTGTTCACCTGATCTGAACCCCATAGAGAACCTGTGGTCCCTCATAAAATGTGAGATCTACAGGGAGGGAAAACAGTACACCTCTGGGAACAGTGTCTGGGAGGCTGTGGTGGCTGCTGCACACAATGTTGATCATAAACAGATCAAGCAACTGACAGAATCTATGGATGGAAGGCTGCTGATTGTCATCATAAAGAAAGGTGGCTATATTGGTCACTCATTTTTTTGGGTTTTGTTTTTGCATGTCAGAAATGTTTATTTCTAAATTTTGTGCAGTTATATTAGTTTACCTGGTGAAAATAAACAAGCGAGATGAGAATATATTAGGTTTTTATTAAAAAACTCCTACTTCCAAAAATATTAAGCTTTGATATTTGAGTCTTTTGGGTTGATTGAGAACATAGTTGTTGATCAATAATAACAATAATCCTCTAAAATACATCTTGCCTAATAATTCTGCACAGAGTGTATACACTCTCTGCTAATCATACATGATACCTTGGTGGCCGCTCCTGATTATAGTAAGCCAGGATTAAAAGGTGTCAGGTTCCCATAACAACCAGGAGAATGTGCCATAAATAGAGCATCATGGCTGGAAAGCAGCACCACAGATGCAATTATTCTACAGGATTAAGCCAACTGGAAAAATAGCATAAAAGAAGGTAATAATCATCCTTGACAGAGGAGTTCCTGTTGGTAAGATATATATACTGACATTGATTGGCATCCATTAAAAATAAAATTGTGGTTGCAAGAGGACTTGATGCTAAAAACTGCAATATTAAGACCCACCCATGCACTTTAAAGGACAGTTGTTGAACACTCTCAGTTGCCATTGCACTGTCCATGATGGTTCTCACACAAGGGGAAAAGTATGGAACACATGAAAAAAAAAGAGGAAAAGCCATGGAAAATGATGACACCAACTGAAATCTATCCTGCCACTTAGTGAAAAATATCAGCTGGTTCACCTGATATGGCCTATAAAAAGGTGTCTCATTACCAAGGTGCCACACAAGAAACATCTCATAATGGGTAAAACCAGTGAGCTGTATCAAGACATTCAAAACCTTATTGTTGCAAAACATACTGATGATATTGGTTAAAGACAAATTTCTCAACTACTGAAGGCTCCAGTGAGCACTGCTGGAGTCATAAACAAGAAGTGGAAAAAAGATCATTTTGCCATAAACCGGCCACGACCAGGTGCTCCCTGCAAGATTTCAGAAAGAGGAGTGAAAAGATCAGTACAGTTGTCCAAGAGCCAAGGACCACCCGTGGAGAGCTACAGAAAGACCTGGAATCACAGCAGGTACAATTGTTTCAAAGAAAACAATAATTAATGCACTCAACCACCAAGGCCTGTATGTACGCTCACAATGCAATACACTACTGCCGAAAAAGCATGTTCAAGCGTGTTTATAGTTTTCTCAACAACATTTAGACAAGCCTGAGAAATACTGGGAGAATATAGTCTGGTCAGATGAGACCAAAAGTGGACTCTTTGGATGTCATAATACACACCATGTTTGGAGGCCTTTAGTGTCATACCAACAGTGGAGTTTGGAGGTGGGAACATCATGCTGTGGGGCTGGTTTTCAGCATACATCATTAGCAAACTACATGTGATTGAAGGAAGGATCATTGGACAAATATATCAAAATATTCTTGATAAAATTCTGCTGCCATCTACTAGGATGATGAAGATGAAACGAGGATGGAAATTTCAACTAGACAATGATCCCATACACACATCAAAGGAAACTCAATTGGTTTCCGATAAATAAAATAAAGTTGACTGAATGGCAAAGACAATTAACTGACCTAAATCCAATAGAAAATGTATGGAAGGAACTAAAGCTCAGAGTTCATAGTAGAAGCCTACAAGACCTTCAAGATTTGAAGACTGTTAGCAAAAATGGGCCAAAATCCCACCTGAGCAATGCACGCGACTAGTTTCTCTATACAGGAGGTGTCTTGAAGCTGTCATCACCAACAAAGGCTTTTGTACAAATAATTAAATACATTTCATTGAGCATACTTTTTCCCCTTTGTCATTTCTCATTATTACACAACACTAAATGTATGAACATCTATAGTTGTATCCCTTTTTCTGTGTGGATTGGATTGGTTGTTACTGACATCTAGTGAGAAATTCATGTCAATAGCACCTTTAGAAATATATTTATTTAAAAATGGATATGTTCCATACTTATTTCACCCACATATATTTGCACTGCACAGATTTACTTCTAGAATCCTTACCTGTGTACACATCTGTGTTCCCTGTACTTGTTTTGGCATTGGACATAAAATTTAAAAAGCATCTCAGAATGAAGGTAGCCGCTCGTACCAACATCAGGTCACTCACAATGTTTTACTAATGCACTACAGGATGCAGCAAGCCCTGAAATCAAGGCAAAGACTGCACAGGTGCAAAATACTGTTGCAACAACCACTTATATATCTAGCATTCACAGAGGGGGTGCTTTTTGTTAAAATTTATATATATTCCAATTTCATTCATTCATTCATTCATTCAGTCGTGTCCAGCTATTGGATACCATGTGATACATTTTCCTCCAAGCTTCTCTATTTGTCACATCATCCTCCAGTTCTCTGATGTTCATTGCCGTATCTGCTATGATGGTGTCCAGCCAACGGGTCTTAGGTGTTCCATGACCTCTACTGCCACTGACCATACCAAGCATCATGTCCTTCTCGAGGCAATGTGCTCTCATCACATGGCCGAAATAAAACAGTTTCTATGTTATGACTTTTCCTACCAGGGATGTCCGTGGATTGACACGATCCAGGACAGTCTTATTTGTGATCTTGGCTGCCCAAGGGAGTCGTAGGAGTCTCCTCCAGCACCGCAGTTCAAAGGAATCAATCTTTCTTTGATCACCCTTTGTCTAGGTCCACGTCTCACACCCGTATAATGCGATTGGGAGTGCAATGGCTGTGACCAATCGTCGTTTGGCGGTAATCGAGATGTCCTTGAACTTCCACAATTGCTCCATGTTTTTCATTGCCGACCCATAGCAAACCGCCACTTGATTTCAGCTGTAGAACTGTCGTTACAATCAATGAGGGACCCCAGGATGATGAAACTGACTACCTCCTATTTCTTCATTGTCGATCTTCAAATTCACCTTCTCGCTGGTGGTAGTCATTATCTTGGTCTACTTCACATTCATATATAACACATAAATCTTAAATTAAATAATGGGTGATTTTCTGATGATAGCATCTCTTTATGGCTGAAGTTACACTAGCATATAACATGCGTGAGGATCAGGGGCGTAACTACCACAGGTGCAGGTGTTGCGATCACACCCGGGCCCTGCAGCCTAGGTGGGCCCCAAAAGTCCCTTTGGCCTATAGAAAAAGACTAATACTATTAAAGATTTGGGGGCCCTGTTGGAGCTTTCGCATCGGGGCCCCTGGGCCTGAAGTTATGCCACTGGTGAGGATCATATCGCACTGCCTGGACTAGCTTGCGGCTCTCTTGACCTGAGCATGACAGCTTTATGTTTTTCTCTCTCATATAACATGCTTGGGACAGGAGAGCCACTGGCCAGTCCGGGCATTGTGATTCGATCCTCATGTGAGTCGTACGGTAGTCTAACCATGAAATCATCATCAGTAATAACGCAGCGTCTCTGCAGGAATCAAAAGACTCAATGATTTGCTCTGAAGCAGAGAGCAACATTTCTTTTCGCTGTTGTTTTTCTTTGTCTAGTTGGAAACTGACCATGTTCTGAGAGCAAATAATGAAAGCATCTGCTGGATCCATGTGTGAAACTTAATGAAAGGTGTAGCTTCCAGCAGAGAAGCCGCAATGCACAATATGTCTCTTGTTTTTAGATCAAAACCTGCAAGAATTGGCACCACAAGCCTTTATTAATGGTTTCAGTTTAGATGCCCAGATCATTCTGATACTTACTTAATGCAGAATCATGGGAGATGATACCACAAGGAATTAGTATTTATTCACTGAGTTTGTTGTGTTCCTAAAAGGTTTTCTTTTTTGAAGGGAAATTCTTGGCAAAACTAATGTAATGTCCTGTGTTTGTCCAGAATGTGGCCCAAGGGGTCAAGTTATGCTAGATGCACAGTGTTCTCTTTTTTCCCATTTGATATCTGCTCTTTTATAGAGTTAGACAGAAAAAAAGTTTGTAAAAGAAAATTTCATACAATTCTAATAATAACCATGAAATCAGCAGAGAAGGCAACAAGAAAATGTCAAATTTACCAGTGATGAAGTCGATGCTTTTCCAGCATTGGCTTCGGGGGCGATAGATCAGACAAACATGAGACACATGAGAGACCTGTTCTGGTTATCATCATCCAGGGCTGCGATGTCACCGGATTCTGCTCTTTTCATGATGGAAACAAAGTACCTGTCTCCACGCTGAATTCATTGACATTTTACTCTGTTCTTAGTATCAGACCACACAGAAGAACATGGTCGTTCCATCAACTGCTCCGGCTCATTCATCTGGCTGTATATTGAATTACTGGAATATTTTTATAAGAAATGATTAGGCCCCGGCTTTTCAGAAGGTTCTTCATACTCTTCATACCTTACAGATGAATATAAAGCGATACGACTCATAATGTGACAATACAAGTTCCTTCACATGGCAGTATTGTACAAGTGCTATCTGGGATTTTTACAGATAGATTATGAGGCTGTTCCCATATCTAAAGTGTTCATTACAAAAATCACTGAGACATGTCCGATATTGATTTGAGTGGTTTCCATTTTCATGTCTTGATACCTCAGTATGAGAGAGCTGCTTGCGATGAGCGGACACTGTAATGTCTCCGCTCATTGTGATTTAGCAGAACTGCAGAGCTTTGTCCAGGGACACCGTGTTGTGGATTACAGTCAAAGCTGGGCATGTTTGAGGTTAATAAATTGGTAAAAGAGGGTTGTCTGGGTGTCTTATTTCAAATAAAGGATTTTTTTGTGTTTGTATTTTTTAACTGTTTACTTATAGGATTGGTAGTGAACTGAACAGTACCAATCTAGGACTTGATGACAGATATTAATATTCAGCTGTCTTTAACCCCATCTATTACCCCGATTGCCACTGCACCACACCTATATCTAGGCATGTGACAGAGATTAGGAGAAGGACCCATAAAGGGATATTAGGAAGATCAGGGTTCAGGCAGAGGTGAGTGTCACGGCATGAACCATCTCCCCTCTCCTTACTGCTAGGACCTTCCTTCCTTTCCATCCCCATTGTTACCTTTGTGTTGCACTGTGCACAGCATTTCTCAGCCGAGCATGACACAGGCATATCTCTGTTAATTTGTGTGGACCAATAGATCCAAGTAAAGGATCAGATGTGTAAAATAATTCATAGACTATCCTAAGCATGAGTGCTATTAGTGAAAATCATGGACAGAACTTGTAAGGCTGGGGTCACACATAGAAGTCCGTTTTTGGAAGTGATTTCCATGACCACTCCGTTTTTTTTGGGTGCTTTTTGAGCCTCCTGCACCTCTGAACGTTTTTAGACTTAGTCATTTTTTCATTTTTTTTTCATTAAAAACGCATGTGCGTTAACGCATGCGTTAACGCAGGTGCCTATATGTGCCATGCGTTAACACATGCGTTTCCCATAGGGCCCCATGTTAAAAAAACGCATGCGTTTTTTAACTGATGCCAAAAACGTTGCTAGCAACGATTTTGGCTCAAAAACGGACAGAGCAATGTTTTGAGGTCCAGAAAAAAACAGACAGGGTGTTTATTACATTCAATCCATTTTTCTGTCAGTTTTTGGACTTAAAAAAAAAAAATTACAAAAATGAAGCCAAAAACGGACCAAGGGCTTATGTGTGACCCTAGCCTAAGGCTGGCTTCACACTGCAGTTTTTTCACTGATCAGTGTCCATCAGTGTTTGGGTGCCAAAACCCAGAGAGGAACCAGGAAAGGAACTTGCAGAGAAAAACTATAATTGAAAGATTGACACCTGTTCTGAGTTTTGGAGACACTCCTGGTTTTGGTACCCAAACACTGATGGACACTGATCAGTGAAAAACTGCAGTGTGAAGCCAGCATAAGAGAAAAACTGACATCTGAATAAGCCAGTGACCACTGGTCTGATCAGTGGGAAAGCTTGGAATCAGCTTCTCATAAGTTTTTGATCTCAGAACAGAATCTTATGGTGGGGTTACACGTTGCGATATCGTCCCGATATCGCATACAACGCCGCGGGAGCGCGCATTTTGGGAGCACTTTTCCCGATATCGCATCGCCGGTTTACACGCTGCGATATCGGGAAACAACGTCCCTCCGATGTGTACGCCCACCAACCCAGTAACGACCATTTAACATGGGAGTTAATGGGTGAGGTGCGAGTACGCATCGGAGTTGGGCTGTCACACGCAGCGATGCTGGTACAACGGCCATGCGATATCGGGCGGTTGAATAGCTCTGCTATTCAACTCCGATATCGTTTTGGCATCGTTCCAGCATCGCGTTGTATGCTAAAACCATACAACGCGCACACGATATCGGCTCCAACTCGCGACCCATGTGACTTTTTGTCGGAGTTGGGTCGGAGTTGGACGCCGATATCGGGCGTGTAAACCCACCATTAGCATTTGTGCCTGATTTTCTCCAGAAACAGGGCCACAATAATTAATGAGTTGTTACTAGAGATGAGCTGAAATATTGAAATTTAAATTTGCTCATTTTTTTTAAAGTATGCAGAGTGAATGCAAATATGTATTAATGTACAAATGTAAAAATCAGCTGATTGCTAGGAGTGCCAGGAGCAAGACTCAAATGATCGCGCTGTTTTTTAAAAGTGTGTCTGTGATGACGCTTGAGGCAAAATAAGCAACAAAAGAGAAAATAAAGTTCAGTCACTTTATAATGTGGCGCCCCTGCGGTCCGGTCGCCACTATTAGTTTGCGGCAGCCGGGATTGGTAAGTCCAGTCACCCACAAACACACTCAACATACCCTGGTCCCAGAGCGAGCAGGTGAACCCAGGTAGTGGGATGGCTGAGGCAGCTGTGGGACGGCGGGGGGAGAAAGGTGATGGGTGGGAAATTAGTAGAGGAGCCAGAAAGTCAGAAAGTAGGTAAAAGCAGACACCAGGAAGTGGGGGCTTGACAATTCAGCAGAGAAACAAAGGGATAAGACACAGGAAGTGAACAGGTCAGTCCAGAGCAGAGAAGAGAGGACGAAGGAGAAGGACCCAGAGGGCATGAGCGGCATGCGGGTCACAGGACAGCAGACTTCAGAGAGACAGAAAGAGCCCTAGAGGTGCGGGAAG
This sequence comes from Allobates femoralis, assembly GCA_033576535.1. Lineage (NCBI taxonomy): Eukaryota > Metazoa > Chordata > Amphibia > Anura > Aromobatidae > Allobates > Allobates femoralis. The sequence continues at coordinate 427,638,557 of JARQOC010000006.1, forward strand.
TGAGCAATCCACCTGTACACCCGAATCTGCCGTAAAGTGAAGGGGCAGGGCGAGAACCAAGGGCCTGGCTCTGAAGGTGGTGAGGAAGCTCCAAGCTCCAGACACAGAACCGGCAGGCCACGAGATCTCTATGAGTCGTGGCCAATTCCCAGTGCAGCACAGAAAAGGCAGCCCTACTAGGGCCAGGAGACCCTGGAAGTCGCCCAAGAGGCCCATAGCTGCTGGATCGGGGCTCTGCTTGCAGAGGCGCGTGCAGGAAGAATGGAGAATAGGCAGCACTGAGAAAGGAAGCCCAAGAGAAAGGAACACAAAAGGGGATGAACTGGACAAGCCATCCTGGTTGCAAACGACTACTCAAGCCGCCACTGTACTTATGCTGTAACCTGAAGTGCCTGTCAAGAGAAGCAAAGTAAACCGGGTTGAAACTCAGCATTGTGTCAGACTGTTCATTTTGCACCTGAGGAGAGGTAGACTGAAACGCTGTGCAGGCAGCAGGAGCCTGCCTGAGAGTATTCCTGACCCTTCCGCGCAGCCAGCTCAGCCCCGCTGGTCTTCCCTCACCCCAATTCACCTCAATTCCGGATGCCCTGGGGACCCGCTCCTCCCGTGGGGAGCCACACCATCACAGCTGCAACTCCATCATCCCCAGACGTCCCAGACTGCAGCAGCGGCCCCTACCAGCTGCCTTCCACAGGTGGCGTCACAACAAAACGTTTTTATTTTAATTTTACTTTTATTTTTACCCCTTTCTAATTCCCTTTTTACTGATTGCCCAATAGGGGACCACGGACCGGGTTGTGCCATCGTGACAGCCCACAGCCCCGATGACGTCGAGAGGGCCTGGTTCCGAGTACCCCATGGCCCCAACTGGGGCAAGTCAATAACGTAAGGGGAATCTGTCACCACTTTGACCTTTCTAAGCTACTAATATGAGCATAAAAGTTATAGAATTCTAAAAAAAAAGTCCTACGGTTCCGGTATGGTTACCGGAGCTGCAGGTCAGACCTCCGGAATGATGGTAGGGCAGCCAGACGGTTATGCTCCCCATAGGTGGAGCGGGATCCCTGGGGGAGTTGTAGTTATTTTTGCTCAGGGAGGCAGCTTACCACACATCCTTGTCACTTGTCCCTTCAGTGCAGCAGTGTACGGCTCCTGGGGCGAGGGAAGTAGAGTACGTCACACCAGTCATTAACTCTGACCAGATTTTCCTTGCAGCTGCTTAGGCAGGGAGAGAGAATACACAGTCTTTCTGGCCTGGGTAATCACCAGGGAACCAGGATGATTCACTCAAGACCCTCGGTGGTGTGCCTGCCATTCCCTACCAGTGCCTTCGCTCTGCTCAACTTCACCTCACAACCATCCAGTGCCTCCGCGAGCAGAGACTCGATTCAGCTCCCCCGGGTCTTTGGTGAGTGACTTTCCTTTAGGTCCCGACCCTAATTCATTGTGCCTTTTTGACGTATATGCCGGATCTTTGGCCACATCCTTCTGCAGAAGCTTGGGGCCTCTGGTTTAACAGCTCGGGGTTGAACTCCTGCATCATGTCCAGAGCCGTTTCTCTGTCCAGGACCAGCCACTTCTGGTTGGTAGTGCCGGGTCCAGATTTGGGCGCACGGTGACTATTGCTGCCCTTAGAGTCTCCTTCCAGTCACGAAGACTTTTCCCTTTATGATCCTCCGCTCATCTCTCTCTAACTCACTGCCCCACTGCCTTCTGTCATCCCACCCATACACTTTTTCTACCCATGAGACTCCTCCCACCAGACTGGGTCTTCCCTGCAACGGGTTCAGCCACAGTCCCCTACTCTAGGGTGTGCATGAATGGGTGTTGTGAGGGTCCCTCGTTTACCATCCCAGTTCCCTTAGTAAAAGGAATACCGCACACTCTTATTTGGGTGCAATACCCATCCATGGTGTCCCGACCAGTGGGGCCCCACATTCCCCCTTGGTTAAGCTCGCTCGTCCGCGAGCGACCTAACCCATTACAGAGTTTAAATTTGCATTTATATTATAACAGTAACAACAATATTCAGCATTTTTTCTTCCCTTGTGGGAGGCACCTTACTTGAACATTACAAGGTCAACACGACCAACAATAATAGAAAACAAAAATAAAAACTAAAAAAAACAAGAAAAACAAAAACACACACAATACTGGCCAAAACGGGGCCGGTTTCAAATACAGTTCCAGTGGTCAGTATCTCTCACTTGCAGCAGTGTCCATCACACCATCGGTCTGTCTTAAAGGCACAGTTTGTTTTTAGAGTCCAAAGGCCCAACTTTTTAAGCAGTCCACATGCTGTCCATCAACACACACATATATCACTTTAACTAGCGAAAACTATTTACAAAGGGCTTATTACTGTTTTACTGTGTTAACTTATAAACCCTTAGGGCATATCACTCCCTAGGCCCCAAATGTCTCTCATTCCGGTATAGATCCCGATCTGGATGTCCCTAAGGGAGGTAGGCCTCTACATCCCTGAGGCTCACAAAAACTTTCTCCTTCAGCCGTGGCTCCCAGATGAACCCCCACCCATTGTCCAGGTGGAAGTCCACCACAGTACCTTCCTTCGTTCTCCTGGTGCCATTGCTGGGATGTTCCTAGCTCGTGTCTTGGCCAGGAGATTTTTCTGTTCGGTGGCGCTGTCTCTCCACCTGATCAGCCTTAAAACGCTAATAAGCAAAGTCCGGGTGCTCGGGGGCTGAAGCTGGAGCACGGTCCCGCACATCTGTCATGGCTGCTGCACCGACGCATCCAAACAGGTGGTCCTGCAGATGTTCCCGCCACAAGGGTGACGGGGCTCCAATGCCCCAACCGGCTCCCAGGTTCCAGCCTCATCCTCTTCAGGCTGAACATGACTGGCCAGTTCCTCTGTCTCCGGTTCTACCACAACCGTAGGCATCACCGCTGGGACCTCAAGGCAACTCCCTCGAGTGTGTCAGGCATCACCGGGAACTCCAACGCAGCCTCGGTCATTTCCCTTCCTTCAAGGGCTGGTTGGTCTGTCAGCTGGTCACACTGAAACCCTCAGGCTCTCCCTAGGGTTGGACTGTTGTCCTCGGCTCCAGGTCAGGAGTCTCTGCTAGGCCCTGGTCATTGGGTTCTGGTCGTACAGCTTGCTGGGCAAGGGCATAGCGGGTGACAACTCTGCAGTCCTGGAAGTCCCAACCCAGCAATTCGGTCAGCCGGGTTCTTAGGTCTCTGATGGCTGTCTCCCAGAACTCAGCGTCACTGCCTCCGGCCAGGAGCAAAGCGACATCCTCCTCTGCGGCTTCAGGGCTGCTGACTTCCTCCATCTCACAGGCCGGGTATAGCTGATTTCCAGACGCCATTGCAGAACCATCGACCACACCCATCTTCTTGCTGTCGTTCTCGCCTCCCTTTGCCTCGCCCTTCCTGCCGCCATCTATAGTCTCCGGCAGGGGCAGTCCAATCTCAGGCCCCCCACCTTGGTTTCTCTCTGGCAACTGGGGCAGGTCTGGAGTTTCGCGCCTCTTGCAGGACCCTCCCATGACGGGGGGCTGAGGCATGCCCCCGGGCCTGCACATAGCATCAAGTCTATGACTCCTCCATTTTGGAGTCCATCAATAAAGCTCTCTTTAAAACACAGTCCAAGGCACAAAGTACCCGTCGGTTACGGGCACGGGATCTTGTTCGTACCGCCAAAGGCTGACCCGCCCCAGGGCCGTGGGGTATTCGGTTCCGGGCGATGGTTCACGGGGGATGTCACGGGGCCCTGTGCCCAGTCCCGTGGCCCTGGTGGTTACTAAAAGTCAATAAAAACAACTGAAAATAAAAGTAGTTTGTGACGCCACCTACAGATCCGATACCGTTACCGGAGCTGCGGATCAGACCTCCAGGGTGATAGTAGGGCAGCCAGATGGTTACACTCCCCGTAGGTGGAGTGGGATCCCCAGGGCAGTTGTAGTTGATTTTACTCAGGGAGGCAGCTTACCACACAGCCTTGTCACTTGTTCCTTCAATGCAGCAGTGCTCCTTAGGCAAGGGAAGTAAAGTACATCAAACGAGTCATTAACTCTGACCAGATTTTACTTGCAGTTGTTTAGGCAGGGAGATAGATTACACAGTCTTTTGGGTGTTTCTGGCCTGGGTAGTCACCAGGGAACCAGGATGATTCACTCAGGACACTCGGTGGTGTCCCTGCCATTCCCTTCTGGTCTCTTCGCTCCGCTCAACTTCACCTCACAACTGTCTGGCGCCTCCGTACGCAGAACCTCGAGCCAGCTCCCCCGTATCTTTTGTGGGCGACTTTCCTTTATATCTCCTGACCCCAGTTCGGTGTGCCTTTTCTAGGTATACGCCGGGTCTTTGGCTGCAGCCTCCTACAGAAGCTTGGGGCGTCCGGTTTAACGGCTCGGTTGAACTCCTGCACCGCGTCCAGAGTTGGTTCTCTGTCCGGGACCAGACCCTTCTGGTTGGTAGTACCGGGTCCAGATTTGGGTGCACTGTGACTATTGGTGCCCCTAGGGTCTCCTTCCAGTCACGACGACTTTTCCCTTCATCGCCCTCTGCTTGTCTCTCTCTCTCTCTTACTCACTGCCCCACTGCCTTCTGTCATCCCACCCATACACTTTTTCTACCCACGAGACTCCTCCCACCGGACTGGGTCCCTGCAGCGGGTTCACCCACAGTCCCCTACTTTAGGGTGTGCATGAATGGGTGTTGTGAGGGTCCCTCATTTACTATCCCAGTTCCCTTAGTCACAGGAATACCACACACTCCTATTTGGGTGCAGTACCCCTCCATGGTGTCCCTACTTGTGGGGCATCACAATACCTCCGCCTCCGGAGAATATTTTATATAAAAGGGGAGTTACCAGTGTGATGTGTGATGCCCTCTGCCCTCCTGATCTCACTGCAGAGCTGTAGGCAATTACTTACACACGTGGTCAAAATTGTTGGTACCCCCTCGTTTAATGAAAGAAAAACCCACAATGGTCACAGAAATAACTTGAATCTGACCAAAGTAATAGTAAATAAAAAATCTATGAAAATGAACATATGAAAATCAGTCATTGCTCTTCAACCCTGCTTCCACAGAATTAAAAAAAAAAATTATACTCATGAAATAGGCCTGGACAGAAATGATGGTTCCTTAACTTAATATTTTGACGCATAACCTTTTGAGGTAATCACTGTAATCACACGATTCCTGTAACTGAAAATGAGAGATCTGCTCCCCTCAACAGGTACTTTGGCGACTCCTCAAGAGCAAACTGCTCCAGTTGTCTCATGTTTGAAGGTTGCCTTTTCCAGACGGCATGTTTCAGCTCTTTCCAAAGATACTCAACAGGATTTAGGTCAGGGTTCATAGAAGACCACTTCAGAATAGTCCAATGTTTTCCTCTTAGCCATTCTGGGATGTTTTTATTTGTGTTCTGGGTCATTATCCTATTGCAAGACCAAGCTTTCTGACACTGGGCAGCACATTTCTCTCTAGAATCCCTTGATAGTCTTAAGATCTTATTGTACCCTGCACAGATCCAAGACACTCTGTGCCAGATGCAGCAAAGCAGCCGCAGAGCATAACAGAGCCTCCTCCATGTTTCATAGTAGGGACTGTGTTCTTTTCTTGATATGCTTCATTTTTCCATCTGTGAACATAGAGATGATGTGGCTTGCCATAGAGATGATGTGCCTTGCCTTTGCCTCATCTGTCTATAGGGCATTCTCCCAGAAGTCTTGCGACTTGTCAACATGTAGTATGGCAAATTCCAGTCTGGCCTTTTTTTTATTATTTTTTTTCAACAATGGTGTCCTCCTTGGTCATCTCACATGAAGTCTATTTTGGCTCACACAACGATGGATGGTGCGATCTGACACTGATGTTCCTTGAGCTTGAAGTTCATCTTTAATCTCTTTACAAGTTTTTCTGGGCTCTGTTGTCACCATTCATATTATCCGTCATCAATTTTCCTCCTGCGGCAACATCCAGGAAGGTTGGCTACAGTCCCATTGGTTTTAAATTTCTGAATAATATGTGCAAATGTAGTCACAGGAACATCAAGCTTCTTGGAGATGGTCTTATTACCTTTTCCTTTAATATGCATCTCTATAATTTTCTTTCTAATCTCCTGAGACAACTCTCTCCTTTGCTTCCTTTGGTCCATTGTGTATGGTACACACAATGTCACAGCGCAGTGAGTATCTGTAGCCCTATATACAGGCCCACTGACTGATTACAAGATTATAGACAACTGTGATGTTAATTAGTGGACAAATCTTAACATGTCCCTTTTGTCACATTATTTTCAGGGGTACAGTCATTTCTGTCCAGGCCTATTTCATGAGTTTAATTTTTTTTTAATTCTGTGGAAGCAGGGTTGAAAAGCAATGTCTGACTTTAATTTGTTCATTTTCATAGATTTTTTATTTATTATTGCCTTTGTCAGATTCAAGTTCTTTGTGTGACCATTGTGGGTTTTTCTTTCATTGAATGAGGGGTACTAACAATTTTGACCGCGCGTGTATCTGAAGATTCCTCTCAGCTTAAAGTGTAAATGTCATTTCATTAAAGAAGAAAAAAAAACAATTCTGCACTGGTTGTTATTGATGGATCACATAGCAGCTAAGATAATGCTTTTTTGTGCCATGTGACTTATTTTCTCATATTTTTGTGCTCTTTTAAAAACAACATTTTATGGCTGTGTGGGCATGGCCAGAGTCCCTCAGTGTCTGCCAACACTGTGTGTATTTTCGCAGCTTCCCTCACCTCCCATAATGCATTGCTGTAACTCGGGAACCAGCATCTGCTCTGCTACAGTCACAGCTCCTGAGAGCACAGCTGATAGGGAGTAGTATGATGTGCTATCAAAGATGGGGTTAACAGAGATCCTGACTGAGCTGTGTGGAGCCAACAGTTGATAGGGAGCAGTGTGATGTGCCAGCAGAAAAGGATTTAACAGAGATCGTGACTAAGCAGAGAAGGAGCCAGATGAAAAATCAGAAGCTCGTGCCAAGGAAAGAGGAGTTTGCACTGATCCTGATATTGCTCAGCAACCTGAAGAAGTCTGACACTTTGTCACCTCATCATCTGCAGTCAGGAGCACCATTCTGTGTAGGCCACGCCCCCTTACTCTTATATAGTAACATGCCCATATTCAGTGGGAAGATGGATCTGACTGAGAATGAGCATATGTCTGCTTCACACACAGTGTAGTGGGGACACCGTGTGGAAGGTTTATGAATGCTTTTCAACCAGAATTTTTTTATGAAGAATAAGTGAAAGTTTATTAAAATTGCTTGCTCTACATTATTATTAAATGAAAGTTTTAACATTGGTTACACTTTAATCTTCCATCTCACAGGCAGCCAAGGTGTAACATTGTTACACCACAGCAGAGCTCAGTAAGCTGCAAAATATGTGTTTGCAAGAAATCAAAATTCAGTTCTCCTGTTCGGTGACAGTTACTTGTCTCACACTGTTAACTCCCCCTTTTATATAAAACAAGTTCTGGAGGTGGAGTTATCATCCAGGCAGCATCCGCCCCATAGCCTGGAACAGCTCATTTATATAAAGTGTTAAAAAATGATTTCTCCACAACAAGGCATCTGATAGGAGGCAGACAGGCATGATTCTTTTCAGTCTGTATCCTACATGCCCAAAATAATAGTTTAGAAAGATCAAAGTGGTGACAGATTCACTTTAAAAATGCATATTCCTCAATCCTTTCTGTCCACCTAATAAACATAGTAAATGATACCTGTGACAGGGCAAAATAGCAATATATGGATAATACAGCACAACCTCTAGGACAGGAATAATAACTGTACCAAAGTCTTAGATCAGCATTTGTGTCCTCTCCTACAAAATCATGCTGTCATCTCTGTACTTATCAGAAGGAATGTATTATTTAGGATCATTAGGGATTTCTGCCACGAATGCACTCATTTCTGCCACTCAGGTTACAGATAGTTATGCTCACCAGCACTGGATGCAGATTTTTAGCAAAGGATGGTTAGTAGCTGAAGAAACAAATTTTGCCATATATATATTTTTAAAAAAATCATCTCTGTCCTTTAAGTCATATAGAAGTTAGAAAGTAGGGTCCTCAGCTCAAGACTCCCCTACCTACTTTAACAGGTGAAGTGGAGATCTGCTGCTAAGAATGGTTCAAACACTGAAGGAATGACCAATTTCAATAGATACCGTGTAATATCAAATTTCCGCATTTGGCCCACATGGACTGTCTTGGAAATTTATTATATAACTTTCCGATGTTGTATACCCTATCTTTTTTACTTTTGTGGTCTCTGCTACTGTGATGAATATTGGTACGAAATATTCCCCATATTACATCCAGGAAGCAAATTGAAGGCACATCTCACTCACAAGGAGAGAAGCCCCCCACCCTTGCACTGGCAAATGGTAGAGTAATTAGTATGTAGATGGAAGCCACCAGGCAACACAAAGACACTTCCTCAACTTTGATATGCAATCAGCAGGAGATAGAGATCAGGTGACACTTCCAATATCCTGGAAGGCCAGTGAAAATGAAATGGTGTCTTCCACGCAGACAAGACGGAGCCGTGACTATAACCTTAATATCTCATAAGCCGTCCACCCTGTGATGCTATCGAATATAAAAATGAATTCCACACATCTAGACGGAAATAGAGCTGGTATTCACATGAATGTAGGGTGACTGGAAGCCATGTAAACAGGATATTGGCTGGTAGGGTGTTCTCAAGGCAGGCGTGTTTCATATCCAGACGAAGATAAAATCATAACTAAAAATATGAAAGTATTATCTTCCGTCTGCGATGCTCATGGACACGGCTAGGGAACATTATGGAATCTGGGTGTCCATATCTCCACTCAGAGGGGTGGGAGCTGTGAGACAGCCCAGAGGTGTGAGATGGGTGGAGACAGGGGTCAGCCCATAATGTATAAAAATCATCTGCCCCATCTCCACCTTGTATTTCTTCTGAATGGGCATTTTTCCATCAAGGCCAGAGATTACCCAGGAACAGATGAGCACCACGCTGCCCTTGTGGAGCCATCAGCACTAAGGTAACTGCTCACATGTGTATGTAATTCTGTGTATTCCATTCTTCCTTTTATTGGCATATCTGACTGTAATATTTGTAACATCTGAATAATAACTGTAAATATTAATATCTAGTGTACCATTAGGGTGATTAAATATATAAATTTAATCTTGAGTTGCTCTTTTTATCTTGATCACGATTCCCCACGTCCGTGTGCTCATATAACGCTACCTGGGTTTGTTTCTGACCCAATATAAGCCCGACCACGGACCGGACTTATATTAAAGAGAAGCTGGTGGCAGCATTTGTGCGTGGGGTTATTCAGGGCCTCTGGCAGTGACGGGGTGGAGGAGATTATATGTGCTTCTAGCTGCGGGCTAGAAGGCATATACCACACTCACTGAGAGGTGCCTTAATAAACCAGCACAGGCAAGGCAGCTGCGGCCCTTCTTTATCCTCAGGCAGTTCTCTGACTGACCTGGGTCTAACAGGAGGCGCTGTGGAGCTGCCAGGTTCAGGTCACGATTCACCACAAGTGGTGGCAGCGGTGGGATCAAGATAATAGTGTTGTGGACCCAACTCCCTAACGCTAAGGACTGCTGGCAGTAGCTTTTGCTGTCAGGGTCCTAAGATCAACTCAACACTAGACAGTCAGAGTGCAAATATAAGGTGTGTGGGTGCATCAGGTTGCAGCTGTGTGTCAGTGACCAGGAGGTGCTAAACTGGCCCAGGGTACCAGGAGCCAAGCGCTGCAGAGGGCACTTGCTGTGGCTGATATGGAAGAGGTGGTGGAGGACACTGTTGATCTAGGCGAGGAGGATACCATGCACAGGTCCTCAAGGAGCCAATCCCCAGTGGTCGACTCTGCAGTGGGGCCAAGACCCCCTGTCCTCAGCCCCGCAGTGGGCAGATCACCACCTGCTGGTCGCTCCAGCCAGATGGGCTCGGATGCCCTTTTTCAAGCTGCCCTGGCTCGACTTGTAGCTGGAGATCAGAGCGCCTATGAGACCCTCATGGCAGCTGCAGAACGGCGCGAGGCTGTGGAGCGTGAAGCTGCAGAGCGACTTGCAGAGCGTGAAGCTGCAGAGCGACTTGCAGAGCGTGAAGCTGCAGAGCGACTTGCAGAGCGTGAGGCTGCAGAACGACTTGCAGAGCGTGAAGCTGCAGAGCGACGTGAGGCTGCAGATCGCCAGCACCAGCTCCGCTTGGCTCAGCTCGGGATCTCGCAGCCCGTTCCCGCCAACCAGGAGCCCAAGCCACCGAAGGTCCGAGCTGAGAACTTTCCCCTTCTGGAGGCAGGCGGAGACCTGGATTCTTTTCTGCTGGCCTTTGAGCAGACCTGCAGGCAGTACAACCTGGACACAGACCAGTGGGCCCAGTACCTGACCCCCCGTCTGAGGGGTGACGCCATGAAAGCCTTGGGGGACTTCCCTGCCGGGGAGCCGCAAGACTATGCGAGCATCAAGAAGGCCCTGATCCGACAGTTCAACCTCACCCCGGAGTCCTACCGCAAGAAGTTCCGAAGCCTGCAGAGGGGTCCAAAGGAAACCTGGACCGACCACATGCGGGCCCTCCTGAGAGCAGCTGACCACTGGATCAAAGGTTTGGAGCGCAGCACAGCCCAGGAGATCCAGGAGTTGTTCGTGATGGAGCAATTCCTGTGGAACTGTCCTGAGGACCTCCAACAGTTCATCCGCGACCGGAAACCGAAGGGGGCCTGTGAGACAGCGGTCCTGGCAGACGAGTACACCAACAACCGAGTACCTGAGACCAGGAGGACCAGCAGCAGCACCTGGAGAGGGGGTAAGACCAACCCTGTACCCGTGACCCCAGCCCCCAGAATGCAGGGGGCAGCCCCTCTATTACCCCATGTTCCCCTCTCCAGGTTGGCAGCAGAACCCAGACGGTGTCACCTCTGCAACCAACCAGGACACTTCAAGGCCATTTGTCCTCAGCGCCATAAGACACCGTCCCCAAAAACGGCCACTGTTTTGTGTGTGGGTGGGGGTGGTGGTAGGTCCCTTGACAATTTCCAACCCGTCACCATAGGCTGCTCAGTGGCCATGGGACTGCGGGACACCGGCGCAGAGATGACTTTGGTGCGACCAGAGATGGTCTCCCCCCAGGACTTGATCCCCGGAAAGTCCCTCGCCGTCTCCGGAATTGGAGGCGTGGAACCCGCATTGCCTGTTGCCAGGGTTTATCTGGACTGGGGTGCGGGGAGGGGAGTGAGGGAGGTGGGGGTCTCTGCTAATATTCCGGCAAATGTATTGCTTGGGTCAGACTTGGGGCGGCTAGTGTCCAAGTATGTGGCCACTGACCTCCCCAGTTCTGATCCACCAGAATGTGTACAGTCCAATTTTGGGGGTGTTGATGGGGATGATGTTATTAATGATGATGGTATTAATGACGATGTTGATGATGTTTGCAGTGACACTCCACACAACACAGAACACAAAGGGCTGACAGTGACAGGGAGGGGGGAGGAACATAAAGAGAATTGTAGAATGGCCTTAGGCCAGGATCAGCCAGCTCACCTTTTGTTCTCAGAGGGGAGACAGAGGGGGCTGAGGGGGCTGAGAGCTGCAGAAGGAGCAGACACAGATGGCTGTGACACTGCTCTCTGCTGTAATCAGCCAGGTATTGTAGCCAGGGAGTCAGCGGTCGAGGTCGGAGTACCCACAGGGAATGTGGTGCTGCCAGGTAAGGCCCAGACGCTGCGCTCTGAGGAGCTGCAAGGGGTGGAACATGTCAGGGAGTATGGGGCTGTCACAGGAGAAGTGAAGCCACCAGGTGAGATCCCAGGGCAGGAACCCCCCACCACCGGGATGTCAGGAGGCCAGGATAGTCCGCCTGAACCGGCGACTTGGTCAGGAGCGGAGGGGAAGCAGGCACTGCCCATGGTTACAGCAGCCATAGCCGCTGTCACCAGGAGTGGGGGTGCTGGAGCCCAGGGAACCTCGCGGAGGTTCAGAGGCTTCTCCCCTTCAGACCAAGTGGCTGCCGAGTCAGACGGAGGCCAGGAGACAGGTCCCGGGGAACTGACGGAGACTGTGGCAGTTTCTTCTTCGCTGACCACGTCTCGTCAGGGGTGTCAGGTGGCGTCAGGGGCTGACGACCGCCTGGAAGCTCTCCAGGAGCAGGTGGCACAGCTTTCCTCGGACTCTGACCACGAGCAGGTGGTCCGGAACCAAGAACGGCTGTACCAGGTAACGGTCCAGCAGGGGTCACCGGAGGTGTGGCCCAAGGACCGACCGGTAGTTGTACCCACTGGCTGCCAGGAGGATGGGGATGTGGTCCCCATAACCTGTCAGGGCAGTGGGGAATGTCTACACGGAGGCCAGGAGACAGGTCCCGTGGAACTGACGGAGGACGTGGCAGTTGCTTCTACTCTGCCCACGTCTCGTCAGGGGTGTCAGGTAGCGTCAAGAGTTGACGTCAGCCTGAAAGCACTCAAGGAGCGGGTGGCACGGCCTCCCTTGGACTCAGGCCTCAAGCAGGTGGTCTGGGACCAAGGACGGCTGTGCAAGGTAACGGTCCAGCCGGAGTCACCGGAGGTGTGGCCCAGAGACCAACATGCAGTTGTGCTCACTGACTGCCACGGAGATGGGGAGGCGATCCCCATACCGTGTTGGGGCAGTGGGGCAGGTGTTCCTACAGCCAGTCAAGGGGATGGGCGGCTCAAGCCCATAACCTGTCTGGATGATAGAAGAATGGTACCCCCAACCGGTCAGGACTATGGGAGAGTTGTACCCATACCCTGTCCGGGTGCCATAGGGGTACCCCCGGTCTGTCAGAGTGATGGGACCTCAGTGCCCAACACCTGTCAGAGGGGCGGGGACGCGTTTCCTGTGACCTGTCAAGATGAGGGGCAGGGGCTGCCCCTAACTTTTCAGGATGACGGGAAAGCTGTATCCCCGGCCTTTCAGGATGACGGGAAAGCTGTATCCCCGGCCTGTCAGGATGATGGGAAAGCTGTATTCCCGGCCTGTCAGGATGATGGAAAGCTGTATCCCTGGCCTGTCAGCATGACAGGAAAGAGTTGTTACAGGCCAGTAGGGCCGATGGGAAGGTGATGTTATCCCCCGGGGAGACAGCTGTCCAAGGCGCTGTCGCCCCTGGACTGAGGAGCGAGAATGCAGGTCGTACACTGCTCTCTGGGCCCTCACTCTGTCGAGGGATAACTGAACCCATGTCTGACCCAGAACAGGTCCCAGAGGGTCCCTGTGGGAGTGAGGCATGTGCACCGCTTCTGGCTATGCCTAGCCAGGGGTTTGAGACTGCACTACCAGCAAGTGCCAGTCCTGAGGTGCCGAGCCGCCTCGCGGAGACGGCTGTCTCCACCACCAAAGAGAGGGTACTGTGGGATCCAGGGAGGGAGGCGGCCTGCTCCGCGATGGAAAAGGGAGTTTCCGGCAATTGTGTGGGCCCTGCAGCGTCTGCAGCCACACTTGCGCGGACGCCACTCCATCGTGGGGACAGACCACAACCCCCTCAGCGGTTACACACGGTCCCCGTGACGAATGGAAGGTTGTTACATGGGAGCCGTGCGCTCCAGGAACTCAACTTCACCATTAGCCACAAGAGCGACCATGACCACGGTAACGCTGATGGGTTATACCGCCAAGTGGAGGTAGTGGACGGGCGCACGGGGAGACACAGGAATGTGCCATCCCCTAGCGCCGTCTAAGAGGGGGAGGTGTGATGAATATTGGTACGAAATATTCCCCATATTACATCCAGGAAGCAAATTGAAGGCACATCTCACTCACAAGGAGAGAAGCCCCCCACCCTTGCACTGGCAAATGGTAGAGTAATTAGTATGTAGATGGAAGCCACCAGGCAACACAAAGACACTTCCTCAACTTTGATATGCAATCAGCAGGAGATAGAGATCAGGTGACACTTCCAATATCCTGGAAGGCCAGTGAAAATGAAATGGTGTCTTCCACGCAGACAAGACGGAGCCGTGACTATAACCTTAATATCTCATAAGCCGTCCACCCTGTGATGCTATCGAATATAAAAATGAATTCCACACATCTAGACGGAAATAGAGCTGGTATTCACATGAATGTAGGGTGACTGGAAGCCATGTAAACAGGATATTGGCTGGTAGGGTGTTCTCAAGGCAGGCGTGTTTCATATCCAGACGAAGATAAAATCATAACTAAAAATATGAAAGTATTATCTTCCGTCTGCGATGCTCATGGACACGGCTAGGGAACATTATGGAATCTGGGTGTCCATATCTCCACTCAGAGGGGTGGGAGCTGTGAGACAGCCCAGAGGTGTGAGATGGGTGGAGACAGGGGTCAGCCCATAATGTATAAAAATCATCTGCCCCATCTCCACCTTGTATTTCTTCTGAATGGGCATTTTTCCATCAAGGCCAGAGATTACCCAGGAACAGATGAGCACCACGCTGCCCTTGTGGAGCCATCAGCACTAAGGTAACTGCTCACATGTGTATGTAATTCTGTGTATTCCATTCTTCCTTTTATTGGCATATCTGACTGTAATATTTGTAACATCTGAATAATAACTGTAAATATTAATATCTAGTGTACCATTAGGGTGATTAAATATATAAATTTAATCTTGAGTTGCTCTTTTTATCTTGATCACGATTCCCCACGTCCGTGTGCTCATATAACGCTACCTGGGTTTGTTTCTGACCCAATATAAGCCCGACCACGGACCGGACTTATATTAAAGAGAAGCTGGTGGCAGCATTTGTGCGTGGGGTTATTCAGGGCCTCTGGCAGTGACGGGGTGGAGGAGATTATATGTGCTTCTAGCTGCGGGCTAGAAGGCATATACCACACTCACTGAGAGGTGCCTTAATAAACCAGCACAGGCAAGGCAGCTGCGGCCCTTCTTTATCCTCAGGCAGTTCTCTGACTGACCTGGGTCTAACAGGAGGCGCTGTGGAGCTGCCAGGTTCAGGTCACGATTCACCACAAGTGGTGGCAGCGGTGGGATCAAGATAATAGTGTTGTGGACCCAACTCCCTAACGCTAAGGACTGCTGGCAGTAGCTTTTGCTGTCAGGGTCCTAAGATCAACTCAACACTAGACAGTCAGAGTGCAAATATAAGGTGTGTGGGTGCATCAGGTTGCAGCTGTGTGTCAGTGACCAGGAGGTGCTAAACTGGCCCAGGGTACCAGGAGCCAAGCGCTGCAGAGGGCACTTGCTGTGGCTGATATGGAAGAGGTGGTGGAGGACACTGTTGATCTAGGCGAGGAGGATACCATGCACAGGTCCTCAAGGAGCCAATCCCCAGTGGTCGACTCTGCAGTGGGGCCAAGACCCCCTGTCCTCAGCCCCGCAGTGGGCAGATCACCACCTGCTGGTCGCTCCAGCCAGATGGGCTCGGATGCCCTTTTTCAAGCTGCCCTGGCTCGACTTGTAGCTGGAGATCAGAGCGCCTATGAGACCCTCATGGCAGCTGCAGAACGGCGCGAGGCTGTGGAGCGTGAAGCTGCAGAGCGACTTGCAGAGCGTGAAGCTGCAGAGCGACTTGCAGAGCGTGAAGCTGCAGAGCGACTTGCAGAGCGTGAGGCTGCAGAACGACTTGCAGAGCGTGAAGCTGCAGAGCGACGTGAGGCTGCAGATCGCCAGCACCAGCTCCGCTTGGCTCAGCTCGGGATCTCGCAGCCCGTTCCCGCCAACCAGGAGCCCAAGCCACCGAAGGTCCGAGCTGAGAACTTTCCCCTTCTGGAGGCAGGCGGAGACCTGGATTCTTTTCTGCTGGCCTTTGAGCAGACCTGCAGGCAGTACAACCTGGACACAGACCAGTGGGCCCAGTACCTGACCCCCCGTCTGAGGGGTGACGCCATGAAAGCCTTGGGGGACTTCCCTGCCGGGGAGCCGCAAGACTATGCGAGCATCAAGAAGGCCCTGATCCGACAGTTCAACCTCACCCCGGAATCCCACCGCTGCCACCACTTGTGGTGAATCGTGACCTGAACCTGGCAGCTCCACAGCGCCTCCTGTTAAACCCAGGTCAGTCAGAGAACTGCCTGAGGATAAAGAAGGGCCGCAGCTGCCTTGTCTGTGCTGGTTTATTAAGGCACCTCTCAGTGAGTGTGGTATATGTCTTCTAGCCCGCAGCCAGAAGCACATATAATCTCTTCCACCCCGTCACTGCCAGAGGCCCTGAATAACCCCAAGCACAAATGCTGCCACCAGCTCCTCTTTAATATAAGCCCGACCACGGACCGGACTTATATTAAAGAGGAGCTGGTGGCAGCATTTGTGCTTGGGGTTATTCAGGGCCTCTGGCAGTGACGGGGTGGAAGAGATTATATGTGCTTCTGGCTGCGGGCTAGAAGACATATACCACACTCACTGAGAGGTGCCTTAATAAACCAGCACAGACAAGGCAGCTGCGGCCCTTCTTTATCCTCAGGCAGTTCTCTGACTGACCTGGGTTTAACAGGAGGCGCTGTGGAGCTGCCAGGTTCAGGTCACGATTCACCACAGCTACTTTAAACTATTTTTGTGATAGCACCATGTATAGTAATCCCCATACTTACAGCCCTGGCTGCAGTAAGTGATGCTATTAATGGTTGCCTGAGGACTGTTCTGCCGTGCTAAATGGATTTGCATAGAAAATCATCAAGATCCGCTGCTGGCAACCCCACATCCAATTGCTGACAATGAAATTGCAGATGTACTCAATGGAAGATGTCTGGAGGTTAGGGATGAGCGAGTATACTCGCTGCTATTCGGAACTCGCCGAATAGTAGCGGTATTCGGCTACTCGCTACTCTCCGAGTATCTTATGAGTACTCGGGAGTAGCAAGTAGTCCGAATACTGCGAAAGTACCCTAAAAGTGAATAAAGGTTGTTAAAAATAATAAAATTACATACTCACCTGTCCGACGCCTGCACCGGGATCATCCCAGAAGACCTGCGATCACCGGACAAGGACCTCTGACTTCCAGTCAATCAGATGGCCGGTAGCGGTAGTGTACTGCCAGGACCTTGCAATCTGGCCAATCAGGTGGCCGCTAGCGATCACGTGGTTGTGACGTGTCGCCATCTGATTGGCCAGATCACTACTGGCCATCTGATTGGCTGGAAGCCACAAGTCCTTGTCCGGTGATCGCAGGTCTTCTTTGCCGATCCCGGTGTAGGCGTCGGACAGGTGAGTATGTAATTTTATTATTTTTAACAACTTTTATTCACTTTTAGGGTACTTTCGCAGTGTATCTATAGATACACTACGAAAGTATTCGGACTTGTTATACTCGCAACGAGTACCGAGCACCGGAACCTACTCCTTGCGAGTATAACGAGTACGAATAGTGAGGTACTCGCTCATCCCTACTGGAGGTGCTACAGACCATAGTAGCACTTTTAGGTCATGTAAGATGCTCACAGTAGCATGAGAAACATGCCATGGTTTATTGTATGGGAAAATGTCTTTTGGGAAGGCCTTCTTCATAGTGCTGCCAATTTGGCCTCCAGACCAATCTATTATTCTGTCCAAGACAAAACAGGAATCATTGCTGAAGAGGACAGATCTCCAATGAAGCCTCCATTGTTGTCTTGCTCTGCACCGTGATAGCTTTTGAGAGGTGTGATATTAATGAACACTTGTAAATGAATGTCTGGCTTGTGGCCCAAAGTTGTGTACACACCTTCTCATGATTTACAGAGATATTGATACCTTAAGCTTAATGTTTGATATTGGTGAGGAATCAGACTGCCTGCATAAGGAGACAGATAAGCTGATAAGGAGATTTATAGCCGCAATGCTCCTCTGGGAAATATGCAAATTATCACTTCAGTGAGGTAGTGGACAAACTCTAGCACCACCTTTAGGTGGCAGTCCTCAAAGTCATAGTCGACTCTTTAACAAGCCTTTTAATATGACCAAGGATTTGTGCCAGATCAAAATCCCAAGCTACAGACGCTGCGTTGCAGGGTGACTGCCCCTCATCTGTGCAGTGTGTGGGAATTCTGATCTGGCTGTGTGAGTTGGCGCTAGAGTTCATCCACTTCCTCAATGAATTGATATTTTGCATATTTCCCAGAGGGGCATTGCAGCTATAAGTCTCCTTATCACCTTATCTGTCTCCTTATGATGGCAAATGGAGTCCGTGGAGCCTCGTTTAAGAGTCTCAACAGTCCTTATGCTGGTATGCAGATTCCTCTCCATGAGGAAAAAAGCTAGTTCTCCAGACCTCGTCTTAGCCTCTCACATAGCGAGATCAGAATTCCCACACACTGCACTGATGAAGAGCAGTCACCCCAAAACCCAGCATCTGCAGTTTGGGATTCTGATCTGGCACAAATCCTTGGTCATATTAAAAGGCTTGTTAAAGAGTCAATTATGACTTTGAGGATTGCTACCTAAAGGTGGCGCTAAAGTTACTCCTCTTCTTCACTGAGGTGTTTGAGATCCAAATTCACAATTGCACAAAATGGAAAGGTGCCATTCTTTGATTCTGACAAGACCACGTGGGTAACAATATGAAGAACCCTACGCTAGGGACCATCACAATATCACAACAGTCATACTCCTAGGGTTATGGCATAGTATGAGGTGGCATATGTATGATAGTGGACTAGACACTTCTTGTCTTCTTTGTAGGGACAGGCACAGCTCGGCGTTACATTAATTTAGTTGTTAAAACAGTGGTATGGCCATTTCTACAAAGGGTCTCAGGATCTGTTTTCAATATGATACCAGTCCGCATGTAGTTCATGGTACTGTGAGCAGCCTGCATGGCTTAACTGTGCTATCATGACCCGCAGCATCTCCAGACTTGTCTTTCATTGAGCAGATCTGGGGTGTCATTGGTCAGCAACTGAAAAGGTACTGTCAGTTGCAGATCTTGATGATTTGCCCAAGTGCATTCAGTGTGGCAGAACAATCCTAAAGGGAATCTGTCAGGTCAAAATCCATATGTAACTGATATAATTTTACAATTCCTCTGGTGAAGCTTTTTCTATTCATGTATTAATTTTATTTTTACTCACCCCCTATCCTCTGTAAACTGCGAAAATAGACATTCATTCTGTTGCCCACTCCCCAGGTAATAAATATTCATGTATTTTTGTTTTTCAAATGTCTTTATTGAAATTTTTCAAATAATAACAGGAGGGGAAAAAAAGGGGGGGGGGGGTGGAGGATACATAAATAAAGGGAGGGAGAGGAGGAAGGGAACAGACATATGAAACAAAAACATTGGGTTTCACATTGGAATGTAACGGTTTGTAGCTCCCACAACAGACGGGAACGTACATAGAAAATAAAAGATTTTCATAAGTTAACATGCTGCATTGATGAGTAAATAAAGCAAGACAGTAAATTTAAAGCTTGGTAGAATGAAGAATTCGAAATGAAATTCAGGTACTACTGAGCATCAATCGTTCACAATTTGTACCATGATCATAAGTTAATATAATGTCTAGAGCTAGGATAGCCTGAGAACATATTTAAGCATGTCTTTAGGTCACTAGCCCCCTGAAGCAGCCGACGCGAAACACGTGTCGGGGCTATTGGACCAGTGGGCAGGTTGGCGAGGACCCCTTACTAGGTTCATGGGTAAGCTACTATTGTGTGCATTTTACCTCTAAGCTTAGACCAGGGCTTGAGTTAGACCTATATGGCTATATTGCACCTTACTACCCTGATCTATGCACCTTAAGCACCCTGCACTTTAACTACCCCTCTGAACCTTTTGTGTACTGTCCTGCCTGTCTTGCCCACTTGTCATTTGTCTCCCTCCTTTGCCTTGAATTCTTGTCATTTTTTATTGGTGACACGTCTATTTATTGTATCCACTGCATCTAATAAAGTTCTTATATTTGCAATATATACACTGGTGCGGACAGTAAATACGTGGTAAAGTCATTTGGGCTTCAGTACTCTCGTTTTCTTTGTTTCTTTATAATGTCTTTAGGCCTAGTTTAATAACATGGGAGAATATTTCGTGGTCCAGAGATCCCAACGTTGTAAATATTTTGAAAAAGAATTACCTCTAATGGCGGCATTATATTCAAATATGTTGTGTTGCGTTACTCTTTCTATCAAGTGTGATAAAGTTGGTAGATCGTCACTTTTCCACCTGGAAGCTATGACAAGTTTTGCCATCAAGAGTATATGTGAGATTATACAGCGTAAATGTTTGGGAAGGTCTTCTATGCCTATGGATAGAAGAGCAAGCTGAGGAGTAATATTAATTTTCAACCCAGTAATTTCTGTAATGAGTTGTTTAATTCCCAGCCAGAAATTTACCGTATATACTCGTATATAAGCCGACCCGTGTATAAGCCGACCCCCCCTACTTCTGCCCCCAAAATCTGGGAAAACCTATTGACTCGTGTATAAGCCTAGGGTGGACCCCAGCACAGGTATACCGCCCCCAGCAGTGTGGTATACAGCAGCCTCCCCAGTGGTATATACAGGCCCCAGCAGTGTTACAGCAGCAGCCCCAGTGGTATATACAGCAGCAGCCCCAGTGGTAGTATACAGCAGCCCCAGAGGTATATACAGCAGCCCCAGT
This sequence comes from Allobates femoralis, assembly GCA_033576535.1. Taxonomy (NCBI): domain Eukaryota; kingdom Metazoa; phylum Chordata; class Amphibia; order Anura; family Aromobatidae; genus Allobates; species Allobates femoralis. The sequence continues at coordinate 427,659,096 of JARQOC010000006.1, forward strand.
GGTAGTATACAGCAGCCCCAGAGGTATATACAGCGGCCCCAGTGGTAGTATACAACAGCCCCAGAGGTAGTATACAGCAGCCCCAGAGGTATATACAGCAGCCCCAGTGGTAGCATACAGCAGCCCCAGTGGTAGTATACAGCAGCCCCAGAGGTATATACAGCAGCCCCAGTGGTAGTATACAGCAGCCCCAGAGGTAGTATACAGCAGCCCCAGAGGTAGTAAACAGCAGCCCCAGAGGTATATACAGCAGCCCCAGTGGTAGTATACAGCAGCCCCAGAGGTATATACAGCAGCCCCAGAGGTAGTATACAGCAGCCCCAGAGGTAGTATACAGCAGCCCCAGAGGTATATACAGCTGCCCCAGAGGTAGTATACAGCAGCCCCAGGAGGTATATACAGCAGCCCCAGAGGTAGTATACAGCAGCCCCAGAGGTATATACAGCAGCCCCAGTGGTAGTATACAGCAGCCCTAGAGGTATATACAGCAGCCCCAGAGGTAGTATACAGCAGCCCCAGAGGTATATACAGCAGCCCAGTGGTAGTATACAGCAGCCCCAGAGGTATATACAGCAGCCCCAGTGGTAGTATACAGCAGCCCCAGAGGTATATACAGCAGCCCCAGGGGTAGTATACAGCAGCCCCAGAGGTATATACAGCAGCCCCAGAGGTAGTATACAGCAGCCCCAGAGGTATATACAGCAGCCCCAGAGGTAGTATACAGCAGCCCCAGAGGTATATACAGCAGCCCCAGAGGTAGTATACAGCAGCCCCAGAGGTATATACAGCAGTCCCAGTGGTAGTATACAGCAGCCCCAGAGGTATATACAGCAGCCCCAGTGGTAGTATACAGCAGCCCCAGGAGGTATATACAGCAGCCCCAGAGGTAGTATACAGCAGCCCCAGAGGTATATACAGCAGCCCCAGAGGTATACAGGCCCCCCCCATCAGTATCCAGGGCCCCCCCCATGCTCAGCAAACCTGTAAAGTAAGATGATTATACTTATCACTGTCCCGCTGCCGCTGTCCCGCCGCTGCCATCGCGCTCCTCCGTCTTCATCCAGCGTCTTCCGGCTTCCTGTGGTCGGCGCAGGCAATGACGTCATTGCCTGCGCCGACAGGAAGCAGGAAGAAGACGGATGAAGCCGGAGGAGCGCGATGACAGCGGCGGGACAGTGATAAGTATAATTATCTTACTTTACAGGTTTGCGGAGCAAGGGGGGGGGCCCTGGATACTGATGGGAGGGGCTGTCTACCTCTGGGGGGGCGCCCATGTAGTGACTCGCGTATAAGCCGAGGGGGGAACTTTTCAGCCCAATTTTTGGGCTGAAAAACTCGGCTTATACGCGAGTATATACGGTACTAATTTTGGGCAGCTCCAAAATATATGGGATAAGGTCCCTGGGTTATTACAGGCTCTCCAACAATTTGGTGAGTTTACCGGATTAATACAATAGAGTTTTACCGGGGTGCAATACCATCGAGATAACATTTTAAAATAGGATTCATGGATCATGGCAGAAGTGGTATTGGAATACGTAATAGCTAGTGTTTTTGTCATTTTTTGCAAATCTATTTTGATCTTTAATTCTTGTTCCCATGCTGCTATGAAAGCGTGATCAGGAAGTTCTGTCTCCTTATTAAGAATTTTATAAATTATGTTAGATTTCCATAGTTGGGTCTTGTTAGGAGAATTTAGGAGGTCTTGCACCGTTGTGGAAGGGAAAGAGTGGGAGAGGAGTTTTCAAAGTAATTGGCAATAGATCTCCATCTTGTTCTCTCATCCCTGGGAAGAGAGAACTTAGTTTGAAGATAATAGAAGGATGCCAAAGACTCATTTTGCATTATGTCATTTATATATAGGACACCTCTATCCAACCACTCCGATGGATTGAGTTTTGGTTCATTGGTGTCAGATTTGTTCGATCAGGGGATTTGTTTACAAGATTTCTCCATGCCAAAATAGCAGCCTTCAGGGCAGGATAGTTTGGGGGAGGCCTAGAGGGTTCTATTAGATGAGCTAGAATATATATGTATATACAGGCTGTGCTACGGTATATAGAGGCTGTGCTGACTGTATATAGAGGCTGTGTTAGGGTATATAGAGGCTGCGCTGACTATATAGAGGCTGTACTGGGGTATATAGATTCTGTGCTGACTGCATATAGAGGCAGTGCTGATGTGGAGCCCACTGGGACGGGGTACTCGGTACCGGACCGGGTACTACTGGGGGATGTCACGGCGGTCCTGGTCCGGACCGTGTACCAAGCCCGCACAATAAAATGGGGAATATTTACAGGGGATTTGTCAATTGTGACGCCACACACGGGTTGTGGTCAGGGTGACCACCACTGCTGCAGAACCTCCGGGGATGGTGTTTTTGCAGCTTAGATGGAATGACTCTCCGCAGGTAGAGCTGGTTCCCCGGGGCAGTGGTGATAAAAGTCTGTGATGGTTGTTGTAGGTGGTGCAGGGAAAGGGGATGATATAGAGATGGCTCCTGACAGGGTCAAATGGAGGACTGACAGTTCTTCATACCTTAAATCAGACACAAACACAGTAGCAGGGTTCACCTGGGTTTACTGTTCTTATTCTTCTGTCAAACAGGGTACGGTATAATACAGTCATTTACAGCTTTGCTATATTGAATCCGGAATACTGAACCCACTGCAGCCAGGTTATCTCTCCTAGACTCCTCAGTCCTTCTACGTGTCCTTTCAGGCTTATTCTCCAACTTTCCTGATTAGGTGAATTGCGGAGCGGCAGCTCGGTCCCTATTAGCAGCTTCCCCCTAAATCTCTGGGCGGTAAGCCGGGTCCTCTCTGTTGCTGCTGTGCTCCCAATCCTCTGGTGGGAATACAGATCTGGAGTCTGTGTTCCCCATCAGGTTGTCTGGGGCACCGGGTTAATCTCCAGCCCCCCTCAGAGCTGACACTCTGGTTTTAGCCAAACCACAGGTATCCCTATCTCTCAAGAGATTACCGGGTCCTTTCCTTCCCGTGTAACTTCCTAATATAATAAGGGAGGCTCTCCTTTTAGTTAGTTGCTGGCCCTCACTACTTCTCTGGACCTGATGGTACTGGTCTTGTCTTTGCTGCTCGGCACCTGCCTACTGACTAACCGCTTCCTGTCACTCCCTTATATACCCATCCGTTACCATGACTACGCTCCATCCACTCATATCTAGCCTACTACCCCTTGTCTGCCTAGAGTCCCAGAGTCCAGGTTAGGTCCCCATGTAGTGAATATGTGTGCTGAGGTGTTTGTTAAACAAACTGTCTACCCTCCTGCCTGGCCGCAGTTTCTCCCTGTGGCCACCCTGGACGCAGGGGTGCCACACTGACTGTATATAGAGGCTATGCTTGGGTATACAGAGGCTGTGCTGGGGAATATAAAGGCTGTGCTGGGGTATACAGAGGCTGTGCTGGCGGTATACAGAGGCTGTCCTGGCTGTATATGGAGGCTGTGCTGGGGCATACGGACGATGCTGCTGAGGTATATGGAGACTGCTGTTGTGCTGTATACATAATATGGAAGCTGTGTTGAGTTATATATACTATTTGGAGGCTGTGCTGGGCTGCCACATCTTCCAAATAATATATACAGCCCGGCACTACCTCCAAATAGTATATATAGCCCAGCACAGCTTCCATATTATATATACAGCCCAGCACAGCTTCCAAATAGTATATATAGCCCAGCACAGCCTCCAAATAATATATACAGTCCACAGCCTCTATATTATATATACAGCCCGGCAGTCTTCATATTATATATACAACCCTGAACAGCCTCTATATTATATATATAACCCACACAGGAGCCTCTATATTACATATATGCAACCTGCAGCTTCTATATTATATTCATGAATCATAGTATGTGTTAAATGGGCACACTGAGACTGTTTCGCCTGGGGCCCACAAAAACCTGGAGCCGGCCCTGCATGGGAGGTCTGTATCCTCCTGCCTCTGCTGCTCTCCAGGGCAGCGGATCCTGTCTTGTTTGCACTCACTGTGGAGGAGAAAGAAGGGTGAATATGTGTGCTCTTAGCAGACGAAGCAGCAGCAGCTCTGACATCTTCATTTCCCTCTAGCATGAAGCAGTGTCATTGTGTGTATCTGATATATGCAGAAAATATCTGCATATATATCGTCTATCTCCCCTGGAGATTGTGTGGAGCTGCACACTACAGGACCTGTGCTTTTAGCACACAAGGACCTGATCTGATGTCAGAGCCAGGTCAGTTGAGAACTCGAGAACCACGTGACCAGAGGGCGGATTCCCTGGAGTCAGCATTCCTCACAGCGCTGTCTCACATCACACAGCACCGAGATTGCGCGGGTTCAGCACAACCTCTTCAGGTGAGAGTCTTATCATAACTTTGTTATCTCAGCGAGTCCCTCTCATTACGCCTCTCCTTTCTCTTTTTATCTTTGCATGGTGTGAGGCATATGTGTAGTGCGTACTGTCTGAGATAATTCTCTGTGTTTAACTGAACATTTGTTCATTTGCTCAGCACATGCACACATTACATTTATGCAGGCAAACAAATCTACTATATAATTGTCTTAAGGCGTCTGAAAGCAAATTTGTGGGCCAGACAGAGGCCGCTCATTGGTGCTAACTACTGAGCCAGCTTATACTGCGCTAACCACTGAGCCCCCGTATACTCTGCTAACCACTGAGTCTCTATATACTCTTCTAACCACTGAGCCGCCGTATACTCTGCTAACCACTGAGCCGCCGTAAAGTCTGCTTACCAGGGAGCCCCTATAAACTCTGCTAACCACTGAGCCGCCGTATACTCTGCTAAGTACTCTGCTGCGGGCAGGAGGGGGCTGGGGAACAGCGTCTGGGTGCGGGCAGGAGGGCCCCCGCCCCCTCCTGCCTGCACCCGGCCGCTGTTTCCTGACCCACTCCTGCCCGCACCCGGTCGCTGTCCCCCTGGCCCCCGCCTGCCCGCACCCACCCTCTCTTCCCCGGCCCCCTCCTGCCCGCACCCACCCTCTCTTCCCCGGCCCCCTCCTGCCCGCACCCCGGACGTTCTTCCCCAGCCCCTTCCTGCCCGCACTTGGCCGCTTCTTACCCGGCCCTTCCTGCCCGCTGTTTACCAATCCCTTCCTGCCCACACCTGGCCGATATCCCCCGGCCCCCTCCTGGACTCAGGCACCGCTGCACACTGGCACCGCTGCACACCGGTACTGCTGTAGGTATCTACTATATAATTGTCTACTTCTGTCTGTTTGTCTGTAATGCAAATCCTGCGCTGCTGATTGGTCAGGCCAGCCGCCCACAACCAATCAGCAACAGGGACAGTCCGCCCGTAAATTGGTGCACGATTTCATCCACGCTTTGCTGATGGGTTGCGCCCGGCCGGTTGCCAGCAATCAGCGATATTGGTGCAGGATTTAAACCCAGCTTCGCTTTGCATTATTCTTAAATCTTCATAAATAAACTACATACATATTCTAGAATACCCGATGCATTAGAATCAGGCCACCATCTAGTGTTCATATAAACACATAGCAATATCCAGGGCCGTGGGGTACTCGGATCCCGGGTGTTGATCAAGGTTGCTGTCACTGGTGGACGGTACCCGGGCCGTGGTCCTGGTGGTCGCGGAAAAATGTGTAAAAATATCATAATAAAATAAAGTGTTCGTCACGCCACCCATGTATCTGGTAATGTTACCTGCGCTGCTTCAGACCTCCAGGGATGATTTTAGGCAGCCGGATGGCAATACTCCTCTCAGGTGGAGCAGAATCCTTGGGGCAGTGATGGAAATGGAGAACACACTCAGGAAGGCGGCTCCACAGGTGGAGGCTTGATGCAGCCTGCCTGAAGAGACTGGAATGCAGCTTTCCCCAGCATGATGGAATAAGACACCACACGTTGATTTCGCTCTGCACGGGTTTACTGGTAACCTTCAAGCAGCTTACAGATATACAGTCAGGGTAGCTGGCCTGAGTAGTCACCAGAGGATGGAATGTCTCCTTGATGCCCTTGGTGATGTTCCTTCAGGATTCTCCCTCTGTCCTCGCACTGCGCTGTTACTCTTGTCCTTGCTAGCGCTTCTTTCCTTGCACAGAGCCCTTCACCGGTCCCCACGGGTTGTACTAGAGTTATCCCTTAACTGAGGGGCTCATAACCCTATACGGGGCCTTTGTGGGATCTATTCAGGGCACGGCTCCCTTGAGGTTTGCCGGTTTAGTGGCTCAGGGCTGAACTCCTGCACTGCTCTCGGAGCCGGTCCTCCGTTGGTGGACTTGGTCCTTCTGACCGGGTACAGTACCATACCAGATTAGGATGTTAGCTGACACCTGAGGATCCCCCTTCAGTCCGGGTCACTGTCCTTTAGATGTCCTCCCTCTGCACCACTCACAGGGTTCTTCTTCTCTCTCCACAGCCGTTCTCTCTCTCTCTTCTTACTGCTCTTCTCTATTTACCTAACTCCGCCTACCGGGATCGGTGCCCTTAGCAAAGGGTTAACCAATTGATCCCCTGGCTCTAGGTATATGAATGCATAGGGTGAGGGCTTCAAATTAACATTCCAATCCCCTGGTCACAGGGATACTACACACGCTGGTATGGGTGCAGTAGCCCTCAATGGCACACCAACCAGTGGGGCCCCACAACAGCACACACTGATGTGATGCGATCATAGTACAAGACTTGCAACACAAACACCTCCTCCCTCTTCTATCTTTCCCTCCACCTTCCCCTCAGAAGCAGCTTGCACGAGCAAAAGATTTGAGTGACTGCCTTCAGAAGGGAGGGTATACTAGCTTGGGTAGGTGTGGATATTTAAATATCAATGAAAGGAATGGACTGGACTAGTAAAGCAGCTGCCTGCAGGGTGTGAAGATGCTTATAGAAAGAAAACTACAAAGGGTACAGTAATGAATTTACATATTCTGAAAGGTCTGTCCAGGCACTATTCAAGAGTACTATTAGTATCATATCGAAAAATGACCTGACAGAGTCTTTTTAATAACCTCATTGATAGTAGCCAAGGCTATAAGTGAAGGGCTTTCCACATGTGGCGCTCATACTGAAAATATCAAGATGTTTTAAAATGTTCTATTTTTTTTCATCATTTGCAGACCAGTAACATGTCTTTCCCTCCTGTGATTTCCATCATTCCTTTAGTGTTGTAATTTCTATTTTGAGGCGTGCATATTTGTCTTTGTGGAATAATGAATTTATTATGATTCTTTGTGAACACTTTTTTGTACTTTGTTGTCATGTATAAATAATTTATAGTTTGGTTTACAACTAATCGTGTCATAAATAAAGATAATTGTGTTCTTCTTTTTCTAAATCTATTTTGGATGTCTTTCTTGGTGGTTTATGTTATCTCTTCCTTTTTTGAAAGGTATATTTGTTTTCACCAGCTTTTTGAGCACGCTTATGAAATATGTATATGGATATTTTATGGTGTCTGTCAATAATACCGTGATTAAATTTCCATGTGTCCAAAGATTAAGAGCTTGGGTTCCTCCACAAGCCAAGAAATGTGAAAGTACTAGACATGAGCTGATTAATCCTCGCAGGATCGAGCTTGAGATGAATTTCCTAAATTTTGTGATTTTACAAGATTTTAAAAAATATAAATATTTTATTCGTGGTTTGCAAAAAAACTTGTACTGCACCATTTCCCAAACTGTTGAAACATCAAGTAGTGTTTTGTTGCATGGACATCCCCATAATGTCCTGCATCTATGACACCTACCGGATTATCACACTTTGTACTGTAGTGGTCGGTACCTTGGCCATCACAGATCAGCAGTTCCCAGTGGATCACAATTTATAAAGCAGAGTCGTTTCCATCTCCTGAGTCACTGGAGTCATGGTCTCTCTCTACTGTAGAGCTTAAGCTCTTATGGTCAGCAGAGTCTTCTCTCTCCTGTAGAGTATAAGCTCTTATGGTCAGCGGGATGCTCTCTCCTCTCTCTTTCTTCTGTTAAGTGTAATCTTTTATAGGCAATGGGGTCATTTCTCTTTATCTCCTCAAGAATGTAAATCTTATGGTGAAAAGGGTCTTCTCTCACTCATTCTCTTTCCTGTAGAGTGTAAGCTCTTATGGTCAGCACGTTCCCCTCTTTTTTGTTTCTCTCCGGTAGAGTGTAAGTTCTTGTGGTCAGTGGAATCCTCTCTCTCTTCTTAGTATGTAAGCTTTTATGGTCAGCAAGTCCTCTCTCACTGGTTGATTATAATCTCTTATGGTCAGTGGGTCCTCTCTCTCCTGTATAGTGTTAGGTCTTATGGTCAGCAAGGTCCAGTCCCTCGCTCTCTCCTGTAGAGTGTTAACTGATATTGTCAGTGCAACCTTCTCTCTCTTCATTAGAGTATAAGCTTTTATGGTCAGTGGGGTCCTCTCTGTCCTGTAGAGTGTAAGCTCTTATGGTCAGTAGGGTCCTCTCTCTCCGCCTGTATTGTATTAGGTCTTATGTTCAGCATGATCTTCTCTCCTGTAGAGTGTAAACTCTTATATTCAATGGGGTCCTCTCTCTTGTATACTGTTAGCTCTTATTGTTAGCAGGGTGCCCTCTCTTTCTTGTAGTGTGTAAGCTCTCATGGTCAGTATGGTCCTCTCTCTACTGCATAGTGTTAGCTCTTATGATCAGCAGGGTGCCCTCTCTTCCTTGTAGTGTGTAAGCTCTTTTGGTCAGTATGGTCCTCTCACTCCTGTATAGTGGAAGCTCTTAAGGTCAGCAAGGTCTCCCCCTCTCTCACTCTTTCCAGTAGAGTGTAAGCTCTTACTGTCAATGAGACTCACTCTCTCTCTCTTCTGTAGTGTGTATGTTCTTATGGTCAGCAAGGTCCTGTCTCTCTCTCATATAGTGTTCATGCTCTTATGGTCACTTGGGTACTCTCATGTAGTGTAAGATTTTATGGTCAGTGAGGTCCTCTCTCTCTCCTGTATAGTGTTAGCCCTTATGTTCAGCATGATCTTCTCTTTCTCCTGTAGAGAGTGTGCTCTTATGGTTAACTACAGCCTTTTTGTCTCCTGTAGAGCGGCTCTTATGGTCGGCAGGGTGCCCTCTCTCTCCTGTAGTGTATAAGCTCTTATAGTCAGTGCGGTCCTCTCTCTCCTGTATAGTGTTAGCTCTTATGGTCAGCAAGGTCCCCCTCTCTCTAGCTCTCCCCAGTAGAGTGTAAGATCTTACTGTCAATGGGACTCTCTCACTTCTTTGATATGTGTGTTATTATGGTCATCAAAGTCCTCTCTCTTTCATCTGTAGTATCCACGCTCTTATGGTCACTTGGGTACTCTCCTGGAGAGTGTAAGCTCTTATGGTCAATGCAGTCCTCTCTCTCTTTCTCTCATGTAATGTGTATGCTCTTATGGTCAGCGGGGTCTTCTCTGTCTCTGTTAGTGGGATCCTCTCTCTTTCCTGTAGTGTGTATGCTCTTATGATCAGTAGGGTCCTCCCTCTCTCCTGTATAGTGTAAGCTCTTATGGTCAGCAGGGTCCTCTCTCTCTTTGGTAGAGTGTAAGCTCTTATGATCAGCTGCGTCCTCTCACTCTCCTGTAAAGTGTAAGCTCTTATGGTCAGCAGGGTCCTTCCTCTCTCCTGTATGCTATAAGCTCTTATGGTCCGCTCTATCCTCTTTCTCTTCTGTAGAGTGTAATCTCTTATGGTCAGTGGGGTCCTCTTTTTCTCTCTCTTCTCTCACCATGTGTATTTTCTGAGCAATTAGAAGCTTTTCAGTATTGAGATTCACACATTTGTTTACCACAAATCCAATTTTAGGGGGGAAGATTCTGGAAAGCCGGCAAATTCGAACTTTAAAAGTCCCGCCTCACCTTTGGACAGCACTTGCATTAGAGATGCACATTGACTTGTGGTCGTAAACATTCAGCTCGTGTTTCTCTAGGACGTCAATGAGACCCACTCCAAGGTCCCAGACAAAGGAATATTTTTATTAATGTTATTTGCCCCTTCAAAAAAAACCATTTCCAGTTTGTCAAAGTGAATCACAAGGAAATGAGGCAAAAATAAACCAGATGCAAATTTTTCCTCTTCAGTTCAGTGCCGAGGTCCTTGTGTCCTTTGTACTCGCTGTGAGGTGACCCTGCCGCAATGTCCTCTTCATCTCATATAACAATACATTTATTATTCACCACGTTCCCACTGACTGAGGCGCCTTAATAAGGTTTGAAGCCCTCGCCGCTCCCCTTGGAATGGCCTCGTTGCCAGGGATTTAATTGAGAGCCTCTGCCGCACACGTTATCATGTCAGAGAGATGAGGCAATTAGTCTTTTTGTAACTACTTAGTATTGTGCACGCTTCTGTGTGAATGAAGTAAATTAATCAGCCGCCGCCAGAGACGGTTTTGTAAACTAAATTGCCAGGTACACACGGATTCCCTTTCCTTACTTCTAAAAGTGTAGAGAAAATTAAAGCAAACTTTAGGTTAATGCAACAAACTACAAAAATAAAACATTATACAAATTCTAAAAACTCAGGTTATATTCACACTACGTTTATATTTTGGGATTTATAGGTTAATATGCATTGCATCTACCGTATCACCATATTAATTCTTTGCAAAAATGTGTATACATTTATCCAATATGTTTTTTGACTGGTTCATTGCAAGCAGTGGTATCCAATACAGAATGGCAAAGATATACCATATACTGGTTTACAATGGACGCCAATGATAACTGATGTCATCTGTCCATAGTATAGTAAATGTCCAGACATATGGATTACCAGCATCTATAAAACATAATCTGAGAATAAGGTCTACCGACTGGAGCCTCCACCTACTGGAGACCCTCTATTAGGATATGTGCACATGTCATCTTTTTCAGGGAAGAATCTGCTTGGAATCCAGCAGAAAAAGCCCTAAAATAAGGCCTAAAACAATGATAGTACAATAAAGGAAATAAGTATTGGATCCCTTGCTGATTTTGTGAGTTTGCCCACAGACAAAGATATGAACAGTGTATAATTTTAAAGGAAATAATAATAACAATAATGATTTTATTTATATAGTAACAATGGCCGGGGGGGAGTACTCGGTAATCGTGACGGTCAGTTCTTAGGGGGATCAGGGTGGCAGTGACCCGGCTGGTATTGCAGCCGGGATGGTATGGCTCCCCACAGGTGGAGCAGGGTCCCAGGGACAGTTAAAAGTCTATTGTAGTGATGTTGGTCATTGGGGTACAGGACGGAGGGTGCGTCAATAATCAGAGGACACAAGAAGGTGCAGTTTACGTTACCTTTACTCGATGATCAGTCAAGTTCACCCAGCCGGGTGCTGTGCTCCTCCAATGTTCAGCCAGGTTAGTTCCCAGATGGTTAGAGCCACATCGCCAAGACACCATTCATAGCCTTCTTGGTTGTTCGTCTCCTGTGCCGAATTCTCTCCCACCTTCAAGCACCTTCATGAACAAGGTCCCAGGTTAGTGGCTGTGGGCCTTGTCGGGTGACTGTGCGGGCAAGTCCCTTGCCCCTAGTTCTAGCCACCTCCCCAGCGAGTATCCACAGTAGGTAGCCACAGCTTGTGCAGAAACGATGGCCTCCAGTTTTCCTGGCTGAGGCATGTAGCACTTCCACCAGATTGGGTCCGATCCCCTCCGGCAACCTGTCTCTCTGCCCAACTCGGATTGGGCCAGATTCGAGGCACACGGGTGGCTTCTCCATTCCCATGTCCTATAGGACCTCTCTGTCCTGTGTCCACTCCAGACGCTCACCTCGGATGTTCTCTTCTTTTATCTCTTTATTAACTTTTGCTAGCTAACCCCTCCTCCAGCCAGGAGATGGAGCCCTACCTCAAAATGGTCTGCCCAAATCCCCCAGCATAGACTCAGGATGGTGTTGTGTGTAATTATTATGTCTTGGGTTTGTGACCCCTTTCACTTGGAAATGGTGGCACTACACTTGTCACTGTGGCTACCAGGCTGCAGAGGGCCCACATTCCCCCTCGACAAAGCACAGCACGTCCTCGAGCTACAAACAGGTACAAGACGTTAAAGAAACTTAAAACATTTTTTGTGCACAATTCAACAGTAACAACAATAATATTTACTTCCCTTTATGGGAGGTATTGACTTAAACGTTACATCAACTGGATTCTATAAAAATATACCAATGCAAACAGGTAAAAGTTCTCAACGTTTTTCTGCAAGGGCCCCTAGCCGGGAAGCTCCCTCACATTATTTAAGTGCAAATCGGTGGGAACCACCTCAACCCACCAGTACCTCATCCCCGGGCGTGGCTACAGTGCACAAAGACCATTAGTTGGACCCAAGATCTTTGGCCACGCCAGATGGTTATTTCTGGGTCAAGGTGCAAAGTGCAATTTGTCCTGAGTGCACTCTGCAGGGCTGGCTTTAAAACCAACAAAAAGCATGTTAAGTAGTGCTATTTACAAGAAAGTTCCAATCAGATCCCAAAATGATATTGTCCATTTCTCACTTAAAATGTCCACAACAACGTAACTGACTCTTTAGGGCATCCCAACATTACGGTGTAACAGTTCTGAGTTGTAGTTACTGCAGGCATAGTTAGTGGCATCCACAGTTAATGGCGTATTTAGATGGTTACACCCTTGGAGTCCTTCTTCTCACGGCCTGGTCATCGGTGGGTCCGGTAGGTCTGTCGCTCCCTCAACCATACCTCCAGTTGGCCGGTCGGTGGTGCTGTCCGATCTTGAGTGGTTGGCTGCTTCTTGGAAAACTGAGGTCAGACGGGTTACCTGGCTAGCGAACAACCCTTTGCAGGTCGGCAGTACAACTCACCCGCATACAGGGTATCTTCAAGCTTTGTCCCGTCTTCAGGGAGCACATCTCCATTTGAAACATAGAGGTCCCTGGGGTAACTGTTGTCCTTGATAAATCCATACCCCCTCCGACTGCTGAACTGGATCACAGTTCCTTGTCTTCTAACTAGATCAAGGCCAACCATTCAGTTCTTAGAATTCTCTAAGGCAGCCGCTTCTCTAGCCTGGAACTTCCCTCAGTTAGTACCCTCTCCAGCTCCTACCAGGGGGAAGCAACAACATTTTCTTCAGCGTTCTCTTCTCCCCACTGAGGGCTGGCCTCCTGGCTCAAGTTTGCAGTGGTCTTGGGGAGCACCGGCTCCACCCCTCCGCTGGCTTACCCCAGCCTTTGCAGCAACCACGGCCACGGATAACGGAAGGAGCCAATGTTTGCTGGGTCATCTCTCCATCCCTTTTTAATAGCAGCAAACCGGGCACCATGAATCCACAGCAGCACATACCCAGCACGGGCATCCGGAGACGTCAGTATCCATTCGTACCGCAATGTTGTCTTTGCCTCGGCAAAGGCCCCCACTAGTTCTGCCACCAGTTTAAGTATCGGGCATTCTCACCCGCCAGACGCCTCTTTAGGTTCTGGACCCTCAAGTAGCAGCGAATTTGGGGACATCTCTCAACTACCGAGGGAGTCCATCTGCTCGACCACAGGTGCCGAAGCCTCGCTCTTGACACTCGCCATCGCCCTTATGTTACTCTCCACTGCTCTCTCAGCCGCACCCTTCCTCTTTCCTTCCCGCTCTTTTTTGTTGGTCACACCAGGCGGCGGAGCGGCTGGATCTCTCGGCAGGGCCTCTTGGCTCTCTGTGGCCACAGGGGGTGGACTCCATTTTTCCCGCTCAGTGCTGGCCCATCCCACGACGAGAGGTTGTAGCACGCCTCTTGGCCAGCACATAGCATTACCTCATGATGGTCAGCATTACATAGTTCTTTTAGTACAATTTTTATCATACAGTCTATGGCACACATGACCCGGTGGTACCAGGCTACGAAATCCTGTTCGTGACACCAAATGCGATGCCCACCAGGGCCGGGGGGTACTCGGTAACCAGGCCAGTCAGTTCTTAGGGGGATCACAGTGGCAGTGATCGGGCTCTGTGGCCCTTGACGTGCAGTAAAGGGAGATAATTATAGGGGGATAGTTCATGACGCCACCTGTGGTATTCGGTCAAGGGTGGCCGACACTGCAGGAGATGACTGCTGGGGCAGATGGTAGTGCAGCCGGGATGGTATGGCTCCCTTTACTTGATAATCAGTCAAGTTCACCCAGCCGGGTGTTGTGCTCCTCCAACGTGCAGCCAGGTTAGTTCCCAGATTATTAGGGCCACTCTGCGAAGACACCATTCAAAGGCTTTCCTGGTTGCTCTTCTCCTGAGCCAATTAATCTCCCTCCTTCCAGCACCTTCGTGGACAGGGTCCCAGGTTAATGGCTGCGGGTCTTGTCGGGCAACTGCGTCGGCAAGTCCCCTGACCCTAGTTCTAGCCATCTCCCCGGCGAGTATCCACAGAAGGTAGCCACCGCTTGTGCAGAAATTATATACTATCAATATGGGCGCACACCTCTAGTGGTGGGTGCTAGCATGAAAATATATAAATACTTACTAAACGTAGATCTGCTGCACACCAGCACTTCATGCTTTTAAAAGAAAAACCAAAATAGCTGACATGTACTATTGCATTATATGAACAGGGACCAAGATCATATTGGAAAGCTACTGAAAGCTATCTAGGATTAAATGTGAAAAATTAGTTAATGTGATGGCCATGACATTGTAAGCCCAGTAACCGCCACCAAGGTTTTTTCACTCTACTGGGTCCTATCTAAAACCTTATGTCTGCAGTCTGAATATGTGTATGGGATAATGCCCTATGTGCAATTAAAATCCTGCTTATAAGGGAAGTGTTCAGGACTATGCTTAGATTCTCATAGCAGCTACTGGGTGGGGGAGGGTGCTGCATCCAAAAAAGGCTATATATACTATCAATATGGGCGCACACCTCTAGTGGTGGGTGCTAGCATGAAAATATATAAATACCTACTAAACGTAGATCTGCTGCACACCAGCACTTCATGCTTTTAAAGGAAAAAACAAAATGGCTGACATGTACTATTGCATTATATGAACAGGGACCAAGATCATATTGGAAAGCTACTGAAAGCTATCTAGGATTAAATGTGAAAAATTAGTTTATGTGATGGCCATGACATTGTAAGCCCAGTAACCGCCACCAAGCTTTTTTCACTCTACTAACCCAGTAGAGTGAAAAAACCTTGGTGGCGGTTACTGGGCTTACAATGTCATGGCCATCACATTAACTAATTTTTCACATTTATCTTATAGCTTTCAGTAGCTTTCCAATATGATCTTGGTCCCTGTTCATATAATGCAATAGTACATGTCAGCCATTTTGTTTTTTCCTTTAAAAGCATGAAGTGCTGGTGTGCAGCAGATCTACGTTTAGTATGTGCAGAATTGATGGCCTCCGGTTTTCCTGGCTGAGTCGTGCTGCACTTCCACCAGATCGGGGTCGGTCCCCTCTGGCAACCTGTCACTCTGCCCACCTTGGGTTGGGTCAGATTCGAGGCACATGGGTGGCTTCTCCATTCCAGTGTCCTCTAGGACCTCTCTGTCCTGCGTCCGCTCTGCACCCTCTCCTCCGACGTTCTCATCCTCTCTCTGTTCACTAACGTTTGCTAGCTAACCCCTTCTCCAGCCAGGAGATGGGAGCCTCCCTCAAAAGGGTCTGCCCGAATTCCCCAGCCTTGATTCAGGATGGTGTGTTTAATAATTGTGTCTTGGGTTTGTGATCCCTTTCACCTGGAAACGGTGACACCACATCTGTGGAGTAGGTGCAGCATCAATGTGGCAACCAGTCCATAGGGGTGCCACACCAACATATTCCGCAGCACTTCACAATTCAGAGGAGACATATACAGACAATTTTAGGCAATGCATAGTAAAATAAATCAAAAACCATGAGGAGTGAGGTCCCTACTCGCAAGCTTACAATCTATGAGGAAATGGGGGTGGTACAAAACTTAAATGGTAAAAAGTGCTGTCATATATTGCACAGACATCAATATAATAAATAGGGGATTCACGTATCGCTGCATGAACCGGTCACTGTCCGGGATCTGTAGACGTCCAGATAAAGTGCTATATTAAGATAGATGACAAAAGTGGCCAGATTTGGAAAAGGGAAGATAGGAATAGACAAGTGAGGTGAGGTGATAGGCAAATCTAAAAAGATGTGTTTTTAAGGCTCACTTAAAACTACTGATATTGGGAATTAATTGAATTGTTTTCGGTAATCCATTCCAGAGGATGGGTTCAGCTCAGGAGAAGTCTTGGAGACGGGAGTGGGAGGTTCGAATTGTAGATTATGTTAGTTTTAGGTCACTTGCGGAACGAAGGACACCTGTAGGGCAATGGACAGAGATGAGGGAGGAGATGTAGGGCGATGCAGAACTGTGGAGGGTTTTGTGGGTGAGAGTGATAATTTTGAATTTGTACTCTATAGCGGATTGGCAGCCAGTGCAACGACTGGCACAGAATAGAGGCATCAGTAAAGCGGTTGGAGTGTTTTGTGGTAACCTCATGTGGTGTGCTCCCAGGGCCTATAATCTGTCTCACGGTGGCCAAGCTTACTGTCATGGTGGATACCCTCCAAATTGCACACACACACAAAGTCCCCACAATAAAACTGGAATATGATGGTGAGATAGCTGTTTGTGTGAGCCCTCGCGGCCAGGATCCTCTCCCCTCCTGTATCTGTACGACTTGATTGTCCATAAATATTGTACCTGTCCTCCTCTACCCTTTCCATATGTAAAGCGCCATGAAATCTTATGGAACTATAATAATAAACTAGCTGTACTACCCGGCTTCGCCCGGGTTAATAACTGCTGTTAACAAAATAGAACGTGTTAACAAAAATGTATTCAGCACACAAAAACCACAAAACAAATCGATAGAAATGTAATTATTAAAAGGCAAAAACTAAGCTAATAGAAGCATTTCACAACATATATTTCAACACCACAGATATTACACAGTTTCTATATCCTCTCACATAGAGGTAATGTGACTGACATCAGCCTTTCCACCAACACACCCTAACTGACATCCTATTACCTCACAGACATCCTATTACCTCACAGAAGCTTTACTGAGAATGTCCTTTGTTGTCTATATTAACCAATCAGAGCTCAGATTAACAGTAGCAAAATAGAAGCTGAGCTGTGATTGGTTGCTATTGGCAGCCTGATAAATCCCCAGGCAACAGGAAACCCTCCCCCCTGACAGTATATGTTACCTCACACATACACATAATAGACAGCTCATGTGACTGACAGCTGCCGTATTTCCTATATGGTACATTTGTTTCTCTTGTAGTTTTGCTGCTTATTAACAGATTTTTATTGTTGATGGATAATAACAGACTTGTGTGTGTTTTAGGGCGATTATTTGGCGAGGTTGGTGTATGTGTGGTGAAATGTGTGCTGAGGGTGGTATATGTGTTCAAGCACGTGGTAGTGTGAGGCGCATTTTGTGTGTGTGTTCATATCCCCATGTGTGGTGAGTATCCTATGTCGGGGCCCCACCTTAGCAACTGTATGGTATATACTCTTTGGCGGCATCGCTCTCATTCTTTAAGTCCCCCTTGTTCACATCTGGTAGCTGTCAATTTTCCTCCAACACATTTCCTTTCACTTTTTCCCCATTATGTAGATAGGGCCAAAATTGTTTGGTGAACTGGAATGCTCAGGGTTAAAATTTTGCCTCACAACATAGCCTATGACGCTCCCGGGGTCCAGACGTGTGATTGTGCAAAATTTTGTGGCTATAGCTGACAGCTGTCGATTTTCCTCCAACACTTTTCCATTCACTTTTTCCCCATTATGTAGATAGGGGCAAAATTGTTTGGTGAACTGGAACGCGCGGGGTTAAAATTTCACCTCACAACATAGCATATGACGCTCTCGGGGTCCAGACGTGTGACTCTGCAAAAATTTGTGGCTGTAGTTGCGACGGTGTAGATGTCAATCCCGGACATACATACATACACACATTCAGCTTTATATATTAGATAATGATAATCTCCAATCATGAAGGTACACATAGGATTTGGAAATGAACAGTCTCTTTACTGGTAGTAATAGGTAGGTAGCTATTTACAGATGGTACGTAATAGGAGGACAGTGAGTTTGCACTTACAGTGAAATGTTGACCCAGACAGGAAGACCACTGAAGGAGGCTTCTCATTAAATCCTAGTTCAGATTTCCCTTCTTGTAATCCTCTATGCATTCCACAACAGGGGTAGGTTAATTTTAACAGTGAAAGTTAGAATATCAAAACTAAAATCCAGAAAATCACATTGTCTAAATTATATAAAGTTATTTGCATTTTGCCAAGATAAATAAGTATTTGATCCTCTACCAACCATAAAGGTCCCTTTACGCATAGCGATATGCCGCAGCGTCACAGCTTTTGTGACGTAGAAGCGACCTCGCTAGCAATATCGCTGTGTGTGACACTTAGCAGCGATCAGCCCCCCACTGGGAGATCGCTGATCGTTGATGAATGGCCTGGACCATGTTTTGATCAGCGATCTCCCGCTGGGCATGCTGGATTGCTGTGTTTGACAGATGCAACGACCAGCGAGCTCCATGCTTTGCCCGAGAACAACATATATCCCAACGACCGTCGGGTGTCGCCGCATTGCTGGGTAATTTCTGGTAAGTCTGCCTGTATGACATCTCACCAGCGACCATGTAGCGACGCACCCGCGATCCCGGCCAGGTCAGATTGTTGTCGGGATCGCTGGTGCGTCGCTACGTGTAATGGAAATCTAAGATAGGGGTGAAAATGCGCATATAGGGTCTTATCCTTTAGGAGACAGGTTTTAAGTGGTGAAATCTAGGAACTGCTCACCTCATACGGTTGTGTAGCACACAACCGGCGTGATCGCTCAGAACAATACAGCTGCTGCCAGGACCGCACCTCCACAGGGCACTGTGGTCACAATAAGCTTCTGTAGGACAAAGTACCTCGTGGTCCGAGCTGCTGTGATCATATGATAGAAAGACCAGATACAGCCTGTATCTGGTCTTTCTATCATATGATCACAGCAGCTCGGACCTCGAGGTACTTTGTCCTGCAGAAGCTACGTGTAATGGGGCCTTTAGTAGTTCTGGCTCCTACAGACCTGTGAGATGCTCCTAATCAACTCATTACCTGAATTAAAGACAGCTGTCTTAGGGCCCTTTCACATCAGCGTTTTTTTAAATTTGCGGCAGATGCGGTGAAAAAAACGCATCTGCCGCAATTACCGCATACCGGATGCACTTGCGGCGCGGTTGCGGTAAACACCATGCAAAGTATAGGCGTACTTGCGGCAGGTGCGGCAAGTGCGGTTTTGCACTTGCGGCAGGTGCGGCAGCGAAAAAAAACGCGGTTTTTTTTCGCTGCCGCACCTGCCGCATGTGCAAAACCGCACTTGCCGCACCTGCCGCAAGTACGTCTATACTTTGCATGGCGTTTACCGCAACCGCGCCGCAAGTGCATCCGGTATGCGGTAATTGCGGCAGATGCGTTTTTTTCACCGCATCTGCCGCAAATTTCAAAAAACGCTGATGTGAAAGGGCCCTTAAATCGATATATAAATCCTCACACTCAATCAGTCAGACTCTAACCTCTACATTACAGGCAAGACCAAAGAGCTTTTAAGGCTGGCTTCACACCACGATTTTTTCCCCTGTCAGGCTGTGTCTGGTGCTTTGCAGGAGGCACCGGACACAGCCTGACAGCTCCGGACAACTAGAACCCTCCGGTCATGTTTGTAGCCGGATGCTGTAGAGCGCATCTGAGGTATCTGTTCCCTGCTGAAATGGTGCTGGAAAGCTCCCTGGTGCTGAAGTTCAACGTAGCTCACGCTGAACTTCAGCCACCAGTGTCCGGATCCCGGATTCTCCCAGATCTGGGCAATCTGGCACCATAGACTCCCATGTTAGGGAGCGCTGGATTGTCCAGGATCCGTGAGGATCCAATTTGGGCAGATTTTTCGCCAGGACACAAAAATGTTGCTTGCAACATTTTTGTGTCCGGGAAGAAAATTTGAATGCACCCGAATCCTCCTGGACAGA
The DNA here is from genome assembly GCA_033576535.1 of Allobates femoralis. Lineage (NCBI taxonomy): Eukaryota > Metazoa > Chordata > Amphibia > Anura > Aromobatidae > Allobates > Allobates femoralis. Next base: position 427,679,039 of record JARQOC010000006.1, read on the forward strand.
TGGAAACCGGATGGCAGATAGCTGCCATCAGGCTCCATCCAGCCCCATAGACCAACATTACAGCAAAATCAGGTCCAGGGCTGTCAGGTTCACCGCGGACAGCTCCGGACCTGATTGTGCCGTGGTGTGAATCCAGCCTAAGGATGTCAGGGCTAACCAGGGATTAGAAAGATTGTGCCTTCAGGGCTTCCACGGCCAACTACTCCAGTCCAGCAGCACACTGCTTTCGACAGGCACCCACTGAGAAGGAATAGTGGCAAGCTTAGGAAGCTAACTGAGCACAGCAAATTCTCTAGCCATTTGACCTAGGCTGAACTTTTGCAGAATGTGATCCAGGTTATGGTCTTCTAACTGGGACCAAAACCCCTAGGCTTAAGACATGTAGCATATATATCCTGGTGACTTTTAGATACTGGTGTATTTGCATTTTTGCTACAAGTTTAAGGAAAGAAATGATTACTGGCTAGGAGAACTGGGGAGCACAAATAAGGAGATTACTTATGGGTTAACACGTTTATTTACCACAACGCATTTCCACACGGATTGTTGCCTTCCTCAGGTCGATTTTCCTATGTCTCCTTGCTATCCTGGCCTCCCAAGTGTGACATAAACCCACAACCAGTATATGCGCTTGTGCAGCTGCCTCTGGATTCATACCTCCACTTGCAACCTGGCAAACAAATGGAGACCAGGACGAAGTGTCTGAGGTTAATCGCTGAGAAAGGACCAGAGGCTGCTTCAAAATGTGTCGGAATAAAAACACCATTGCACCAGACTTCTCGGGTCCTGGTTTTCCCTCCAGCAGTGCGGATCACCGACACTTCATCCTGGTCTCCAATTATGAATAGTTTGTTACTTAATGATTGCCAAATTATTTTTTGTGTTCATAAGTCTTGGGCCAGAGACACAGTTAACAAGAAGCATGTAAGATAGTCTCACGAGTATCGTATGCCTCACCTGGCATGGCTGCTGGCTTTCTGGACAGGAGCACGTCAGCTGCTTGTATTTCTATGCAGCTGACTCGCTCCTATCCAGAGAGCCAGGGGCCATGCTGGGTGAGGCATACGAGATGAGTGCGAGTATCTAGCATGCGTCTCGCTCAGTGTGTCCCTGGCCTTAATCTTATTGTCAGGAGAGGATGTCCTAATGACATTCTTTGCAGAAAGAAAGGGACAATGATTTTACAAATCATGATTGGAAGCCGGTGGCTCCTGGTTGTTAGCACGAGCATCAGTACGCAATGAGTGTAAGCACATTGCTGGCCAGCATCCTTAATAAGGAGCTGTCCCAGGTGCTTGCGCCAATTGCGTACTGTACGTGCCGCTCTCCATGGTGCTGAAGGCTTAAACATCTGCTCTATGGCCAGCGCACCGGAGTTTCAATGCGCGCTAGCCATAGAGCTGATGTTTAAACCTTCAGCACCATGGAGAGCAGCAGGTACAGTACGCAATTGGCATAAGCACCTAGGACAGCTCCTTATTAAGGATGCTGGCCAGCAATGTGCTTACGCTTATGGTGTACTGATGCTCATGCTGAAAACAAGGAGCCGCCGGCTTCCAATTATAATTTGTAAAAGCTGACAAATATCGGCTAAACATTAATATAGGCAGTTAACACTTAAAATGCCAATGCATTTGGGCACCATGTCTCTAGGGAGGGTGGACACTCCCTGGAGACATGTTGCGCACATATTTTATACACATTAACCCTTCAATCACTGGGTTAATGTACACCAATGCAGGAACTGTGCTGATATGCCGCACAGATGCTGCATTGTTGTTCCAAATCCATCCGGTACTGCATGCATTCATATGTGCCTTGCGGTACCGGATTCGGACCCATAGGGCTCCATGTTAGAAATCCAGATCCGGTTTTGCAACCGCTGCAAAAAATACAGACTGCATGATTTTTCCCACAGGCTGCAAAACCGGAGTCGGTAACCGCATTACAAATAGTGCAATGCAGTTTTTCTATTGTTGCCTATGGGTGCAGATCCGGATCCAGTTTTGAGCATTTTTAATGCTCAAAACCGGATCTGGATCTGCAATTTCAACCGCAAATGTGACCTTAGCCTTAGGCTAGGGTCACACTTGAGCCTTTGCAGCGATAAAAGCTACCATTTTTCACATTTCCAAATTGTGGAAGATGGTAGCGTTAACACTTCCATAGGGTCCCATGCAAAAAACGCATGGTCTAAATGCAACACTTGTGACGAAATGGACCCCTTTAATATATAATGTAGGAGGATTTCTTATTCATCCAGACCATATTGTATTTTGGTTTGTAAACTTGTACAGGCTAAGGAGAATTTCCTACAGCTTTTCATAGATTACTGTGGTTTTAGCTAGCATGGTAATGTCATTATCTAACTTCTAACTTTGTCATTGAATGCCAGAGAACTTAATTATGCTAATCGTCCATTGTATGTTACCATGTGGATCCCTGACTCTATGTACATGGCCCCAGCCACTATTGTTTTAATGTCATGCTTTGCAGATTGAATGTCTCCTACTAACATTCCATTGTAAGGACTATGTCAATCAGTATGTCGCTCTACCTTGTCAGGAGTACAATATTACTAAAAATATGTTAAATGAGGCTTGAGGTCCAGCCAATGAAAAGCCAGTGTTATTGCACCAATCGAGACATACCCAATATCCTGCAATGAGGGCTGAGGGTATATAAGGAGGACTGTTCACTTTGACCAGCAGATTGAAGATTGGATACAGGCAGCTTATCTAGGATCTTCCGGTCCAGTTAGCGAGCCATAACCCCAGGCGTAGGCATTTCGGTGCCGACCAAGGGGATCAGAACCTGGACTATAGAACCACAAGGACTTCAGCATCGGATTATCGGATTCGGCTGTGATAAAGACTGCATAAGGATAAGGAAGCAACCAAGGTTGGGACGATACAGTCACCTGGCTACAGACTTTGCCGTGCTGATTCAGCTTCCTAAACCTGGCATTATTTCTTTCTCGGTGGGTGCCTGCCAAAAGCAGGGTGCCACTGGTTTGGAGTAAACAGCCCTGAAAGATCTGAGGCACGAAGATTGTAAACCCAGGTGAGCCAGCGGAAGGGTGAGACTCTGTTGCCTGTTACATTGTTGTGTTTTGCTGGTTATGCGTTATATGCTGTTAACTGTTTGGGGATCCAATAAAGCCTTAATATTGTGATTCCCTCACCCTGTGTTGTCTGAGTAGTGTTCCGCCCATGGTTAAGGAGCTCGGGCGTTCAGTTGGGGATGAGCCCTGGTCCACGTTGTCTTTGTAAAGGCGGCTGAGCCTGCGGACGAGAGCACCCACTGACCCCCGGGTCTCCACAATTTGATGCTATGCGTTTTTTGCTCAAGCACACAAAAATGTGGTAAGCAATGTTTTTGGGGGCATTTGCTAAAATGCATACTTTTTTAACATGGAACCCTACGGGAAACGCATGCGTTAACGCATGGTACATATATGTACCATGCGTTAACATATACGTTAAAGTTAAAATTAAAATGGCATAAAAATGGCACCAGAAAAAAACTGCAACCATTAACGCTGGCATCAAAAACATGGCCTCCCAACTGTGACCCTAACCTAATAGCAAGTTCACCAGCACACAGATCATTTAAAGAACTGTGTGGTTTGTAACCACATAACCCTTTCTAAGCCTTCATAGATTGACATAAGAGAACTTTTAGCTGGGAATTGCTCAGACACCCGAATGCAGGTATAAGAGATCTCTGTGCACTGATATCCTGTGCCTGCCAGGCTGGCATTAAGTCATCTGTCATCAGTAATCCATTAACCAGTGTAGCCTGGAGCTGATGGACTCCTGCTGCCACTCACTGGCTCCGAAAAGTGTTTCCAGTGGTGCAGATATGTCAGCGAGCCAAGAGCTGCAAGGCACAATGGCTCTGGAGCCATCACATATGCTGAACACAAGAAGATAAAAACCACGTGGAAGGTGGAGGTGGAGATGTGAAGAAAACAGCCTTTAGTCAGCAGTAGTACCATCTCACATCATTAACCAGTTCTTGGTACTAATGATGGATGGCACAAGTGAACGTTTACATAGAAAATGAACCAAGACAACAATGACCTTGATTCTTGAAGACCTGCATTGCTCATGCAAATTATTATTATTATTATTATTTATTTATTTATATAGCACCATTAATTTCATGGTTCTGTACATGAGAAGGGTTACATACAAAATTATAGATATAGTTTACAGTAAACAAATTAACAATGACAGACTGGTACAGAGGGGAGAGGACCCTGCTCTTGTGGGCTTACATTCTACAGGATAATGGGGAGGAGACAGTAGGTCAGGGGTGCAGCAGATCTGGTGGTGGAGAGGCGGCAGCTCCGGTGGCGATGGGGCAGCAGCTTTGGTGGCAGTTTGGCGGCGGCTTGGTCATTGCAGGCTGTAAGCTTACTTAAAGAGATGGGTTTTCAGGTTCCTTCTGAAGGATCCGAGCGTGGTGGGCAATCTGACGTTTTGGGGTGCAGAATTCCAGAGGTTGGGTGATATTCGGGAGAAGTCTTGGAGACGGTTGTGTGAGGAACAGATAAGTGTGGAGGAGGGAGGAGGTCTTGGGAGGATTGAACATTACGTGAGGGAAGATAGTGGGAGATTAGTTCAGAGATATAGGGAGGAGACAGTTTATGGATGGCTTAGTAGGTCAGTGTTAGTTGCTTGAACTGGATTCATTGGGGAATTGGGAGCCAGTAGAGGGATTTGCAGAGGGGAGTAGCAAGGAGAAAGGTGGATTAGTCGGGCAGCAGAGTTGAGGACAGACTGCAGAGGTGCAAGAGTGTTAGCAGGAAGGCCACAAAGGAAAATGTTGAAGTAGTCAAGGCGGGAGATGATGAGGGCATGTACAAGCATTTTAGTAGATTGAGGGCTGAGGAAAGGACGGATTCTGGAAATATTCTTGAGCTGGAGGTGACAGGAGGTGGCGAGAGTTTGGATGTGTGGTTTGAAGGATAGGGCAGAGTCCTACAGAGAGTCACTCCAAGGCAGCGAATTTGAGGTGTGGGAGAGAGCATGATGCCATATACCATAGTAGATAGATCAGGTGGTGAATATGAAAGATGGGATGGAGGAAAGATGATGAGTTTAGTTTTGTCTACTGTAAGGTAGCGGTTAGGATCGGCACGACGGAAGGCAGTGACTCAGGCAACTGTTCACACAACACACAGTTTAATGGTACAGTTCAGGTATATTACAGACCTCCAGGTTCTGGGGCACAGCTGGTACAACTCTGTTCATCCAACACACACAGTACCTCTGTACCTAGGACAGGCTCTGTCCTGGCCGGCTCCACTGGTGAGGGCCAGGTCCTCACTGCTAGGTTGTGTTATCAGCACACAACCACTCTCTCTCTGCACCGTCCGCTCACTAGTCTCATGAACATCCTCTCTGAGAGAGCTCTCAGGCTGTGTTAGCTTCACACAGCAGTTCCTCCTATTCTCATCCACTGCTCAGCCCAGGGCCGCTCATATCATCTCCTATCCCATCACAGGTGGGCTGAGTGCTTTCAATCAGCCCTTAGCTCAGATCTCACTTCTGTTAACCCTGTGAGTGCTGCCACCGAGCAAAAGATACAATCCCCCATGTGCTGTACACCGGTCAGGGGACACATCGGGGTCGCATCACCACATACCTCCCCCCTCTGTTCAAGCCCGTGGGGTGGAACACCAGCCCACGATCTGGGGCCTCGAGACAGGGTCTCCCCGTCCTTGGAGCCCACCGGTCGAGGGGACCATCGACCAGGGCCGTTCGCGTCTGACACGCGGTCCCGTACCGGCACCAACTGTTTCCTTGTGTACCAAGACCAATCGGACCCAGTCACTCTATGTCTCAGAGGCACATCTGTGGGAGGTCTCCCCCTCCCCCAACGGCCAGTGTGGTAGCGCGGTCCACCTATCCTTTTGGCTATGTGGAGTCCTGACGCTATGTTGTCTGCTACACGATTGGGCAGGTCATCTGAGTCCCGTAGCCCTAAGTCCACAGTGGAGTCACTGTCTGTACCATGAGTACATCTACGGGTCTTGGGACATTGTGGTTGGCGCTTCTGCACCTGTATGCGGGGGTTGTACGCTCTGAAACCTCCTGCCTTTACCTCTAGGGAACACCTATCGGGATTACACTCTTTCCCTGTGGTGACCCCTATGGCAGGTGTCCCAGAGTCGGGATCTTTGGGCTCAGGGCCTGGACCATTCACTACCTGAGGATTAGTTTGCCTCTCCCACAGAGTCCAGAACAGAGGAAAATCCCTCCCCAAAATCATATCGAAAGGCAGTGTCTTCACCACCCCCACTTCATGTGGAACCGTCCGGACAGGGTAGTGATAGTGACCCTCCTTGTTGGATAACTACGGTGGTCCCCATGGACCCCAAGCACTCGCACCGTACAGCCAGTGGGTTGGGATCTAGGGGCCAAGGAGGCACACACAAGGGTCACACCACTCCCTGAGTCCAACAGGGCCGTAGCGTCATATCCATTGAGCCGAACCTGGCACAAAACACTCCTTTTACCCCCAGTCCCATAGCGTCCTGCCCTGGCAGATTGGGCGAACATGGACATCCGGCGGGTATACCCACAGTCCATAGACTCCGTGTTGAGGGGACACTGCGCCATTGCGTGTCCTGACTCCTGGCATCGCCAACACCTTATGGCGGGGAAAAAATTATTTATGGTGCCCCGCTTAGGAGACCCGGGTTTCCGTCTCACTTCTGGGCGGTGCACATTCTCTGCCTGTGGTGGGGTTGAACCCAGCAGAGGCCCGGGTTGGGGGTCCCTAATTGCCGGTTTGGTGGATGCGGTCCGCCGTGCTGCACGCAGTGTCCCAGAGTCCCGAATCAAGTCTTGTGTAGCCACATGCCGCTCCACCACACTCACTACCTGATCTAGGGTACCCGGGTCACCTTGTCCCACCCACTGTTGGATGGAGACGGGCAGAGTGCGCACAAACCGGTCAACAACCACCCTCTCTATCATTTGTGCGGGGCTCAGGCTTTCAGGCTGCAGCCACTTCTTTACCAGGTGCAACAAGTCATAGGCCTGAGACCGGACGGGTTTACCCTCCTCAAAGGACCACTGGCTTACCCGTTGAGCCCTTACATACGTATTAACCCCCATTCTGGCAAGGATCTCACCTTTCAGAGTCCCATAGTCTATGACGTCCTCTGTGCAGAGGTCTAGGTAGGCTTTTTGGGACTCTCCGGTTAAGTAAGGCGCCAACATTTCTGCCCACTGCTCTGGTGGCAGTTTCTCCCGCTCTGCAACCCTCTCAAAAACCGCCAGGAAAGCTTCCACATCATCGCCCGGGGTCATCTTTTGCATTGCACGCCTTACCGCCTTCCGGACGCTGCTGTCATCTCCTTGACCTGGGGATGGAGCCGCTGGCTTTGCACGGATTGCCTCCGTCAGAAGATCCAACTGTCGCTGCTGATGCTCCTGTTGGTGCTGCATTTGCCTGATCAAGAGCTGATTAGCCTCCTGTTGTGCGACCTGCTGTTGCTGGTGCATTTGCTGCTGTTGTTGCTGTGCTTGCACCAGGTGCTTAAGCAGGTCCTCCATGCTGGCTGCTGGTTTGTACTGTAGCGTAGCAGGTTTCACCACTGAGATGTGTGAACTGAGTTTGCCTTTTTTTTTTCTTTTTCACCAAGTCATTGCCGTCAGCAACCAGGTTGCTGTGCCCGCATTCTCCACCACATGTAAGGTAGCGGTTAGGATCGGCACGACGGAAGGCAGTGACTCAGGCAACTGTTCACACAACACACAGTTTAATGGTACAGTTCAGGTATATTACAGACCTCCAGGTTCTGGGGCACAGCTGGTACAACTCTGTTCATCCAATACACACAGTACCTCTGTACCTAGGACAGGCTCTGTCCTGGCCGGCTCCACTGGTGAGGGCCAGGTCCTCACTGCTAGGCTGTGTTATCAGCACACAACCACTCTCTCTCTGCACCGTCCGTTCACTAGTCTCATGAACGTCCTCTCTGAGAGAGCTCCCAGGCTGTGTTAGCTTCACACAGCAGTTCCTCCTATTCTCATCCACTGCTCAGCCCAGGGCCGCTCATATCATCTCCTATCCCATCACAGGTGGGCTGAGTGCTTTCAATCAGCCCTTAGCTCAGATCTCACTTCTGTTAACCCTGTGAGTGCTGCCACCGAGCAAAAGATACAATCCCCCATGTGCTGTACACCGGTCAGGGGACACATCGGGGTCGCATCACCACACTACGTTGAGTTTTAGGAAGCGAGAGGAGAAGGAGGAGGATATGGCTGATAGACACTCCAGGATTCTGGACAGCAGAGAGTTGACATCTGGGTCACAGAGGTAGATCTAAGTGTCATCAGCTTACATGTGGTACTGGAAGCCATGAGACTGTATGAGTTGTCCTAGGCCAAGAGTATAGATAGAGAAAAGTAGGGGCCGCAGGACAGAGCCTTATGGGACTCCAACAGAGAGAGGGCGGGATGAGGAGGTGGTGTGGGAGTGGGAAACGCTAAATGTGCGGTTGGAAAGGTATGAGGCAACCCAGGAGACGGCAAGGTCTTTGATGCCAAAGGAAGGTGGGTGTGTGCTGGAGTCATAGGTCATAATGTATCAGACACGTCTGACAAGTGGCGTGCAGCAAGTCGCATCATGGACTGGAGTAATATTTCAAATGTAAGGTAGGTCACAGCTCGTTATGAAATAGAGGAGGTGTGGTATCAACTCTGTTCTGCCGCCGTAGCACCCCAGCTCTACCCTTTTTTGGCAAAGCAACCCAAAACTGGTGTGAAAACCCCAAAGGTTGCAACATTTTAACACAACTTGGTGTTACACCAAAATCTTAGCAACATTTCAAAGCATCTTAGGGCCCTTTCACATCTGCGTTTATTTGAAATCGCGGCAGATGCGGTGAAAAAACCGCATCTGCCGCGATTGCCGCATAACCGATGCACTTGCGGCGCGGTTGCGGTAATCCCCATAGAAAGTATAGGGGGACTTGCGGCAGGTGCGGCAAGTGCGGTTTTGCACTTGCGGCAGGTGCGGCCGCGAAAAAAACCGCGGTCAGCCGCGTTTTTTTTTCGCGGCCGCACCTGCCGCAAGCGCAAAACCGCACTTGCCGCACCTGCCGCAAGACCCCCTATACTTTCTATGGGGATTACCGCAACCGCGCCGCAAGTGCATCGGTTATGCGGCAATCGCGGCAGATGCGGTTTTTTCACCGCATCTGCCGCGATTTCAAATAAATGCAGATGTGAAAGGGCCCTTATGGGATTATTCTGCCATAATCGCTTTGATGAGTTAGGGACATAGTATTTCTGTTTTACAGTTTATGAAACATTTAATGATGTGTGCCCCTTTGGTGCATCTCTATGATCCTTTTTAGTGGTTTTGTAATATGGACTTGCAAGTGTGAGGACCCTTCACATATGGGTTGCAAGCTTCCGTATTTTGGGCAGAACATCAACTAACACCTCACATTTTTTGTGCGCATTTATACATTTTTGCAAGGTATAGTGACTGGGGTCTTCTGATTTTGTCTGGTCCTGACATCGCCTCCCTTCTATCCAAAATTCCACACTGCCTGTCCGCCATCTCATCCTTCTTCTCTGCTCGCTTCCTTAAGCTGAACATGGACAAAACCGAGTTCAAAGTCTTCCCCCCAAGACGCTCCCCCTCACTACCTGACCTATCCATCGTCGTCAATGACTGCTCTCTCTCTCCAGTCCCCCATGCCAAGTGCCTCGGGTTATCCTTGACTCTTCCCTCTCCTTCAAGCCCCACATCCAGGCCCTCGCCACCTCCTGCCGACTCCAGCTCAAAAACATCTATAGGATTCTCACTTTCCTTGACCACGACACTGCTAAAACCCTTATTCACGCTCTCATCATCTCCCGCCTCGATTACTGCAACCTCCTGCACACCGGCCTCCCTAATACCTCCCTTGCACCTCTCTAATCTATCTTGAACTCCGCTGCCCGCCTAATCCATCTGTCTCCCCGCTACTCCCCTGTCTCCCCCCTCTGCCAAGCCCTTCATTGGCTCCCTGCTTCCCAGAGATCCCATTTTAAAACATTAACCATGACATACAAACCATTCACAACCTGTCCCCTCCATACATCTCTGACATGGTCTCCCGTTACCTACCCTCACGCAACCTGCGATCCTCCCAAGAGCTTCTCCTCTACTCCCCCCTCATCTCCTCTTCGCACAACCGCATACAGGATTTCTCCCGTGCTTCACCCAGACTCTGGAACTCACTGCCCCAACACATCAGACATTCTCCTACCCTGGGAACCTTCAAAAGAAGCCTGAAGACCCACCTGTTCCGCCAAGCCTACCACCTGCAATAAGACCCGGTCCACCACACCGCCTCATGACTGGAATTTCCCCCTCTTACTGTATCCCCACTCGCCCCTCGTAGACTGTCAGCCTTTGTGGACAGGATTTCTCCCCTCTTGTTTCTGTACAACTGAATTGTCAACATTTATTGTTACTTGTATTGTTACTATGTTACTTGTCCTAGTCTGCCCTTTTTAACATGTAAAGCGCCATGGAATATAATGGCGCTATATAAATTATTTTAGGTAGTGCATTGGTGAGCCTGTCTTGTGAGATACACTCATATAGTATTAACCAGCCCTCCCTACTTGTCATTACTAATAGTTCAGACATTGTGTATACACTCATGCAGTGTTAAGTAGCCTGCCCTACTTGGTGTCACTAATAGACTCTTGTTCAAACACTGTGTATACACTAATGCTGTGTTAAGTAGCCTTCCCTACCTGGTGTCACTAATAGGCTCTTGTTCAGACACTGTGTATCTCAATTAGGCTACCTTCACACCACGGCAAGATCCGATCCGGGGCTGTCAGGGATGAACCTGACAGCCCCAGCCCGAAAATATGCCCTTCGGTCCGGTGTGCAGCCGGACGCAGCTACCTCTGCTGATGATTCAGGACCATGGCTCGCGGAGAGCTAGCCGCGGTCCTAAAATAACCGCGGCGTGCAGCAACAGGTGTCCAGTTCCCAGATCCTCCCGGACCGGGGCAATCCGGCCCCATAGGTTCCCATGTTAGGCGGTGCCAGATTGCCCCAGATCCGGGAGGATCCGATTTGGGGACAATTTTCTCCCCGGACACAAAAATCCAGCATGCTTCGATTTTGTGTCCGGGAGAAAAATCTGATTCCTCCAAGATTCACCCGGACATCCAAAAACAGGATGCCAAAAGACATTCATCCGGCGTATTCCGGCCTCATAGGGTTACTATGGGGCCGGAATCGGATCTGGGGGTGTCCGGTTCACACCGGACAGCTCCGGATCCAAAAGAAGTGGTGTAAAGTCACCCTTATCTATGCATGACTCATTATTGTGCGTCTCATGCAAGCAGCTACTGTCCTCCATTTTGAAGGCTGTGAAGGCTCCAATATGCAACAGGGCTGCACCAATCTCTATATTAGGAGGTTCTCTGCACCCAGTTTGTGCATTCAGTATTAGGTTGTCTATGTTGACTTTCATTCATCACTATGCTCCACATGGGAACCAAGCGTTGGCCCCTAAAAGCTTGTATGAGGACAGAGTAATCTCTCAGGTCCCTTGTAAAAAATTACAAAACACAAAGGGCATCATTTGAGAGTTTTTTTTTATAAGTCACTTTTCTATGTTTGGCTTGTAGTATTCACCAAATTCTTGCAAATAGTTCATATTTTTTTCTAAAAGTAAAAAATATTCTTTTTACCTATAACCATTTTTAATTTACTTAATATCATAAATAGTTTCTCAAAATTGCCCACAAAAAAATTGTACATTACAATGAACCTGTCACCAGATTTGGGTGTGTGAAGCTAAAAGTGCCACCTTCAGCAGCGCCTATGCGGCATTATTAGAAGGTGGCCATTATGCTCCAACAGTACAGCTAATAAATAAGTTTTAAAAACGTCCTTCCCTGTATTATAATTATGTGTTTCGGGTCTGATGGGGCTTGATTGTAGCTCGTTCCATCCAGCCTCTCCTCACTGTTTGACAGCCTCTTCTTCTGAATGACATCCGATTTGCGTGCCTGCGCAGAGATCTCTCCAGCTTGCGCAGGCACACTGTGTGCAAAGACCTTAGCAGTTCGCTCATGTGCAAAACTGTTTCAGGCTGGAAGCACACTGTCCGGATGACATGCGAGATCATTCACCCAGGATGGCCTCCCCCTCTCTGGATGGGAGCAGTGGAGCTATATACAAAAACATACCACTGACAGTATCCCATCCAAAGAGACAGGGGTCGTGCTGGGTGACTCTCTGAGTCACTCATACAGTTTGTTTCCAGCCTTAGGCTATGGTCACACTTGCCAATTTTCCATTTTTGTGAAAACGCATGGAAAAAAAGCATCCATAGGACCCCAAAGCAAAAAACACATGCCCCAATGCAAAAAACGCATGTCTAAAGTGCCATACGTTTTGGGATGCATTTTTGGCTCAGCACCAAAAAATGCTGTATGATGCATTTTTTGTTGATTTTTCAAAAACACGTACGTTTTTGTAACATGGGGCCCTATAAGAAACACATGCAAAAAAGCATGGCACTAAATGCACCATTCGTTTTTGCATGCATTTTTGACATGCGTTTTTTAAGGCTGCTCCACACCTAAGTGCAAAAACGCAGCCAAAAATGCAGGCTGCCAAAAAGCACCTTAAAAAACGCATGCAAGTGTGACCCTAGCCTTAGGCTCTCCCCGCAGTGGGGCAGAGCACAGTGCGCCTGCGCAATCCCCAGTAGCCTCTGCCCAGGCATGCAATTTGGATGTCACTCAAGAAGAAAAGGCTGTTGGACAGCAGGCGAGGTGGGATAAACGACGAGGAGAGGCCCATCTGTTCGGAAATAGGTAATTATAAATACAAGATGGGAAGTTTCTAAAACTTATTTATTTGGTGTACAGGTGGAGTCAGGGCATAATAGATACCTTCCTAAAATGCAGCATAGGCGCTGCTGAAGCCAGCGCTTTTAGTTTCAGACACCCAAATCTGGTGACAGGTTCAGTTTAAATCACATCAGGCAAACAACTGGCTGACACTCGGATACTTTTTGCAATTTTTTAAAATGTCGCAAATAAGAAATCAGGCAAAAACATCTAAAAAGCTTAAACTCCGCCAACAATGGCTAACTACAAAAACAAAACAGAAGAACACATATAAAATAGGGCACACAATTGATAAATGGGCAAAAAAAACAAATAACAGACTAAAAACAGGTGCAAATGGAGTAATGAATTGGACCCAGAGGATTTTGTGGAACTTCCACAATTTGACTGCACCACACTATGATAGGGCTCTTGCCCTGTGACCACCAACTACTAACACGACCCCTGGAGCAGTAAGCTTCTAATATTTTTGCTCAATTCTGTACTACACCACTTGCAGAGACTATTCCTTGTGAAACCCAATAATAATCGTCATAATCAGACTTCATTGCACGAGTACACATATATATTTATGGAATAATCAGCAGATGAAGGACTCTCACCGGGAACCTATAAACTCATATTCTTCCTTGTTACTTTGCAGCCTCTTATTGATATCATTTCTGCCACCTCTATCACTTAACACATAATGGAGAACACAAGGAGCCATAAATGTGAGGAAACGAGTCATTCCATCAGGAAAGTTCTGTCCCATAAAATAAAATGAGATGCTACAAATATTGTCTGCCTGCTCCTATAGACATCAGTCCTCGCTGCCATTACATTAGCCACACAGAAAAAGACTAATAAGAAAATGATGGAGAGACATCAGCCTGATATAACTGCAGGCGCTAATGTCACTGGCAGTGCAAGATCACCGAGAATCTATAGAGGTAATATGTGCGCATGGCTTATCCACAGGATGGACCAAAGATATTAACTAAGGAAAGTGTAAGCCTATAGCTATGTGTCCATGATGAGTTTTTGACAAGTTTTCAATGCTGTGTAGTTTTGCTGTGTCAAAAATGCAGCGTGTTAGGGTATGTGTACAGGTTGAGTATTTGCAGCATAAATTACTTCACCATTTCTGCACATCTTGACATAAAATAAATGCTGCATAATATAGGTACTGGGTCCTAACCTACTACTATACCTGTATTTTCAGTCACAGCCTCCCTATGGATAAAATATCTCTTTGAATGGGCGAGTAGACACCTGCTACCAAAGAAGACTTAAACCTGTGGCTAGTGTGGGAGGTGCACTACAGAGGAGTGTTTCAGCTTTGCACCAATTCACATTATAAGGATTGAGTGCTCTTGCTTGGATTATGGGATCATTCTCTCTGTAGTGCACCTCCCCCGCTAGCCATAGGTTTAAGTCTTCTCTGGTATCAGGTCTCTACTCGCCCATTCAAAGAGAGATTTTATCCAGAGAGAGGCTGTGACTGAAAATACAGGTATAGTAGTATGTTAGGACTCAGTAAAGGGGACACACCTCGACGTGGCTACTGGGCGGTTGTATATATGGCCATATGTACTAGCTAAGTGTCTCCATTTAGATATTTCATAAGCTATATGTAATGCAGGTTTATATTCAACTAAGCATGACTAAGCATTTGAGTGCAGCTCAATGTAACCTGGATCTGACGGAATCTGGATACCGCTGGATTCGGACGCCGGATGCACATGCATTTTTAGTGCATTTCCACATCAGAAATGCATTAAAAGTAACACACACATGAGATTTTGTCAAAGTCAAATAACAGGAAGTATCAAAAACGAAGCAGCTTTATTTAAAACATCAACAAGAGACAAAAACCTCAGAGTCAAACATACTGTGAAAACAAATGCACACAAAAATGCAATGAAAACAACATGAAATGTAATTTACATAATAGGTGCCAAAATGCTGCAGAAATTCTGCAACATCAAAATCTCACCAAATACTCATCGTGGGAACGAATCTTAGATGATTGGCATCTCTGCACATAAGCCACATGATGTGGAGATGGCTGCCATAATGCATTCAGGATATTTAGTTGCAGCACCCAACTCCATTGTACTTGGCTTCTGTGTATGTACAACACCATATTATATTCAGCATATTACACTATATTTCATACATAGATTCAGCATCTGACAGCGCAGAACTCCAGATGGAATGGACCTCATGAAATATCCATGCTTACATTCCTACACTGTTACCAGTAGAAAATGTTGTAATTTGATGAATGTAGAATTGTGATATACAGAGAGCCATCTGATAAAAGTGTTATGGATCCTGGGACTACAATGTGGATTCACAGAGCTACAAGTAAAAGTATAGCTTAAAGGGAACCTGTCAGCTAGTTTATGCCTCCCCAGCTATCACTGTCTGCAGCTGCAGCTTCATAGTACTTTTCTAATCATCCCTGTCTGAGCTGATAGTGTAATGTGAAAGGTGAAAAAAAAGCATTTATACACTTACATTTCCTTATGTAATGAGGCAGTCAGTCCCCAGCTTGGAGGACGGGGACTGCTTGGCAGGTTAAGGGTATGTGCCCACATAGTGGTTTAGCGTCGGTTTAGTAGCGGAAACCGCCGGCGGTTTAGCATAGGTTTTATTTAAATTTATGTAAATCCTAAGCAGCGTTAGGACTTACAAGTAACCCTATGTAATTTAGAAAACACTGTGCACACATAGTTGTTTATGTGAGCAGATCTGCCAGAGGTTGAGCGGTTTCCTAGCGGTTTAGCAGCATACAACATGTCAATTCTTCTCAGCGGTTTTTGATCGTTTCCATGAACAAAATCCTCCATAGAAAACCGCTTTTAAAACCGCAGGAAAAACCGACTGAAAAACGCTGTGCACAGAACTCTAGGCTCCTGCAAATTTCCACCGGTTTACTGACGGTTTGAACGTCACTAAACCACTATGTGGGCACATACCCTAATAGTTAACATTTCAGCCTTGTGCTAGAACATGTTGGGAGACCTGATGTGATGTCACAACCATGTGACTACAATAGGCGGAGCTAAATTCTCATAGAACATAAATTTGTTGGCTTAGCTCCGCCCACTATGGTCACATGATTGTTACGTCACACAGGTCCTTTAGCTATCCAAGTTACAAATGAGTTAACTATTATCATGCCAGACAGTCCCCCTCCTTCGAGGTGGGGACTGAAATGTAAGTGTATAAATGCTTTTTTTCACCTTTCACATTACACTCTGAGCTCAGACAGGGATGATTAGACTGGTATTATAAAGCTGCAGGTGCAGACAGTGATGGGTGGAGGGGCATAAACCACATGACAGGTTCCCTTTAACCAATTTGGAACTATCGAGTATACGACCGTGTCTTTTCCCTAAACGTTAGATATGACAAAATTAGCTCCCCCCAAGATGTGAAAAGATTTAGAAATATTTTCTTTACCAACTTTTCTTATCCAAATGCTTTAGCTTATGTTCCCTTGTTTAGTGTTTGATGAATTTTTGATGTTTCAGATTTCAGGTAAATTAGGTTATATTCAATTTTCTCCTTGCATCTACTAGTACATTTTTACATGCTTTTTTTTTTTTTTTTTTTTTGAACCATCATTTTTATTAAAGCTTATAAAAATATTTGAAATATACATAGACTTCCAAGATGTGCATACAGCATTCAATTAAAGTAATACAAAGTTTCACTTTCCGATAGAAGCCTATTGATACCTTAAGAAAATAATATTCAAACATTAGTGTCCATAAATTCTAAACAAACTTTGATTCATAATGACTCAATTAGAGATTTATCATATTGAACCCAAATATGAAGAAAATACCCACCCCCCCTTCTATCCCCTACCCAACTACCCTTACCTTCAGATCATCTACCTATACTAGTCATCTTAACTTTCTTCTTAATTAGTTTAGTCACCACATTTCAATTTTCCTAATGTACCCCCTAAATCTTCTAACGCATACCACTCTGTATTTTTATATGACATCATAAGGGTTTCAATTTCAGGAACTGAGAAGTGTCCCTCCACATACGTTCTCCATTTATAAAAGAATTTCTTTGTTAGTTTTGTTGGATTTTTAAGCGTTTCTGTAGACTCTAGAGTCAAGACTTTTTTGAGGGTATCTCGTATCATGTCCAACCCAGGCGTGAAGTTTTCAAGCCAGTGTTGGAGAAGCAATTTCTTTGCCACCATAGCAACCGTATGCAATAGTATGTGTGGCGATCCCCTCCTATCAGTTCCTCCTGAATAGTGGAACAGCCACAACATTGGATCCAGTTCACGCTCTTTAGGGTAGAGGTCTCCCGCCAATCTCCTAATTCTTTCCCAAAATTTTTTTGATTCCGGGCAGGACCATATTCCATGCTCTAAATCAGTCATATGATCCTTGCATTTGGGACAGTGGATCCATCTCCCTTGATTGGTTGGTGAGGGTGGGATGTTAAAGCCCTGTATTGTGCTATGCATAAGCCTGAATTGTGTGTCCCTCCATTTTTCGTTGACAATAACTTTTCTGACCGTATTCCATCCCTCTAAAATTTTTTGTGTTAAATCAGGATCATCTATGTGCTTCCTCCATTTGGAGAATAATTTTTGATTGCCTGTAGGTCTGAGAACATGTTGTAATTTAGCATATATGGAGGATATTGACAGATCCTCCCCTCTCACTCCCAACAAATCATCCCAAGCCCCAGTGACCAATTCACCCGAGATATCGGACAGTCGGGACATGAGGTGGTGATGTATCTGGAGGTACTGAAGCATGTGTGTTGCAGATAGATTGTATTTCGTCAGAGTCTCCCTACCCGTCAACCATCTTCTCTCCTGTGTGTGCATTAGATCACCCAGATTTATAACTCCTCTTGCCTTCCATTCTCGAAAGAGTGCATTTTCTCTCCCCTGTGGAAAGGCAGGACTGGCCCACGGGGATAGTCTTTTAGATATTTTCCATGAGAGATTTAACTTTTTCCTGACCGCCTTCCATGTCATCACCGTGTCTCTACATATTACTGTATGTTTGACATTAGAAGGTAGCTCTGAAAGTGAGGAATGTAATAGAGCGGGTAGTGACCAGGGTTTCGCCCACTCTCCCTCCAGGCTCACATCCGAGAATCTGGAAGTGTCGTTTAGCCAATCCAAGACATTTCTCATGACGCACGCTAAATTGTACCCCCTAATGTCAGGTACTCTAAGTCCCCCTTCCTCTCTTGATTTCATTAGAGTGGATATAGCTATTCTTGCCCTCTTACCCCCCACAAGAACTTTGTGAAGGCATTATTCAGCCTCTTAATGTCGTTATGCTTCAAGAGCATGGGTATCGACTGTAGTGGGTAGAGCAATCTCGCAAAGCTAATCATCTTTATAAGATGACAGCGACCTAACAATGACAGAGGCAGATTCTTCCACCCTTTTAATTCTTTTTCAATTTTATCTATAATTGGAGCATAGTTGAGTTTATAGATCAGGCCCGGAGACCTAGCTAATTGAATACCTAAGTATTTCAGGCTATCTCTAGCTCTAGGGATTCCAAATAATGTTTCTCCCTTCGCGATGTCACTCTCATTTTTAAGAAAAAGTATTTCACATTTGTCTTTATTTAAGTGGAAGCCTGAAAATTTTCCTATTCTCTCTATATCATCTAAAATGATTTGGAGATCTTTTTTTGGGTTCTGGATGAAAAGAATAATATCGTCTGCAAATAAGGATATTTTGACCTCCGATTTGCCCACCCCGATTCCTTCAAATGAACTATGTGATGCCAGATGTATTGCCAAAGGTTCAATCGCTAGATTAAATAGAAGGGGAGACAGTGGACAGCCCTGCCTCGTACCCTTTTCAAGTCCAAACGTGTCTGATAAGAAACCTGGTATGCTAATACAAGCTTTAGGATTATGATATAGTGATTTTAAGTATTGTCGAAATGGACCTATCAGACCAATACGGTCCAGGACCTGGTCCAGCCATGACCACCTCACATTATCAAATGCTTTTTCGGCATCCAAGGTGACCATGGCTGGACCCCCCCCAGCCCCACCGTTCCGGAATCTCACCACATCTAAAAGAAGCATCGCTTTCCTGATGTTTGTTGTTGTGGAGCGTCCCTTAACAAAACCTGCCTGAAGCGGCGAAATCAATTTGGGCAAAATCGTGGCCAATCTATCTGCTAGGATTTTTGAAAGTAGTTTAAGGTCCTGGTTTATAAGTGAAATAGGCCTGTAGCTGGCCGGGTCCATTGGAGATTTATTAGGTTTTGGAAGCAATTTTATATATGCCATATTCATTCTTTCAGGAATGGGGGTGCCATGCAAGATTTCGTTATATAATTCTTTCAATATGGGCGAAATCTGGTCTTTCAGTGCCTTGAAAAAGGCTCCATTGAAACCATCTGGGCCAGGAGCCTTTCCCGGACTCAGGAGTGTAATTGTGGATATAATTTCCTCTTCAGAGATAGGTCTATTTAGGTGTTGTCTATCTTCTTCTGTTAGAGAAGTCATATTTATAGAATTCAACCACGATTCGCCTCCCTGTCTCTCTGAGTCCCCCTCGCTATATAATGAAGCATAAAATTTCCCCAAAATTTGTACTATTTTCCCCGGGTCGGAGCAAACCTCCCCACGACTATCCCTGATTGATCGAATAGGAACAGTAGGACGCCTACCTTTTGCTAGACGTGCCAACAGGCGCCCGGCCTTGTCACCAAATTTGTTCAGTTCGATTTCCATATGGCTTTTATATAGATCCTCTCTCTTACTGGCCCACGAATCAAACGCCTTTTTAGCTTTCAGCCATTCTTCTTTATCTGAGTCTGTCATTGTCCGCGTATACGTCAGGTATGCATCTCTGACAGTGGTGCTAGCCTTTATGTATTGCTCTTTTACCCGCTTTTTCATACGGATGGTATATGCCATAATATGTCCACGAAGGACTGCCTTTGCTGTTTCCCAAAATAAACCCGGGGTGTCTTGGTGTAATGTATTGTTTCTGCAGTAGTCCACCCACCATTCTCCGAGAAGTCTGACAAAGTTCTCCTCTCTGACCAGATTGTCAGGGAATCTCCATAAGTAATTATTACCCTTCTGGTATATATCTCTTGTTTCTAATATCATCGGACTATGGTCCGAGATAATCATGTCACCTATCTTAGCCTCCAATACTTTATTAAACAACATAGGGGAGGCCAAGAACATGTCCAATCTCGACCAGGATTCATGGACATGGGAGAAGTGGGTATATTCCCGTTCGAGTGGGTGAAGCGTGCGCCATGAGTCAGTCAAGTTACAGTGAGCAAGGAACCTTTCCAGAAAACCCGGCCCTGCAGGGAATGATGTTCGAGTGTTTTTCTGTCTCCTATCTTCTCCCTCATTAACTACCATATTGAAATCCCCTCCAACTAATCTATTGCTCTCCTGATCTGATAGGAGTTGATTTTGCAGTTTTAAAAAGAAAGGTTTTTGTCCTGCATTTGGTGCGTAGAGATTGTAGATGCTATATGTGGTGTTCTGTATCTGCAAGGTCATTTGTATCAGTCTCCCCTCAGTATCTGTCTCTGAGGACAGAATTGTATAAGCTAAAGACTTGTTTAATAAGATCAGTACTCCGGCTTTTCTGTGTACTGCACTAGAACCATAAACTTCTCCCACCCACAGCTTTTTGAGTCTAAAATAGTCCTCGGATGTCAGATGGGTTTCTTGGAGCAAGGCCACATCAGCCTGTAATCTTTTAAGATGGCGAAGTACCATCATGCGCTTCATTGGGGAGCGCAAACCCTTTACGTTCCACGAGACCCATCTAACCATCCCCACTGCACTCTATTAATGTTTCACAGTCGATAAGTGGTTCTAAATATTGGATTATGTCTTCCCGAAATCTGGTGTCTAGACCTGTATTGAACGTACTTTTAATGGTCGTCAAGTCCAGCAAAGGTAGTAAGGTATTTTCCATTCCCTCCCTCTTCCCCATCCCAAAAGATCCCCCCCAAACTTTACTCTCTCTCCTCAAAACAGAAGCTATGCGACTTCACTTTTTTCCTCCTTGTTGGTAGAGCATATACGCTCCTGGCCATCCCATCAACCACTAATAAAATATAGTTAGGATGCATATATACATACAAAGATATAAAGAATCCCAAGCCCCAAGCCCCTTATATAGGAAAACACTGCGATCAACCAACAAGAACACCAAATATGGTGGCAAACAATATCAAAACAGTTGTAACAGATGTATATCCTTTGACAATACCTTGTAATTAGGTAGTGAAATAAAATTGACCAAAGAAGGTATCAAATCAGGTGTCTCTTTCCCCTCCCCAACCAAGTACGAAAGATGTTTGTAATCTTGACCATGTCCTCCCCATCTGTCAAATCTTGACCCTGTAAGGGAGGAGATGAAAAGGGGGAGAAGAAGGGAAAGAGAGGAAAAAAAAAAAAAAAAAAAAAAAAAAAAATAAAATACACAACAACATACACATTAGACTCTTCCTCTTAAAATGTTCCCATGTGGCGTAGAGCGGCATAAACTCATCGCGACTCCCAAGATTCCATCTCTCTTCTTTCAGTAGCTTTCTTCTTCAGCTCTTCCCGCTGTCTTTAATAGTATCCGCAAAATTGTAGACAGTCATTCTTAGGTCAATCGTTGGTGTGGTTTGACTTCTTCTTGGTCCATCTAGACGTAGGTTGTCGCTGCTGTCTCGGTGTCATGGATTTCGTTGATGGCCCCTCTGTTATCGATTCCGAACGAAGTCTATAGGCTCTCGTGGATTCGAGACCTCTTTCCTGTTCACGTTCAGGTCCAGGGTCATGCCTGTTACCTTTGGGCTATTAGATCTCGAGTGCGTCGTATCTGAGGATTTTAGACCCCTGGTCAGGACAGCCATTGCTTCATCCGAGTCGGTGAAGGATCTCATAGCTCCGTCTTGATCCCTAAACCTCAAGATGGCGGGATAGTTTAACTGGAACCGAATGTTCTTTTTAAACAAGGAAGTACATACTTCACTGAAAGCCTTCCTTCGTCTAGACACCTCCACAGAGTAATCGGCAAATACTAGAGATCTGTAGCCCAGAATCATGAGGGGCTGCCTTCTAGCTTTATATGCACGTAGTATCTCTTCTTTGTCCCTGTGGTTCAGGTATTTAGCTATGGCATGACGTGGCGCATCTGCTGATTTGTTCCTTGTTGACCCTTTTTGTCCAGCACCACCGGTCAAATCACGGGGAGGCCCAATTCTGTGTGTTCGTTCTGTTTTACATTTATGTTTTAAACCAAGTTCTTTTGGTAGTTCTACTTCAAACACCTCTTCCAATTGGTTTAAGGAGATGGACTCAGGTAGACCCACAATTTTAAGATTGCTCCTACGGGATCTGTTTTCCAGGTCATCTAACTTAGTAAATGCAATTGAAGACTGTTTCTGGAGAGTTTGAACAAGCTGTTCTAGCTCTATTATTCTGTCCTCTGCAACTGAGATTCTTGATTCTGCCTCCTGCAGCTGTTAGTTATGCTGCTCTGTCCTAGTTTGCAAGTCCTGTAAATTTGCAGCTACCAGTTCATGTATTGTTTGCTTGAAGTCCTCAGCCAGATGGACAGCAAGCTCTTTAGCCAATAGTTTATAGTCAAATGTGTGCACTGCTGCTGCAGCTGCAGCTGCCGCCATTATTGCTGAGGTATTTTCCCCAGTGTGTAACTGGTCTCCCACATAGTTTATTTGCTGTCCATCCGTCTCCCCACTCTGGGGACCACATCTTGTCTCCCCTCCAGCTTTCTCTCCTCTCCCCTGATTGCCACGCTCCTCATTACCTTTTGCCTTCTCCTTCTCCTGCGCGGGCTGTGTTTGTTGTTGTTGTTGTGGTCCGGTGTCTGCAGGTGCCGGCGCCATCAGCGATTTCGCGCCTAATCCTCCTCCTCCTCTATCAGCACTGTGGATCTCGGCTTCTCTTCCCCTTGTCACATATTTATCCATGGTGGAAGCTGCTCCGGCTTTTCCTCCCGACATCTCTGGTGTTCAGGGCTCCCTGGGGCTTGGTGATTAGCGTGGTCTGCGGGATGGATGTCGGAGCTTCCTCACACCCGTCCGCACATGGAGGCGCCGGAACCGGAAGCCTTACATGCTTTTTTAATACATTTTTTATACAGTTTTTGTTGGTGTATGCAACAATTGTGGACTTTGTTTGTGTGAAGGAGGACTTTATGCTGATCTGACAATAGATGGCGACGCTGTGTAAAGTTTTCATTTCTTACTGTATTGTAAAAGAAAAAGTCTCTCTTGTACTTACAGTTTCATACTTTTTTCGGGTGCAGTACAGACTGTGCATTTTTCCTTTACATAATGTTCTGAGAAGTAAAAGCTTGTTATCCCATATTATCTGCTCTGTGAAGTTTCTACTGCAATGGTGTACATCCAGAAGCTGTGCAGCAGGTTATAGTCCCAGGCACAGAAGAGCCAAGGCACTGAAGATCCCAGGCACCGAGTATCTAAAGCACCGAGAACCACAGACACCCAGGACACCGGAACTCTCAGCAAGACCCTGGCAAATGCAGAAGAATTTTTCAGTACAATTCTCTACTAACAAGTAAGACAAGTTAAAGATAACGAGTAGCACGGAGCTAAAACTCACAGTAGCTAAGCTGAATAATGAGAACTATCAGTTATGGAAGTTCAGAGTAGAGATGTTCTTGTCTAAAGATGATTTCTGGGAAGTAATCACTACAGATAGACCTGATGAAGATAATCAGACATAAAATAAGAAAAATAGACAAGCAAGAGCTACTATTAGCTTATTAGTGGATGATGCTCAATTAATCCACATAAGGAATGAGGACACAGCAAAGGGAATGGGGGAAGCACTAAGAAAGTTACATGAAAGATCCAGCTTAAATCGCAAGTTATTTATGCTAAGAAAGCTTTACAGCAGTTTTTCTCAACTCCAGTCCTCAGGACCAACCAACACGTCGTGTTTTCAGGATTTCCTTAGTATTTTACAGGGGTTTGAATTATCCCCAGTGCAGGTGATAAACTATCACCTGTGCAATACTAAGGAAATCCTGAAAACAAAATCTGTTGGTGGGTCCTGAGGACTGGAGTTGAGAAACACTGCTTTGCAGTATGAGACTAAGTGCAGACATTGACATGCAGAAGCATATATTCTTTATGATGGAAGTGATACCACAGCTGAGATCAATTGGTGAAGATATGAAGGAAAGCCATGTAGCAGCAATATTATTGTGCAGTTTACTGGATTCATATACTGCTTTGATAAATGCACTAGAGACAAGACCTGAAACAGACATTACATTACAGTTTGTGAAGACCAGACTCATAGATGAATATCGAAGAAGGAAAGAACAAACAAATTATTCTTCTACTGAAAAAGATAATGGAAATGCTCTTAAAGCTACAGAATCAAAAAGACCCTATAATAAAGAGACAAGAGAATATTTCAGATGTAAGAAAAAAGAACATTTAAAGAAAGACTGTACTGTGTGGAAAGCAGAACAACAGAAATTACACCGTAAAGAGAATACACAGAAGGTGAAAAACATTTTCTGATTCAGGTGAAAATAATTGGAATGGCACATTTAAAGTAACTGAAAAGAATTCTTCATTGGATTGGTTTATTGATTCAGGAGCAATAAGTCACATAACAAATAATAAAAATGTATTTACTGAACTTTATTTAAATAAGAAGGAAGCCATTTATCTTGCAAATGGAAACAAAATAACTGCAGAAGGTGTTGGACAAGGAATGCTAAACTGTTCTAACAAGTTTGGGAATGATTCAAAAATACTTGTACAGGATGTCTTATATGTTCAAGGATTAGAAGGTGGATTGTTATCTGTAAAATGTCTAACAGCTAAAGAACTTACTGTAAAATTCAAAATGATGAATGCACAATCCTAGCAGGATAAAGGTAATAACCAATGTCAAGGCAGGTGAACATTTATATTATCTAGGCACATTAAAGGAACAGTATACTGATCATGGGGCATATGCCGGTCACATCACCACAATACACAGTCACATACTTAATCAAGAACAAAAGCGAAGTTTTCAATAAACTAGTAGACTACGTGACAAGGTCGAATAACAAGTTTCAGAGAAAGCCAATTGTCATTAGAAGTGATAATGGAAGTGAATTTACAGGACACAAAATAGAAAACTACTTAAAATAAAATAGTATAGAGCATTAAAAGACTGTTCCATACACACCTGAACAAAATGAAGTAGCAGAAAGAAAAAACAACTCTGACTGAAATGATAAGGTTTATGCTGACAGATTCCAAACTACCAGAGAAATGTTTGGGCAAAGCAACAATGACAACTACATATCTACAAAACTGACTTTTTTCCAGAAAACTAAAAAAAACAAACATGTGAACTGTGGCAGGGTATGAAATCAAGTGTGAATCATTTAAGAGTGTTTGGTTGTAAAGGTTTTGTATTCATTCCAACAGAAAAACGTTCCATACGTCAAAATAAGTCCATAGAATATATTTGTTGGACATTTGCAAAGGATATAGGATCCTAGATCACAAAACAGACAGAGTTACGGTGAGTAACAGTGTGACATTCATTGAGGATCTAAATGAAGACACTATGATTTCACTGGAAATAAAAAATGAGAAAAACAGCAGTGATATAGCTGAAGGAATATCTGATGAAAAAGAAGTTGAAATTGATAAAGAACAGAATACTGTAAGTGAAGACATACAACTACAAACGGACACAGAACCAAGACGTTCAATAAGAGAAAACAAAGGAAAACCACCAATACGCTTCTCATACAAGGCAAGTACAAGTAAAATTTAAGAAGACATATCTCGACTTCCTGAAGAAGAAGCTAATAAATGGATAGAAGCAACAGAAATAGAAATAAAATCCATGCATGACTCAAAGACATGGACACTAACAAAATTACCAGAAGGAAGAAAAGCTATAGGATATAAATGGGGTTTTACAGTAAAGTACCAAACAGATGGCACAGCTGGACGATACCGAGCAGGAAGCATACCTAAAGGTTATTCTCAAAAATATGGGGAAGACTATGATGAAACATTTGCACCAGTTGTCAAACATACTACAATAAAAACTTTCCAGTTGCAGCAATGAAACAAATGTAACTGAAAAATCTGGATGTAAAGACAACATTTTTGAATGGAAGTTTAACAGAAGATATTTACATGGAACAACCTCCAGGATTCAAAGATGAAAGTAATCCAAACATGGTTTGCAAATTACAGAAAACAAGCTGCTAAAGCGTGGAATGATAAAATCACGGAAGTGCTCACAAATGAAAAATTTCAAAGAAGCAAAGGTGATCCTTGCCTGTACACGAAAGGACTAATGGACAGATGGATCTATGTACTCATATATGTTGATGACATTTTAGTTTGTTTTAAAAAAGAAAGGGATAAAGAGCACATACTAAAAATCCTGAATCAACATTTCGAGATCAAAGACTTGGGAAATGTGAAACAGTACCAAGGAATACAGATAGAAAGAGAAGAAGGTGGGAGTTTCCTACTTAATCAAAATCACATGATTCAAGACATAACCGAAACATGTGGATTGAAGGATGCAAAACCAGCAAAATGTCCAATGGAATCTATTTATCTTAAAGAGATGAATAGTGAGAAAAACATGTTACCAAATAATGAAGAGTACAGAATGGCAGCTGGAAAATTACTGTATCTAGCGACTGTTACAAGGCCAGACATCGCAGTAGCAGTAGGAATTGTGAGTAGAAAAGTGTCCAAGCCAAATAAAGCGGATTGGAATGCCGTGAAGAGAGTAATACGTTATTTGAAAGGAACTAGCAAAGTTAAACTGAAACTGCCTACAAGTGATAAATGCATTTTAACTGGATACGTTGATGCAGATTGGGCTGGAGATCCAACTGATAGAAAATCTACCAGTGCCTATCTTTTCTTTCTCTTAGTTGGACTAGTAAAAAACAATCAATAGTAACGCTGTCATCAACAGAAGCAGAATTTGTTGCAGCAGCAAATGCTGCTGAGTCAAAATGTTCTATGGTTAAGACAATTGCTAACGGACCTAGGACAACCACAGTTGGAACCAACATAATTAAAGACGACCTGTCACCCCCCTGCTGCATGGCAATCTAAATGCAGCACTGAATGCAGCATATCTGCTGCATTCAGGGAAGTTGTCCCCCATGTGTATGTGTGCTGTATACCCCTAGATATAACCTTAGGAAAACTCACTGTTAGAAGCCATGAGTTAGCTCTATTCATGGGGGGCCATTCCTTCCCCCTGCTTCTCTGTGCTGCCTCCTGCTGTGCTAGCTCTGCCATCCTCCTCTCTTGCTCTCTGTCACTCATCCTGCCTCACGCAGCTAATTGACAGCGCATGCAAATCATTTGTCCAGTGCCAGATTCCCACCCTATTTATACTTTGTTCAGACAGCAGGGCAGGAATCTGGCACTGACATCAGGACAAATGATTTGCATGTGCTGTCAACAAGCTGTGTGAGGCAGGATGAGTGACAGAGAGCAGGAGAGGAGGAGGGCAGAGCTAGCACAGCAGGAGGCGGCACAGAGAGGCATGGGAAGGGAATGGGCCCTGTGAAGCCACTCTAGCCACAGGGACTGCCCTCATGGCATCTAAAAGTAAGTTTTCCTAAGGCTATATCTCAGAGTACACAGCACACAGAAACATGTGGGACCCCTTCCCTGAATGCAGCAGACATGCTGCATTCAGTGCTGCATTTAGATTGCCATGCAGCAGGGGGGAGACAGGTCCTCTTTAAACGAGGACAATCAAGGATGTCTTGTTCTTGCTCAGATGGAAAGAGTTAACCCAAGAACCAAGCACATTGATATGAAGTATCATTACTTGAGGGATCATCAGGAACAAGGAATCCTGAAATTAGAATATTGTCCAACTGAAGATATGACAACAGGCACGGAATGGCATGGAATGCTGAAAAACATCAAAGACTAATGAAGAAATTGGATTTGACTAAATAAGACCTTACTGTTGAGAAAGGATGTTGGTATATGCAACAGTTGTGGACTTTGTTTGTGGAAGGAGGACTTTATGCTGATCTGACAATAGATGGTGATGTTATGTAAAGTTTTCCTTGCTTACTGCATTGTAAGAGAAAAAGTCTCTCTTGTACTTTCAGTTTCTTAGTTCTACCTGGTGCAGTACTGAGTGACTGTGTATTTTTCCTTTACCTCATGTTCTGAGAAGTAAAAGCTTGTTATCCCATATA
The DNA here is from genome assembly GCA_033576535.1 of Allobates femoralis. Taxonomy (NCBI): domain Eukaryota; kingdom Metazoa; phylum Chordata; class Amphibia; order Anura; family Aromobatidae; genus Allobates; species Allobates femoralis. The sequence continues at coordinate 427,707,191 of JARQOC010000006.1, forward strand.
ATCTGCTCTGTGAAGTTTCTACTGCAATGGTGTACATCCAGAAGCTGTGGAACAGTTTTTGTGTCTTGTTGGAATGTCATCTATTTATATAATCGCCAAGTGGCTCATCCACTTTCATCCAGGTGTCCGGGAATCGTGTGACACTTCCGCCCGCACCATATTAGCACACTCAAGTGATGGGTATGCCAATATGGTGCCCACTGGTGGTGCCAGGAATGACAGAAACCTGATGCACACACTGCCCATCCACGCTCCAGTGCAGCCCGCCCTCTTCATCCCCACTGCAAGCTCCTTTGTAGCCGTCCCCCTCATATCCTGTCCACCCGCTCCATGCAGCCCACATCCCTAATTTCCCATTCCAGGTTCCTGTGCAGCCCGCACCCTTCATCCCTGCCCACCCACTCCACAGTCTATGCAGTCCATCGACCACTCCCTTGCAGCCTGTCCTCTCCATGATCCTGTGCAGCTTGCCCCACTCATCACCCGCCTGCTGCACACTCTGTGCAGCTCCCTACTCACTCCCCTGCCCCTGTGGAACTTGTGCGCCTGCCCTCACCATGCTCTGATGGAGCCCGCCCTGCTCATCCTCGCCTGCTCGCTCCATGCTCTGTGCAGCTCACCACTCGCCTACTCCTGTGCAGCCTACTCACCAGCTTCATGCTCACCCCTGCACAGCCCACTCACCCCTGCCGCACGCTCCCCGCTCACCCCTTCACAGGCCCCTCACCCCTGCCGCATGCTCCCCGCTCACCCTCACACAGACCACTTACCCCTGCTGCATGCCTCCTGCTCACTCCCACACAGCCCACTCACCCCTGCCACATGCTTCTCACTCACCCCTGCACAGCCCACTCACAGCTGCTGCACGCTGCCCACTCACCCCGCACAGCCTACTCACTCCTATCGCACACTCTTTGCTCTCCCCTGCACAGTCCACTTACCCCAAGAGAGCAGATGTGCACTTTTTTACATGGCTGCCATCTTTGGACACTTGGGTATACAAAGATGGCATCTGTGTGATGCATCACACCGCCCCACCTCCTCCATTGAAAGATTACAGTGTAGACTGTGAGCCCTCGTGGGCAGGGTCCCCTCTCCTTTTGTACTTGTGTGTGCCTTGTATTGCTCATGTTTACTGTACTTGTCTAAACCATGTTCCAAATTATTATACAAATTGGTTTTAAGTGTCATAGTAATTTTTTTTTTTTGCTAATGAAATCCATTGATGGTATTGTATCTGAGTTCTTTGGATCACTGAAGTTAATCTCAGATACTTGTAATAATTAGTTTGGCAATAAAAGGAAAACTGGGTGTTCCACAATATTAAGCAGGCCACAGTTTTCAAGTAACATGGGAAAGAAAAAGGATCTTTCTACTGCTAAAAAGCAACAAATAGTGCAATGCCTTGGACAAGGGATGAAAACATTAGATATTGCACGAAAGCGTAAGCATGATCATTGTACTGTGAAGAGATTAGTGGCTGATTCTGAGCACATATGTGTTTGTGCAGATAAAGGCAGAATGAGGAAGGTTGCTGCAAGGCAAATTCATCGGATTAAGAGAGCAGCTGCTAAAAAGGCCTTACAAACCAGCAAACAGATATTTGAAGCTGCTGGTGCCTCTGGAGTTTCTTGAACCTCAAGGTGTAGGATCCTTCAAAGGCTTGCTGTGGTGCATAAACCTACTATTTGGCCACCTCTAAGCAGTGCTCACAAGCAAAAACGGTTGCAGTGGGTCCAGATATACATGAAGACTAATTTTCAAACAGTCTTGTTTACTGATGAGTGCCAATCAACCCTGGTTGGTCCAGAGAATGGAGTAGTGGATGGTTGGTGGATGGCCACCATGTCCCAACAAGGCTGCGACATCAGCAAGGAATTGGAGGAGTCATGTTTTGGGCCGGAATCATTTGGAAACAGCTGGTAGGCCCCTTTAAGGTTCTTGAAGGTGTGAAAATGACCTCTGCAAAGTATATAGAGTTTCTGACTGAGAACTTTCTTCCATGGTACAAAAAGCAAAAACGTGCCTTCAGGAGAAAAATCATCTTCATGCTGCAAAGAATACCTCTGTGTCATTGGCTGTTATGGGCATAAAAGAAGATAAACTCATGGTGTGGCCACCATCTTCCCTTGACCTCAACCCTATAGAGAACCTTTGGAGTATAATCAAGCAAAAGATCTATGAGGGTAAGAGGCAGTTCATATCAAAACAGCAGTTCTGGGAGGCTATTCTGACATCATGCAAAGAAATACAAGCAGAAACTCTCCAGAAACTCACAAGTTCAATGGATGCAAAAATTGTGAAGGTGATATCAAAGAAACTACTCTGTTAACATGTAACTTGGCCTGTTAGGATGTTTTGGAGTTAAATAGCTTTTTATTTCAGTGAATGTGACTTTCTAATGCTGCAAATTCAACAAATGAGCATTTTCAGTTCTTTCAAACATCAAATGTTTAAAAACTCTACTGTGACTTATCATTTGGAACAGTGCATTTAGAGTTTTTTCTTAATTTTGAAGATTAAACTGTTATCTTTCGGAGGTTTCTTTAATAAAATTCGATGTATACTCTAACGGGTGATGACTTTTATTACACTGATTGTCATTTGCATCGACCATGTAGGAAAATCAGAGAAAAAGAACATTTGCATAATAATTTGGAACATGGTGTATTATTCTTTTCCTCTGATTGTTCCACTCTTGGCTTTGGCTACAAATACTGAGGTAAAAAACTCACCAAATCCTGAGGTAAAAAACTCACCAAATCCTGAGGTAAAAAACTCACCAAATCCTGAGGTAAATTACTGAGGTAAAAAACTCACCAAATACGTGCAATGTGTACATGTGGCCTAAGTTTAGGCATCTAAGAGTATGTGCTCAAGGATTCTTGTAGGTCACATGCACACCTTCAGTACTTGTTGAGTTTTTTACCTCAGTATTTGTAGCCAAAACCAGGAGTAGGTGATAAATACAGAAGTGGTGAATACTTTCCATCTGATTGTTCAACTCCTGGTTTCGACAAATTCTGAGGTAAAGAATGCACCAAATACTCATCGAATGCTCATGGCCCTAGACAATTACAAGAAGACAACAAAACACGCATATACAGCTCTTTGATTGAGGTCATTTGGGCATATGAGTTTCATTCAGAAAACTTGGATGATTTTCATCCATATTGTCATCCATTTGGCCATTTTCTACATCCACGTACTATCTGATTTTATACATCAACATTTTCAAAAGTACATGATTAAATGCCATTTTCTAGGTTATCATATTTTTGTGCACACATAGACCTGTGTAGCTGATTAACATCCGATACTTGGAAGAGAATAGTGCACTTTTTTATTTTATTTATACAGACCGAGTTTCAGAACAGTCCCATTGAATTACATTGGTCAGTTTGCTGTCCTATTTTTTTATCAGATGGCACACATATAATACGCTCATCTGAACGAGCCCTCAGACTCATGTTTTCATTTCCTGTACATGGTCCTTTGGCTTCCAGTCTGATTGCTCATCTCTAAGACACCACTCTAGGCTCCTCCGCACACAATGCACTTGATTCCTCAGCCAGTCGCCTTTTTAGCGCTGATTGCTAAGTGCTATTATTTCATTGGGAGGTTTATATCTGGGCAGCTGCTTGAAGCATCTCATGTTAGAAATGTAATCAGATAAGTTGATTATGCCTGCTGTCAGATGTTTCTATGCATACAACCGGCCGAGCAGCTGGAGGACTTGCAGATGGAGGGAGTGGGCAGCTTGATATGTAACATTTTTCTGTTATTTTTGTCAATACTTCACTATATATATTGAAAGGTTCGGGAATATTGATGGGCAAACGAGCCGATGCTTGAGTTTGGCAGACTGGGCTGGATCCGAGTTGGGGACCAGACTTGACCCGAACTTGAGTCCGAACCCCAAACTTTAAAGTTATGAAATGGGGGCTGGGAGGGTTGTAAAAAGAAGCAAAACATTGATTAAATATCAGCTCATATTTACCGGTTTGGCGCGCTTGTACTTCCGCAGAGATCACAGCCGCCCTGTACTCACGATCTGTGGTGGATGCAGGGTGGCTTCTCCTTACGTTCATCTGATGGTGATCGCCTCCAACTTCACAGAATAAAATTAAAGAGGACATGTCACCTCCACTGGTGCATGGCAATCTAAATACACCACTGAATGCAGCATGCCTGCTGAATTCAGGAAAGGGCCCCCCCATGGCTCTAGTTCCCCTGTGTGCTGAGATATACACTTTATAAATCTTACATTCAGTGAGTCTGGAGGGCATTCCTTCTTATGGAGTCAGCACTGGGACGGACGTTTTTCCCTGCCTCTGGCCGCTCTGCACCACCTCCTGCTGCTCTTTTCCTCCTCCTTATTTTGTCCGCCCCCCTCCTCACCTGTGATGGCGTCTAAGCTTCTGTTCTCACGCAGGCGCACAGTGAGGACAAGAGCCTGCAGCTGACGTCATGGCCTCGCTATGCGCCTCCGTGAGATCAGAAGCTTACATGTCGGCGCAGGCGAGGAGGGGGGCAGACACAATAAGGAGGAGGAACAGAACAGCAGGAGGAGGCACAGAGTGGCCGGAGGCAGGGAAAAACCTCTGTGCCAGCGCTGATTCCATAAGAAGGAATGCCCTCCAGACTCACTATATGTAAGATTTATAAAGTCTATTTCTCAGCGCAGAGGGAGGCTAGAGCCTTGGGGGAAACCTTCCCTGAATGCAGCAGGCATAACGCTGCGGTCGGGAGAAACACAGTGAGCATGGAATTTCTAGAAATCCCATCCACTATGCTGTTACTGTACAATACAGCGTTTTGGACGCAGAGGCAATACGCTGCGTCCAAAACGCTGCTATTCCGGATCGTGAGCATGCACCCTAACATGGACTTCTCAGGAAAGTCCGCATTCGGGGTTTGTGCCTGAACACTAGGTGTTCGGTATGGACCCTGAACTTTACAGTTAATTTTCACCCATCCCTATTCAGCAACTTTATAATACAGTTTATGTTACAATTGCTTCTGTCAGTAAAATAAAACTAAAAACTTGTTCAGACCTAAAAGTCAATATTTAGTCATTTAGGAAATCAAGTTGATTCCTTCTGTTAGTAATTGATTGCTTTTACAAGACAAATAGCCAGTGAGCTCAACTCGCAGTACAAGAATTCACTGCATTATCCTAAATTGAAAGAAGCTGCTTACCGTATATACTCGTGTATAAGCCGACCCGTGTATAAGCCGACCCCCCTACTTTTGCCCCCAAAATCTGGGAAAACCTATTGACTCGTGTATAAGCCGAGGGTGGACCCCAGCACAGGTATACAGCCCCCAGCAGTGTGGTATACAGCAGCCTCCCCAGTGGTATATACAGCCCCAGTGGTAGTATCCAGCAGCCCCAGAGGTATATACAGCCCCAGTGGCAGTATCCAGCAGCCCCAGAAGTATATACAGCCCCAGTGGTAGTATCCAGTAGCCCCAGAGGTATATACAGCCCCAGTGGTAGTATACAGTAGCCCCAGAGGTATATACAGCCCCAGTGGTAGTATCCAGCAGCCCCAGAGGTATATACAGCCCCAGTGGTAGTATCCAGCAGCCCCACAGGTATATACAGCCCCAGTGGTAGTATCCAGTAGCCCCAGAGGTATATACAGCCCCAGTGGTAGTATCCAGTAGCCCCAGAGGTATATACAGCCCCAGTGGTAGTATACAGTAGCCATAGAGGTATATACAGCCCCAGTGGTAGCATCCAGCAGCCCCAGAAGTATATACAGCAGCCCCAGAGGTATGGCTTATATTGGCAGCCAGCCTACTTACATACACATACCCATACATACACACACATATACACACACACACACATATATACACATACACACACACATACACAGCTTCCTACCTTGTCCCCCGTTCTGCAGTGCTTTCCGGTGTCCTCCGTGCTCCGTTCCCGGTCTGCTGGGCCTTGTGGTTCCTCCTGGTTCCTCATCCTTCGGTTCTATTATGGGGGCTGCCATCTTGGGTCTTCTCTCCGCCCCCGGCCAGTGATGTCAGAGCAGGCCGCGCTGTGATTGGCTAGCACCCGTGATCACATGTCACGGGTGCTAGCCAATCACAGCGCGGCCTGCTCTGACATCACTGGCCGGGGGCGGAGAGAAGACCCAAGATGGCAGCCCCCATGATAGAACCGAAGGATGAGGAACCAGGAGGAACCACAAGGCCCAGCAGACCGGGAACGGAGCACGGAGGACACCGGAAAGCACTGCAGAACGGGGGACAAGGTAAGAAATACTGCGCAGCGCCCCCCACCCCCCGCGCCCCCTCCCACCATAGGATTACCGTATTGACCCGTGTATAAGCCGAGGGGGGGACTTTTCAGCCCATTTATTGGGCTGAAAAACTCGGCTTATACACGAGTATATACGGTAATAATAACAGGTTCAGCAGATGATATAATCCAAGGTTCATCAACTGCAAGTAATTAAAGTTTTCTCCCCAATAAAACCTTTTCTATTAAAATAATGTCTCCCCTGACTTGTGGGAAGTTCCAGGAAGGAGTTTTCCTATTCTTACGTATTCTGAAATAATAAGAAGCATTAATAATCCGCCTTGTTCTTTTATAGTGCTGGATGACCAGCGCATTAATTTATAATATTCCGTGTATTGTAAATTCTAGGAATTTCTTTTTCCTATTCTGTCTCTTGAGTACTTGTATCCTTTCACCCAAGATTTTTACAGTTTTATATGGTTGCTTTTTAACATTCACTTTCTAGTTTTGAAGCATTGCAATAATTGCAACTATGCAAAGGCTTAAGGCCTCATTCAGACAGAGCATTTGTGCTCCATTTTTTGTTGATCTTTTTTGGTGTAGTTTCTGCACCAAAAATGGATCCTCTTTTTGCAAAAAAAGTATCACAAGCGCATCATCCGTTTGTGCTGCTTTTTTGCTATGTTTTCGGGGGAGACAGACAGACAGACAAAGACACACATAAAACAAAGTATTCACTGATCTCAGGGAGACCAGTTCAAGAAAACACTGCAGGCAGCCGGCTAAAGCGCTCAACACAGTGAATTCCTAGGTCCATTGCCCCCTGGGAATTTAGAATATGCAAATAGAGTCTGTGGAGCCTCGTTTAGGAGTCTCAACACAGGACTAGCCAGATCTTCCTCTGCCTGCAGTGTTTTCTTGAACTGGTCTCCCTGAGATCAGTGAATACTTTGTTTTGTTGGTCTACTAGGCATTGCTCCCACCTAGCCAGAATCCTACTCCACACTGATGAGGGGCAACACCCCGAAACAGCTGTCTGTGGATGGATACCTGGCCTTGGTATTCCCTTGTCATATCTTTAAGCTTGTAAAGAGCTGGATATTGACTCAAAGGGCCACTTAATATGGTGGTTATCATGGCTAGGTCCTTCACTAGAGGAAGATCTGGCTAGTCCTGTGTTGAGACTCCTAAACGAGGCTCCACAGACTCTATTTGCATATTCTAAAGACACACATGCACTTTCTTACCCTCCCTGGCGATCTCACGGTGACCTCCAGTGATGTCTTCCTCCCGGGCACTGAAATGACCTGGGGGCAGTACGAGAAATTACAGGATCTTGCACCATGTGACTCTCAGGCTGTGTCATATGGACAGGTCCTGTCAGTACCATACCCACAGGTCCACCAATGCCCGGAAGGCAGGCATCGCCGGGCCTTGCCGTGGGATTGCCAGGGAGGGTAAATAATGGAGCCTTTGTGGTACAGAAAAACATGCTCATTATTTTCTGGATGAGCTTTCTGCACCACTAATGCAGCAGTCAAAAACGCTGATGTTTGCACAGAAAATTGAAAATTCTATTCACTTCGCTGGCTGGAATTTTAACTGATCCGGCTTTGGTGCAGTTAAAAAAAAATGCAGCACCAAAAATAGATCAAAAACATGCAGTGTGATTTTTGAAAGAAAAAAAAAACCATGCAGTGTGAACATAGCCTTAAGTTATATGCTCTCAATGGCGCCAATTCATCAAGACCAGCATTGCTCACGCCGATCTTGATGAAGGGCACCATGTTGGAGTAAGACGCTTCCAATTCATGTGCACTACATCAGTAATCTCACTTCTGTCTCTGGAATAAGACAACAGATCGCAGATATCAATGTATAATTTTATTCATCTTCTTATGACTGACATTCCCATATAGCGGGGGTGGGGAACTCCGGGCCTCGAAGACCGCCAACAGTCCATGTTTTCAGGATTTCCTTTGAATTGCACAGTTTATGATTGAATCACCTGCATAGGTGATGATTCCAACCCCTGTGCTATGCTAAAGAAATCCTGAAAACCTGGACCGTTGGCGGTCCTCAAGGCCTGGAGTTTCCCACCCCTGCTATATAGACTGTTTAGGAGGATTGATCCTACTGACGGATTCTCTTTAAAAGTCACTCAATTTTGACACTGAAATGTATATGTTCAATCAGTTTAGAGTGCTTTTTCAGTTAGGTCTCAGAGCTGATGGAAAAGACATGATGTGCACATATTCCAAGAAAGATATGCTGAAATAATCTGCTAAGGGTATTTCTGCAATCTTTTTCTAGAGCTGACCCAGCTACATTTGACTACAAAAAGAAAAAAGAGGTTGACTTTGTTCTTCTGTTTCTTCCTCGCTGGCTTCAGAGCTTATCCAGACTTCACTGTTTTCTTTTTCAGTGTCTGGCTTTGGTGACTGAGATTTTTCTTCTTGTTCCTTTGCTTGAATGACTGGTGTAACTTGAGCGAAACAGAGTTCTCATCAATCACCACGTCTGCTGATTGTTACTGTGTTGGTCTCTGGGTGCAGGATTCTGTATCCTTTTTGAGTTTCTCTATAGCCCACCAGGACTCCTTGCTTTTCATGTGATTCCCACTTGGAACATTTTTCTTTGGGAACATACACAAACGTTTTGCTTCCAAATATCCTGAGGAGCTTCAGGTTAGGCTTCTCACAGTTCCATAGCTCATATGGAGTTTTATTTGTGGCTTTACCTGGCAGTCTGTTTTGAAGATAGCAAGCTGTCCTGATGGCTTCTCCCCAATACGTTGTAGGTAGATTGGCATCAAACAACATACTTCTTCCACTTTCACAGAGAGTGCGGTTCTTTCTCTCTGTAATGCCATTCTGTTCTGGGTTGTATGGAATGGTAGTCTGGAACATGATTCCATTCCTTTTCAAAATGGTTTGCACCTTACTACTTCTTTACTCAGTCCCATTATCTGCACGCAAGGTTTTTGGCATTCTTCCAAATTTTTTGAACACTATGGCAATATATTCTTCAAGTTTTTGTGGAACTTCATCCTTACTGTGAAGCAGGTAGGCGACTGTATATCTGGGGTAGTCATCAATAAATGTGAGGAAATATCTCTTCTTGCTTGAACTTTGAACACTCATTGGACTGCAAACGCACAGACACAGGAAACTGTTAACAGTCACATGGTATTTCCTATGTCTGAGCCTCTGGGAGTGTTCTCCTTTTTTTTTTAAACTAACTTTACTGACAATGCACAAACCTAGCAACCTACTGTAGCAATACAACACTTACACATACAGGATTGGAGTTGCTGCACTTAACATATTCCAACAATTCTCCACTTCACTGACCCTCTGGTCACAACAGAGTTAACGTCAAAGGGGGTAAAACTCATGAATCAACCTGTCAGTGTCGCTGATGTTAGTTGAAGAAATCTTTGCATTTCTATTAGTGCCTGTCCACGCTCGCTGTGCTCATATTCATCATGTCGATCTCCAGATGAGCTGTGACAAACAGGTCAAGTGATTCAAATCATGGTCTTTTCACTCCATTATTACCTACCATTAACATCATGCAGCTTTCAATAGAATCTATCCGGTGCTGAGATTTTAATCAATGGGTGGCAGGAGGAACAGGCTATCCAACTTTAATCTGTGTTTTCAGTGACTGAGCAAATTCATATTGCAGCTTTAGACGGTTGCTCAGAGGACATAAATCTTCCTTGCGTTCTCGATTAGTTTCATTGGTTTCATGATCTTTTAAGAATATATCCAATGATTGTCTAAATGGGTTGTAGGGCTTTTACATCAAGTTGCTGTGGCTTTGCAGTGTGCTTTTCAACCCTATGGTTTACATAGATGAAACACATTGTGCACCACATATACAGACTATGCAGTACAAAATTCCAGCAATTTGCTGGTAATATTGTATATGCGGAGACAAACTTAGAGATTTATGAAGAGGAGGTCATTTACAGTAATAGTGGACTGGAGGGTATTAACTTAGAATTAGAACCTGGTTATATCTAATGGGCAGGCGTGTAACTACAATAGGTGCAGAGGTTATAATTGCACCCAGGCCCTGGAGCCTAGAGGGCCCCAAAAGTCCCTCCGGGCTATTGAAAAAGACTATTGCCATTATTAATTTGAAAGAATGGGGGCCCGTTGGAGCTTTCACATTGGGGCCCATGAGCTTTAGGTTACACCACTGCAAATGAGCAGATATTAAAGATCTCTTTTAGGACTTTAAAGGGACTCGGTCAGCATAGACTGACTATTCAAACCAAGTCCAGGGACTTGTTCATTTTGGGGTGGCTAAACATTTCAAGACACCTTTCAACCTGCATGATTTCCCTCAGTCTGCACCTCCCTCTCTTTTTTGATTGACAGCTCTAGCATAATAGAGCCAGAGAAGAGAGGAGATGGAAAACAAGCAGATGGATTTGGTGATTCTAATGAATGTGTCAAATTCTGCTGCTGTGAGCTGCTATTCTTACCCTTGACCAATAACTATGAGCCTCTCAAGAGTAAGAATAACAACCCCCAGTGGTGCAATTTATCTTGGCTGAGTAACAAATCGAGGGGACCCGACATCACTGTTTTTTTAAATTATTTATTTAATTTAAAAAATGTGAGGACCTCATATTTGATACTCAGCCAATATAAAGTGCATACCTTGAGACTTCAGCCCACAGCTGTCTGCTTTAGTCTGCCTTCACACTGCATAATTCTTTCATTGAATTTAAAGTGTCCCACCACAGGGCCATGAAGCACTCAGAACCGGGCTTTGGAGCACGTCCGGGGGAGTCACAGGGGTCGAGACCTGGCTTCCATGACCCTGGGGATCAGTTTTGAAAAGTTCTGGGGTTTACAATTAAAGGGAAAGGTGTCATGACGCCACCCGTGGTATCCGGCTATTGGGCCGGTGCTGTGGTGCGGGACCTCTGGGGATGATGGATAGGCAGCTCTGGTTTTATCGCTCCCCACGGGTGGAGCGATTCCCCAGGGCAACCGGAAAAGTCTATGACGATGGTAGGCCATTGGGGTGCAGGATTCGGGGCGCTCGGGGCGCTGAATAACTGACAGACATGCAGAGAGAGGTTGTTTCCTTTACCTTTTTACTGAAGCAGTTGAATCCAGGGTACAGTCATCAGTTGATGTTGTAGGGGAATCCGGGTGGCCTGGAAGCAAGCTAGGGATCTCCTCACCTGGCTGGTTCTGAGGCCTCCTTACTGTGCTCCTGTCTGCTGGTCATGGCTGCCTATAGCTGCCTTTAGCAACCCTCTGTTCCTGCTGGACAGTCTCTTACTGGTATGGCCGGCAGCTCGAGCACTTCTTAGGTGTCTCTCCTCTGATCACTGTCCCTGGGCTCTTCTACACTGCTGTGCCTCCAAGTGCTTTGGTGGCCAGGAGACTTGGAATCTCCTGTCCTTCGGTTTTTGGCTGGGTCTGGAGCACCTTTGCAACCTCAGACTCTGATGTCCGAATCTGGTGCTCTGCTCTAGGTTGAACCGTTCGGCTGGCTCCACTCCCCCAGGCCTACTCCTCTCCTCAGACTCTGGCTTATTGGTCCCTCACGCTGGCTAGTGAGTATCCTCGGACGAGCCTGACACCGCTCCAGTCTACAGGATGTCTTCTAGAGTCCTCCTAGGAACTGAACTGACTAACCCTGCCTCCAGCTAGAATTTATAGGGGAGACTCCCCTGAGGCCCAGCTTAGAGATCCCTCTTCTGGTCTGGAGTCAGGAAGGTGTTTTATGCTGTGGGTTACCTGGTGTGGATACCCTACCTTGTTTCCAAGCATGACCTTACCCCCCGAGGGAGGCAAGGCCATTGTGGCAACCGGACTCTGGGGTGCCACTTTTCCTCTGATGTTTAAATTGTGAGACTATATTACTGATGTATGTAAAGTGCTGTGGAATTAATAGAGCTATATAAGTGAATAAATATTATTTATTATATCTCCTCAGACCATTGCTCATGGGTGCCCCACGCTGGCTTTTCCTCACTCTGCTATACCTGGGACAAGCTTAGCACTGCTCCAGTCCAAAGGTGCTCTTCACAGTCCTCCCAGGAACTGAGCTAACTAACCCCGGCCCAGGCAGAATTTATAGGGGACGCTCCCCTGAACCTGGGTTAGAGCTCCCCATTCTGGTCTGGAGTCAGGAAGGTGTTGTGTGCTGTGGGTTACCTGATGTGGATACCCTACCTTGCTTCCAAGCAAGACCTTACCCCCCAAGGGAGGCAAGGCCATTGTGGCAACTGGACTCTGGGGAGCCGCACAAGGACCACACGGTCAGGCACTGATCTGTTCAAACGGATGACAACTGATGTCCACTGATCTTTATTTAATGATCTATCATCAGTTAGCAGAGATAGGTGTGGAAGGAGCTGTACCTTGCTTCTGAGCATGCTCATTACAGCAAAATGGATCAATTTTACGGAACCATTTTTTTAATGGCTCCGTACAGATCCGTGTTCCAAAGACATCCATGTTATTTGACACTGACAGCTACAGATCCGTGCCTCTCCGTTTATGTCAGTGATTTTCAAGCCAACCCAAAATTGCAACAGTCTCCGATTTTGGGTGCATAAAAAAAGCTGACACAAACAGATCAGTGACAAAACCGACACACACGGACGGCCATAGGACCAATCCATGTCTATAGGAATACATGGGAGGCCAAAACTGTGTTGCACAGTTCTGGATACCCACAGTTGTAGTAGAAACTTCACAGAGCACATTATATGGGATAACAAGCTTTTACTTCTCAGAACATGAGGTAAAGGAAAAATGCACAGTCACTCAGAGCACATTATATGGGATAACAAGCTTTTATTTCTCAGACCATGAGGTAAAGGAAAAATGCACAGTCACTCTGTACTGCACCAGGAAGAAGTAAGAAACTGAAAGCACAAGAGAGACTTTTTCTTTTACAATACAGTAAGCAAGGAAAACTTTACATAACATCGCCATCTATTGTCAGATCAGCATAAAGTCCTCCTTCACACAAACAAAGTCCACAACTGTTGCATATACCAACACCCTTTCTCAACAGTAAGGACTTATTCAGTCAAACCCAATTTCTTCATTAGTCATTAGTTTCAGCATTCAATGCCCTTGTGAAAATGTCTGCTGTCATTAGAGATGAGCGAGTACTAAAATTCTCGGGTGCTCGATGCTCTGGCTGAGCATCCCAAGATACTCGTGTACTCGGCCAGAGCACCGACCCAATGTAAGTCAATTAGTGACAGGCTCCGCCCACAGACTTGCGGCTATAAAACGAGTGTTTCTGGGAAAGGGCGATAGGGTGGGCTTTTTCAAATCGCTGCAGCATACAACACCATGCTGTGCCCCCCAGAGGGACCCAAACAATCAATCAGCTCTCTTTGAGGTGCCAGCTCACTGTGTGCACTGATGGAAGCAGTGTATTTGTGTCAGATTGATAATTATTAGCGAGGAGTCCGAGCATCTTGGGGGTACTTGGTGCTCGCCGAGCATCCCAAGTACCGGGTCACTCGTGTGAGTAACAAGTAGCGCCGAGCATACTCGCTCATCCCTAGCTGTCATATCTTCAGTTGGACAATATTCTAAATTCAGGATTCCTGGTTCCTGATGATCCTTCAAGAAATGATACTTCACATCAATGTGCTTGGTTCTTGGGTTAACTCTTTCCATCTGAGCAAGAACAATACCTCCTTGATTGTCCTCATTTAATTTTGTTGGTTCCAACCGTGGTTGTCCTAGGTCTGTTAGCAATTGTCTTAACCATAGAACTTCTTGACATTGCATGTGATGCTGCAACATATTCTGCTTCTGTTGATGACAGCATTACTATTGATTGTTACTAATTGGTCTGCCTGAGAGAAAGAAAAGGTAGACACTGGTAGATCTGTCAGTTGGATCTCCAGCCCAATCTGCATTAACATATCAGGTTAAAATGCATTTATCACTTGTAGGCAGTTTCAGTTTAAAGGGATCCTGTCACCCCCAAAACACCTTTAAAGCTATTAAAACCTGTCCCTACAGCATATTAACACTTTCCCTACACTCTTTTTAGCTCCTAAATGCAGTAAATGATATTGCATAAAAACGTTTTATAAGTACCTGCTTAGTGATGATAATGAGTGACTATGCTATTCATAGTCACTCATCAAGACTGCCCCTCTGCTTCATAGCACGCCTGAATAGGCGTGATCTACATCCAGGATTCAAAATCGCGCGTCCCTTCTGTGCCCTGTGTCGTAGGAGGCTGCAGTGTGGCTTGTGACGCGATCCGCGTCATTCCCGGCGCCCTGTGACGTATTTACAGCGGCGCCGCGCTGTGAGCTTCAAAATGTGCACTGCGCATGCCCAATGCGCATGCACAGTGCGCATTTTGAAGCTCACAGCGCGGCGCCGCTGTAAATACGTCACAGGGCGCCGGGAATGACGCGGATCGCGTCACAAGCCACACTGCAGCCTCCTACGACACAGGGCACAGAAGGGACGCGCGATTTTGAATCCTGGATGTAGATCACGCCTATTCAGGCGTGCTATGAAGCAGAGGGGCAGTCTTGATGAGTGACTATGAATAGCATAGTCACTCATTATCATCACTAAGCAGGTACTTATAAAACGTTTTTATGCAATATCATTTACTGCATTTAGGAGCTAAAAAGAGTGTAGGGAAAGTGTTAATATGCTGTAGGGACAGGTTTTAATAGCTTTAAAGGTGTTTTGGGGGTGACAGGATCCCTTTAACATTGCTAGTTACTTTCAAATAATGTATCAATCTCTTCATGGCATTCCAATCTGCTTTATTTGGCCTGGACACTTTTCTACTCAGAATTCCTACTGCTGCCATGTCTGGTCTTGTAACAGTCGCTAAATACAGTCATTTTCCTATTGCCATTCTGTACTCCTCATTATTTGGTAACACATTTTTCTCACTATTCATCTCTTTAAGATAGATTCCATTGGAGATTTTGCTGATTTTGCATCCTTCAATCCAAATGTTTTGGTTATGTCTTGAATCATGTGATTTTGATTAAGTAGGAAACTTCCATCTTCTTCTCTTTCTATCTGTATTCCTAGGTACTGTTTCAAATTTCCCAAGTCTTTGAGCTCGAAATGTTGATTCAGGATTTTTAGCATGTCCTCTTTATCCCTTTCTTTTCAAAACAAACTAAAATGTCATCAACATATATGAGTACATAGACCTATCTTTCCATTAGTCTTTTTGTGTACAGGCAAGGATCAGCTTTGCTTCTTTGAAATTTTTCATTTGTAAGCACTTCCGTGATTTTATCATTCCACGCTTTAGCAGCTTGTTTTAAACCATATATACTTATCTGTAATTTGCAAACCATGTTTCATCTTTGAATCCTGGAGGTTGTCCCATGTAAATATCTTCTGTTAAACTTCCATTCAAAAATGCTGTCTTTACATCCAGATGTTTCAGTTCCATTTGTTTCATTGCTGCAAGTGCAAACAAAGTTCTTATTGTAGTATGTCGAGCCCACTGGGACAGGGGTACTTGGTACCGGACCGCTTTGCTGCGGGGGATGTCACGGAGGTCCTGATCCGGACCGTGTCCCTGACCCTGGCAATAATAATGTAAATATTCAGAATCACCATACACCTTTCATCATTAAATAATCTCATGTTTAAAGGTACATTATCTTAAAGGTGTATGTATTAGGACAGTGGGTAACACTCCTTTCAATAGTTAAATAAGTGGATACCACTATGTAGTGATGGGCGAATCCTAAATTACTCGGAATCGCTTGACTCTAGCGAGTCCGAGCACAGGACTCGCTACTCGTTGCGAGTCTAGCGAGTCCAATGTTAATGAATGGGGAAGCAAGTAATAGCGAGTAGTGTGAGATTTACAAATCGCAGATGTGTCTCGGAAGCTTCAGCCTGAAGCAATCCTAGTTTTGCCATTTATTTGCATTGGACTCGTTTACTTTGCAACTGTAATCGCTGGGAAACTCGCACAGATAAGAGTCCTGTCTGCTCTGTGTGCTGGCTGCCACAGCTCCAGGGTCCTAGAGCCCGCCTGCTGCCTGATGTAGCAGTGCTGAGATTGTTCTCAGTCTGCTCATTCCCTGTGCATAGACATCTATATCTATGCACAGGGATGAGCAGAGAGGACATCGCGTTTTGGACTGCGTCGGACGGAAGAGGATTTTTTTAATTAAAGATGGAGTCCCTAATGGCTTTTTTTTTATTTCTAATAAAAAATTTTCTCTGTGTTGTGTTTTTTTTAAAACAATTTAATAGAAATTCATGGCGGTCATGTCTTATATTGGCGTGACCGCCATAAATTTCGGGCTTAGGGCCAGCTGATAATACAAAGCTGGCCCTAACCTCTTTATTACCCAGCGTGCCACCGCCACCAGGGCCGCTGGAAGAGCGGGGTTCAGCGCCAGAGGATGGCGCTTCAATGAACGCGTCATCTTCTGGGGCGGCTGCGGGCTGCAATTTGCAGCGGGGGGTGCCCAGAAAGCTTGGGCATCCCTGCGCTGCGGATTCCAGCCCCCAGCTGCTTAGCTGTACCTGGCTAGAAATAGAAATTGCGCGGAGCCCCACGCATTTTTTTAAAATTATTTCATGAAATTCTGAGATTCTGACTCTGACTCTGAGACTCTGAGATTCTGACTCTGACTCTGACTCTCTGAGATTCTGACTCTGACTCTGACTCTCTGAGATTCTGACTCTGACTCTCTGAGATTCTGACTCTGACTCTCTGAGATTCTGACTCTGACTTTCTGAGATTCTGACTCTGACTCTCTGAGATTCTGACTCTGACTCTCTGAGATTCTGACTCTGACTCTCTGAGATTCTGACTCTAAAACTCTGAGATTCTGACTCTGACTCTCTGAGATTCTGACTCTGACTCTGAGACTCTGAGATTCTGAGATTCTGAGATTCTGACTCTGACTCTCTGAGATTCTGACTCTGACTCTCTGAGATTCTGACTCTGACTCTCTGAGATTCTGACTCTGAGACTCTGAGATTCTGACTCTGACTCTGAGATTCTGACTCTCTGAGATTCTGACTCTGACTCTCTGAGATTCTGACTCTGACTCTCTGAGATTCTGACTCTGACTCTCTGAGACTCTGAGACTCTGAGATTCTGAGACTCTGAGATTCTGAGATTCTGACTCTGACTCTCTGAGATTCTGACTGTGACTCTCTGAGATTCTGACTCTGACTCTCTGAGATTCTGACTCTGACTCTCTGAGATTCTGACTCTGACTCTGAGACTCTGAGATTCTGAGACTCTGAGATTCTGAGATTCTGACTCTGACTCTCTGAGATTCTGACTCTGACTCTCTGAGATTCTGACTCTGACTCTGAGACTCTGAGATTCTGAGATTCTGACTCTGACTCTCTGAGATTCTGACTCTGACTCTCTGAGATTCTGACTCTGACTCTCTGAGATTCTGACTCTGAGACTCTGAGATTCTGACTCTGACTCTGAGACTCTGAGATTCTGACTCTGACTCTCTGAGATTCTGACTCTGACTCTCTGAGATTCTGACTCTGACTCTCTGAGATTCTGACTCTGACTCTCTGAGACTCTGAGACTCTGAGATTCTGACTCTGACTCTCTGAGATTCTGACTCTGACTCTCTGAGATTCTGACTCTGACTCTCTGAGATTCTGACTCTGACTCTCTGAGATTCTGACTCTGACTCTGACTCTCTGAAATTCTGACTCTGACTCTCTGAGATTCTGACTCTGACTCTCTGAGATTCTGACTCACTCTGAGACTCTGACTCTGAGACTCTGACTCTGAGACTCTGAAATTCATGAAATAATAAAAAAAAAATGCGTGGGGCTCCGTGCAATTTCTATGTCTAGCCAGGTACAGCTAAGCAGCTGGGGGCTGGAATCCGCAGCGCAGGGATGCCCAAGCTTTCTGGGCACCCCCCCGCTGCAAATTGCAGCCCGCAGCCGCCCCAAAAGATGGCGCGTTCATTGAAGCGCCATCCTCTGCCGCTGAACCCTGCTCTTCCAGCGGCCCTGGTGGCGGTGGCACGCTGTGTAATAAAGGGGTTAATACCAGCTTTGTTATACAAGCTGGTATTAAGCCCGAGATTCTTAATGTCAGGCCACGTTTGACCCAGCCACTAAGAATCTCCAATAAAGGGTTAAACACAACACAGAGAAAATTTATTAGAAATAAAAAGAAAAGCCATTAGGGACTCCATCTTTAATTAAAAAAATCCTCTTCCGTCCGACGTAGTCCAAAACGCGATGTCCTCTCTGCTACATCCCCTGTGCATAGATATAGATGTCTATGCACAGGGAATGAGCAGACTGAGAACAATCTCAGCACTGCTACATCATCTCTGTGAGCAGGCGGGCTATAGGACCCTGGAGCTGCACAGAGAAGACAGCTGGACTCAGCTCGCAAAGAAACAGCAGTTATTTGTGAGTTTCCCTGCTATCACTGGCACAGTAGCCGAGTCTAATGCAAACAATGGCAATCCTAGTTTTGTCAGCGTTTGCCAATGATTTGCATTGGACTCGTGCGAGTAAACGCTGGGAAACTCGCAGAGTACCGAGTCCTGCGAGTCCCTTACTACTCGCCGAGTAACGAGTCCTAGCGAGTAGATTCGCCCATCCCTACCACTATGGAGTTTTTGTTACATAAAAACTTTTACCTTTATTAAATATATATAAAAGCAGGCACATAAACGTTATGAACGAAGTATAAAAGGGAGAAACCACAAAAAGCTGCAAGTAGGTAGTCACTCCATGGGTATTACATTGCACTTATGTGGTACAAAATCACAGTAGTTTCAGAATGCACAAATATATAAAGGGTATCACAGCCCAAAGGGCTAACATAGATCACTCACCCATTGCACACACTTGTGATAAGACCTGGCAATTCCCCGCAGAGCCCTGACTTGCAGCGCACCCCTAACAGCCGTTTTGCCACTGCTTGGTCGCAGATTATAGTCCACAGAGTCTGTACTGGGGCCTAGTTTCTCCCACCCTGTCCGGGTCCTCAGCTTCCTCGTGCTGCGCTGTGTATGTGTGTCCCTGCTGCTGCCTCTAGCTGAGCTGCTGGCACTGTCTCACTCTCTCTTTCTCTGCTGGTACCCCTTGGCTAGGCAACTTGAGTCTTCTGTGTGTTGTACTGACCCCGCCGTGTTGCTTTGCTCTGGTACTGTGGTGGTCTAGAGACTCCACTACTCCTGGATTCACTGCGCTGTGTGTGTCAGTCACAGTGTCGGATCCGGTGTCCATTCTGTGCGCTCCTCTGGGGCGAGTGGTGATGGCACTCAAGCTCCAGGATGTGTTTCTCTGTCCTTTGATTCTCCTCTCTTCAGACCCTAACTAGGCCTGGAATTGAGCAGCAGATTGTGGAGAAGCCTGTCGCAGCCCCTTTACACCACAATCTCTCTCTTCACAGTACTGCCTCGTACTGAACTAACTACTTCCTGTGGACCTGGAGTATATAAGAGAGCAGGTTGTGCTCCCCCTCATGGCCCAGAGGTGCTAGTGTAAGTCAGTGTGTTGTTGGGAGGGAACCCGTGTGATGTTACTGTGGCACATTAACCCCTGGGGTGCCACAAGTATGTTTGACAACTGGTGCAAATGTTTCATCAAAGTCTTCTCCATATTTTTTAAGAATAATTCTGCTGGTGTCCATGTCTATGAGTCATGCATGGATTTTATTTCTATTTCTGTTGCCTCCATCCATTTATTAGCTTCTTTTTCAGGAAGTTGAGATATGTCTTCCCAAGAGGTGTGTTGGTGGTTTTACTTTGTTTTCTCTCATTGAACGTCTTGGTTCTGTGTCTGTTTGTAGTTGTATTTCTTCACTTTCAGTATTCTGTTCTTTATAAATTTCTTTTTTTTGTTTCCAGTGAAATCATAGTGTCTTCATTTAGATCCTCAATGAATGTCACACTGTTACTCACCATAACTCTGTCTGTTTTGGGATGTAGGATTCTATATCCTTTGCAATTTTCACTATATCCAACAAGTATTCATTCTTTGGACCTATTTTGAAGTTTAGAACGTTTTTCTGTTGGAATGAATACAAAAACTTCACAACCAAAAACTCTTAAATGATTCACACTTGATTTCATACCCTGCCACAGTTCATATGTTTTTTTTGTCAGTTTTCTGAAAAAAAGTCAGTTTTGTAGATATGTAGCTGTCATTGCTGCTTCGCCCCAATATTTCTCTGGTAGTTTGGAATCTGTCAGCATAAACCTTATCATTTCAGTCAGAGTTCTGTTTTTTCTTTCATCTACTTCATTTTGTTCAGGTGTGTATGGAACAGTCTTTTAATGCTCTATACCATTTTATTTTAAGTAGTTTTCTATTTCGTGTCCTGTAGATTCACCTTCATTATCACTTCTGATGACCATTGGTTTCCTCTAAAACTTTTATTTGACCTTCTCACGTAATCTACTAGTTTATTGAAAACTTCGCTTTTCTTCTTGATCAAGTATGTGACTGTGTATCTTGAGTAGTCAATAGTGATGGGCGAATCCTAAATTACTCGGAATCGCTTGACTCTAGCGAGTCCGAGCACAGGACTCGCTACTCATTGCGAGTCTAGCGAGTCCAATGTTAATGAATGGGGAAGCGAGTAATAGCGAGTAGTGTGAGATTTACAAATCGCAGATGTGTCTCGGAAGCTTCAGCCTGAAGCAATCCTAGTTTTGTCATTTATTTGCATTGGACTCATTTACTTTGTAAGTAATCGCTGGGAAACTCGCACAGATAAGAGTCCTGTCTGCTCAGTATGCTGGCTGCCCCAGCTCCAGGGTCCTAGAGCCCGCCTGCTGCCTGATGTAGCAGAGCTGAGATTGTTCTCAGTCTGCTCATTCCCTGTGTACAGACATGAATGTCTGTGCACAGAGATGATGTAACAGAGCTGAGATTGTTCTCAGTCTGCTCATTCCCTGTGCATAGACATCTATATCTATGCACAGGGGATGTAGCAGAGAGGACATCGCGTTTTGGACTGCGTCGGACGGAAGAGGATTTTTTTAATTAAAGATGGAGTCCCTAATGGCTTTTTTTTTTATTTCTAATAAAAAATTTTCTTTGTGTTGTGTTTTTTTTAAAACAATTTAATAGAAATTCATGGCGGTCATGTCTAATATTGGCGTGACCGCCATAAATTTCGGGCTTAGTGCCAGCTGATAATACAAAGCTGGCCCTAACCTCTTTATTACCCAGCGTGCCACCACTACCAGGGCCGCTGGAAGAGCGGGGTTCAGCGCCAGAGGATGGCGCTTCAATGAACGCGCCATCTTCTGGGGCAGCTGCGGGCTGCAATTTGCAGCGGGGGGTGCCCAGAAAGCTTGGGCATCCCTGCGCTGCGGATTCCAGGCCCCAGCTGCTTAGCTGTACCTGGCTAGAAATAGAAATTGCGCGGAGCCCCAAGCATTTTTTTTAAATTATTTCATGAAATTCTGAGATTCTGACTCTGACTCTGAGACTCTACTCTGAAATTCATGAAATAATAAAAAAAAAATGCGTGGGGCTCCGCGCAATTTCTATGTCTAGCCAAGTACAGCTAAGCAGCTGGGGGCTGGAATCCGCAGCGCAGGGATGCCCAAGCTTTCTGGGCACCCCCCTCTGCAAATTGCAGCCCGCAGCCGCCCCAGAAGATGGCGCGTTCATTGAAGCGCCATCCTCTGGTGCTGAACCCCGCTCTTCCAGCGGCCCTGGTGGCGGTAGCACGCTGGGTAATAAAGGGGTTAATACCAGCTTTGTTATACAAGCTGGTATTAAGCCCGAGATTCTTAATGTCAGGCCACGTTTGACCCAGCCACTAAGAATCTCCAATAAAGGGTTAAAAAAACACAACACAGAGAAAAATTTTTATTTGAAATAAAAAAAAAAAGCCATTAGGGACTCCATCTTTAATTAAAAAAATCCTCTTCTGTCCGACGCAGTCCAAAACGCAATGTCCTCTCTGCTACATCCCCTGTGCATAGATATAGATGTTTATGCACAGGGAATGAGCAGACTGAGAACAATCTCAGCTCTGCTACATCATGTCTGTGAGCAGGCGGGCTCTAGGACCCTGGAGCTGCACAGAGCAGACAGCTGGACTCGGCTCGCAATGTAACAGCAGTTACTTTGCGAGTTTCCCTGCTATCACTGGCACAGTAGCCGAGTCTAATGCAAACAATGGCAATCCTAGTTTTGTCAGCGTTTCTGACAAAACTAGGATTGATATTGATTTGCATTGGACTCGTGCGAGTAATCACTGGGAAACTCGCAGAGTGCCGAGTCCTGCGAGTCCCTTACTACTCGCCGAGTAACGAGTCCTAGCGAGTAGATTCGCCCATCCCTAGTAGTCATCTTTAAAAGTCACCATATATCTATTGCCTACTGATGTAGTCACTTTCATAGGTCCACATATTGTATCCATTGTATGCACCAAATCAAGTGGTCTTGTGCTTTTCATTTCAATTTCTTTAGGAATAGATATTCTTGTGGCTTTAGATTTTATTCAACATTCGCATCTTAGGCTAGGGTCACACATAAGCCCTTGGTCCGTTTTTGGCTTCATTTTTGGCATTTTTTTTTTCTAAGTCCAAAAACTGATAGAAAAACGGATTAGATGTAATAAACACCCTGTCCGTTTTTTTCTGCACTTAAAAACATTGCTATGTCCATTTTTGAGCCAAAAACGTTGCTAGCAACGTTTTTGGGGTCCGTTTTTCTAAAAAAAAAAAATTTTTTTTTAACATGGGCCCTATGGAAAAACGGATCCGTTTTTTTGGGGTGCCTTAAAAAAATGGATCCGTTTTTTTGAGAATTTTGGTCAAAAAATGACTAAGTCCAAAAACGTTCAGGGGTGTAGGAGGCTCAAAAAGCACCCCAAAAAAAAAACGGATTGGTCATGGAAATCACTTCCAAAAAACGGATTTCTATGTGTGACCCCAGCCTCACAGTAATTGAGCAATCAGATATCAATAGATCCTTTGTCAATTCTTACCTTTGTAGCTCCATTATACTATCAGGATGCCTGTGTCCTAGACGTCTATGCCACATGTGAATATAATTCTTGTGATCATGTGTACACAACTTCTTCTGTTCCTTTAATGTGTCTAGATGATATAATTTAATTGTTCATCTCCATTATCTTTTTCAGTGGAAGATTCATTTTTTTGTTCTTTCCTTCTTTGATATTCATCTATGAGTCTGGTCTTCACAAACTCTAATGTAATTATCTGTTTCAGGTCTTGTCTTTATCAAAGCAGTATATGAATCCGGTAAACTGCACAATAATATTGCTGCTACATGGCTTTCCTTAATATCTTCTCCAATTGATCTCAGCTGTGATATCACTTCCACCATAGAGAATATATGCATCATCCACTAATAATCTAATGGTGGCTTTTGCTTGTCTATTTTTCTTATCCCATGTCTGGTTATCTTCATCAAGTCTGTCTGTAGTGATTACTTCCCATAAATCATCTTTAGACAATAACATCTCTACTTTGAACTTCCAAAACTGATAGTTCTCATTATTCAGTTTAGCTACTGTGAGTTTTAGCTCTGTGCTACTCAGCATCTTTATCTTGTCTTACTTGTTTGTAGAGAATGGTACTGAACAATTCTTCTGCATTTCCCATGGTCTTGCTGAGAGTTCCAGTGTCCTGGGTGTCTGGGGTTCTCGGTGCCAGTGCCTAGTATCCTCGGTGCTTAAGGTCCTCGGTGCCTCGGATCTTCAGTGCCTGTGCTCCTCGGTGCCTGGGCCCATAACCTGTTGCACAGCTTCTGGATACCCACAGTTGCAGTAGAAACTTCACAGAGCACATTATATGGGATGACAAGCTTTTACTTCTCAGAACATGAGGTAAAGGAAAAATGTACAGTCACTCAGTACTACACCAGGAAGAAGTAACAAACTGAAAGTACAAGAGAGACTTTTTCTTTTACAACACAGTAAACAAGGAAAGCTTTACATAACATCGCCATCTATTGTCAGATCAGTGTAAAGTCCTCCTTCACATAAACAAAGTCCAGAACTGTTGCATATACCAACAAACTGTTCAGTGGCTATCAGTTTTAAAACAGACAAAGATCACAAATCATGCTGTGTGAAGGCAGTGTTATCTGTACTAAGAATGAAAAATATGGGGGACCACTACGCACTATTTATTTATTTAACACACATATGACGGCAGGTTTGTTGCCATGCACTAATGTGTATGGCAAGCAAGCACAGACACCATTACAGATTGTGGGGATGAAGTGTGAGTTCAACAGCCAATCACATACAATGTCACAGAGAGTTAGCATCTGTGTATGGTCATTGCCGTTCAGTGCAGTGAATATGCATGAAGCTTAATGAGCGGCCCCAGAAGCAAGCAGCGGGAGTGCGGGAGACTAGTGAGCTCTATCTATCTATCTATTTATCTAATGTGAAAAAATTCTTGCAGCACACAGCTACTACCAATGATGTAGAAATGCTACAAGCTATATGTGTTTGAGGAAAAAGTTTAAAAACTTTTAAAAAAACATATAGCTTGTAGCATTTGTACATCATTGGTAGTAGCTGTGTGCTGCAAGAATTTTTTCACATTATATGACCCTGCGTCTTTGCTTGCACCAGTTCACATTTGTCTTTGACTGCTGTGCAGTTTTTTTCTTCTTGTTTATTATATGGAGTTGTAGGCTCCTTGCTGCAATGTGCACCCTCATTAACCTACAGGTGATGGAGGGTCTAGATGGAGTCTGCCCACTGAGAAGTGGGGGGTGGACAAGGAGGATAGGGATATCAGAGTAGGACTCATCAGACCTGAAGTCACTCTGTCGCAGTTGATGAGCAAACAGACATTGGCCAATGTATGTACCAAGAACTTCAGAAATAATAAATTAGAATTTTTGAGTTTTTTGAAAAAAACGTAAGTTTTTAAACTTTTTCCTCAAACACATATACATATAGCTAATAGCATTTGTACATCATTGGTAGTGGCTGTGTGCTGCAAGAATTTTTTCACATTATATGACCCTGCGTCTTTGCTAGCACCAGTTCACATTTGTCTTTGAGTGCTGTGCAGTTTTTTTCTTTTTATCTATCTATCTATCTATCTATCTATCTATCTATCTATCTATCTATCTATCTATCTATCTATCTATCTACTATCTGTTTTATCTATCTATCTATCTATCTACTATCTGTTTTATCTATCTATCTATCTATCTAATCAAAATTTTTACATTTATCATACAGATGTTATATGGATGAAAAAATGCATGACACTCACATGACACTCTGCTACTGTTCTCGCCAAGAATCTCGGCGAAGCAAAATAGGCAGATATGTGCATACCCTTATTTGTTTGGGTGGAATACGCTGTAGAAACAATGTAAGAATTGACATGCTAAGAATCTGAATCTGCTGCAAATCTGTAAGGCTAGGTTCACACGTGGCGTATTCGCCTTGTATTTATGCATGGCGCTTTTTTTAGCGTGTTTTGTGCAAAAAAAAGCAACTGCATTCAGATGCAGCGCTTTTTCCGGCACATTTTTCCCAAGCCCATTTTATAATGGGGCCTATGGGAAAAGCGCTCCGAAAAAGGCGCAGAGAATTGACATGATCATTCTTTTTGCGGACGCGCTTAGCAGTGAAAGTGCGTCCACAAAAAGACGCATTTCAGCAAAACCCAAAGCTTTTTCTGGAATGCGTTTCCAGTGTTGTGTTTCACTGCATTTACGCTAGCTCTCAAAAGTGCTGCGTAAATGCAGGAATACACGGCAAATACGCCATGTGTGAACTCGGCCTAAGGAAAAAAATAAGCAACGTGTGCATGAGATTTCAGAAATCTCACTCCCTTTGCTTGTACTGTGAAAGGCTGCGTATTTCCTCCATAAAAATGCAATGTGTGCACAAAGCCTTAAAATTAATTGGATTCAAATGAAGGTATTTACAAGTGAACAATGAAGGAATTAAAGCACGTGTGCAAAAAAAACTCATAAAGTTATTGTAGCCAAAAGTTACATGTGTAGACAAAAAACTCAAGTCTCCACACATCCCCCTAAAACAATGCGTTTTGGAAGATGCCTTCTTCAAGGTGTTAACTGGCATCTTGCAGTCATAGAATAAATAGTATGTCCATTCCATCTGGAAAGGGAACCACTCCACTACACTCATGTGCAAACAATTGGGTTGATTACGTAGATCCACCTCCAAGCTGTATTCATTCCTTTGAAAAAATACTGATTTATTACAATATTCCATATATTATTTTACTACAATATAAAATTGGAGAAAACAGCTAGTGTACATAGAAAATACAACTCTTGTATAGAAAAAGATATTAGTCACAATAAATCATGTCGGAACAGGTCATCTAGGAACCATAGAGAATACACAAATCCCATCTCAAGATGGCCTAAAACATTAGTAATGGAGAACATTATAGAAATACAGGAATATGCAATATTAAATTAAATAATAATATATGAACATTATTTGCATTATACCTATCTTCAAACAGAAACCCAGAGTTACATAACTATCTAGAATCTAGTGAACTGATAAGGGACAGTAGAGAAGTAGATGTATATATATACCGTATATACTAGTGTATAAGCCGACTTGTGTATAAGCCGACCCCCCTACCTTTGCCCCCAAAAGCTGGTAAAAGTTATTGACTCGCGTATAAGCCTAGGGTATGAAATGCAGCAGACCCCCATCCTATTATATAGCTCCCCGTCACTGGTATATAGCACCATTCAGTAATGGTATACAGGCCCCTCAGCAGTGGTATTATACAGGCCCCTCAGCAGTAGTATACAGGCCCCTGTGCAGTGGTATACAGGCCCCCAGTGGTGGTATACAGGCCCCTGTGCAGTAGTATACAGGCCCCTGTGCAGTAGTATACAGGCCCCTGTGCAGTAGTATACAGGCCCCTATGCAGTAGTATACAGGCCCCCAGTAGTGGTATATAGGCCCCTGTGCAGTAGTATACAGGCCCCCAGTGGTGGTATATAGGCCCCTGTGCAGTAGTATACAGGCCCCCAGTGGTGGTATATAGGCCCCTGTGCAGTGTATACAGGCCCCTGTGCAGTGTATACAGGCCCCTGTGTAGTGTATACAGGCCCCTTTGCAGTGTATACAGGCCCCTGTGCAGTGTATACAGGCCCCTGTGCAGTGTATACAGGCCCCTGTGCAGTGTATTCAGGTCCCCTGTGCAGTGTATACAGGCCCCTGTGCAGTGTATACAGGCCCCTGTGCAGTGGTATACTGGCCCCCAGTGGTGGTATACTGGCCCCAGCAGTAACACACAGCTCGCCCTCCTTAGTATGTCCCCCCCAGGCTGCGGCACCTGTTAAAGTAACAAACGTTTCATACATCACAATTCCGGTGCAGCTTTTATCACGGGAACATGTTAAAACACACTTTGTGACCATATTTATGAAATCCATTCAGATGTAGCCATATTTTGGATAGGGTTGTTTTCTCATTTTGAGTCATGTAGAGACTTGGAGACAGGATAGTACCCAAAGTGGATGCTCTTTTTGCTGCAAATCTTATATTACTCTATGCAATAATGTGATTTAATTCCGGATCTTGTTTGAGAATTGGCAGATATTTAACAATATCTGTGTCATGCCACCACAGGCGGAGCTGAATAGTGGACTCACAAGACCACGGAGATACCTTGGAGGCTGATACCAGAAACGAGCCGGACAAGAAAGTCAGATAATGAACAAGGTTTATTTAGTACAATAAGGGATAGATCCCCAAGGGTTGTCCACAGGGCCAGAGCACCAGGGTCCCCCTAAGGGAGCAAAAGAAGGGTTGCCCCTATACAGGGATTCCTCCAAGGGCAGCCAGAGAGGGTCCAATGAACCAGTCAACCTGTGGGTCCGACCCAAGGCAGCACAGAAAAAGTAAACTAGGGAACCGCAGGAGAAGGCAGGGACTGTGCTTGGTGCAGCAGAAGGGGTCCAGGAGGTAGTCAGGGACCAGTAAGAGTGGTACGGGTCTGTGGGTGAACAGGTAGGAGGGATCCGGCACTGAAATCAAGAGAAAAAAATGTAAGGTTCTCAGAGGACAGAAGAAGCCGCATGTGATGCTAGGGACCTGAGCTGGCAACTTAGACTAACTACGAAGTTGTCCAGACACCTCCTGTAGGAAGTGGGAGCCATAAATACCCATCTGCCTCTCAGAGATTGGCTGAGAGGTGGTGTCAGAAAAAGGGTGTTAAATTTGCAAAGAGCGGTGCTTGCAGACGGGGCGGGCAGCGTGGGAGCGTGGACCTGGTAAGTATGTCTGCGGTGCACAGGGCGGTGCCGGCGGCCAGCTGGCACCCGATGCCCCTGCACCCTGAGGATGGATCCCACTGGCCGCAGGGTGACAGTACCTTCCCCCCTTACTCCTGCCCTGTCTCAAGCCCAAGCCGTCAATAAACCTCCGCATAAGACGAGGAGCATTGATATTCTCTCTCAGTTCCCAAAACTGTTCTTCTGGACCGAACCCTTTCCAATCAACCAAATATAATGTCTTGTTTCCTCTTCGCCATGAACGTGCATCAATGACCTGGCAATCTGGCCAATCAGGTGGCTGGTAGCTATCAGGTGGTTTGTGACGTCTGGCCTTCTGATTGTCCAGATCGCTACCAGCCATCTGATTGGCTGTTAGACTAACAGGTCCTTGTCGTTGATCGGATGGCTTCTTTACCAGTCCCGGTGCAGGCGTTGGATAGGTGAGTATGATATTTTTTTATTTGTTTAACAACTTTTATTCACTTTTAGTGCACTTTCACAGTATATATATATAGATACACTGCGAAAGTACTCGCCCGGCTCATTCATTAACATTGGACTCGCTATACTTGCAACGAGTACCAAGTATCGAGACCTACTCATTGCAAGTATAGCAAGTCCGATTAGTTCTGTACTCGCTTATCCCTAACCACGACCCATATCATAGTACAGCCGGAGGACACTGGTAGGTTAGTGATGAAATCTATTGTGATATGCTTCCATGGCACAGGCGGCACTGGCAGGGGCAGGAGATGACCCGAGGGTAACCGCTTGGGTGTCCTGTTAGAGGCACAGGACGGGCAAGCAGAGACAAACTTGGTGATCTCCAGGGGCGGACTGGCCCAGGTGGCAGGGGCAAGTGCCCCCTGGGCTGGTGGTATGGCCCATATCTAGGGCCGCCCCCTACAGAAACGGACCGTGGGCGGGGCTTTGCGGCCGGCGGCGATCCACCGTCGGAGGTGGTAAGAGAGCTCTGATAGTACCCCCCCGATCCTCAAAAATTTCCGAATTTCCGATAGCACAGCCCCCCCCCGCCGGTCCTCAAAAATTTCGATAGCACATCCCCCTTCCCTGGTTGTCAAATCAGGGCTGGCTGACCAGAATTGCCACCCGGGGCCGGAGGCCCCAGCCAGCCCCTGGTGATCTCCCAGCGCATCATGGGCCACCAATAGGGCCGTGCAACTGCTGTATGGTCTTCGTCAGTCCTGCATGGCCGGCTAGCTTAGACGAATTACCCCACTGAAGTACACGTCTCCTGTCGAGATCGGAAGCAAACCCTTACCCGGCGGAGGCTGCATCAGTTGGACCAGTGCTACCATGACCTACTAGGATGGATCGATGATGGGACGTGGTTCCGCCTCTTGGTCATCAGAGTCGAAGGTCCTGGACAACGCATCTGCCTTGATGTTTTTCTCAGCCGGATGGAAATGGAGATGGAAGTCAAACCCAGCGAAGAACAGAATGATGACGGCAGACACCTTCTCAGGATCCATTTCAAGACCTGTATCAGAGATGACGTACCCCAGGAAGGGCAGAGAGTTCTGCTCGAATAGGCACTTCTGGAACTTGGCACACAAACAATTCTCTCGTAATCATTGAAGAACCTGGCGGACATTCCTTCTATGTGTAGGGAGGTATGGGGAGAATACCAAGATATCGCCCAGGTACACGACTACACATACATAGATCAGGTACATAGTTGACGAACTCCTGAAATACTGCAGGTGCATTACTTAAACCAAAAGGCATTACCTGGTACTCGTAGTGGTCATCGCGGGTGTTGTAGGTGGTCTTCCACTCGTCTCCAGGACGAATCCTGACAGGGTTGTAAGCCCCACAAAGGTTTAGTTCAATGAAGATTTGGGGTCCACGAAGGCAGCCAAAGAGCTCTGGAATGAAAGGCAAAGGATACTTGTTCTTTACCGTGACCACATTGAGACTTCGGTAGTCGATGCAGGGACGCAATGACCTGTCCTTCTTTTTCATGAAGAAGAACCCAGTGCCTTTAGGGGAGGTAGACTTCTGGATAAATTCCCGAGCCAGGTTCTCTTTGATGTAGTCAGACGTTTCTTGGGTCTCGGCTGGCGACAGAGGGTAAATCCGACCTCTGGGAGGCGATGCACTTGGAATTAGATTGATGGGGCAATCATATGACCTGTGTGGTGGTAGGGTCTCCACATCCTGCTTGTTGAACACATCCGCATAGGACCAGTAGGCTGATCACAATCCAGGCAAGGCTGATGGTGGTTATGGTGTGCGACCTGGCCGAACTGATAGGAATGAAACGAAGAATGTCCCTGTCCGCCAATCCAAAACCGGTTCATGGGTGCAAAGCTATGGTAGACCAAGCAGAAACAGAGGGGAGAGGTTAGGTAGCACATAGAAGGCAATCCTCCCCTTGTGGAGAGCCCCGATCTGAAGTTCCACCTCCTCGGTGATGCCCAAGATGGTGTCTTGCAAGGGTCTTCCATCAACGGAGATAATGATGATACAGGGATGCTGCAAGGAAATCACAGACATACCAAACCGACGAGCCACGTCTTGTTGCATAAAGTTACCTGCCAAACCGAAATCCAAGTAAGCCGTCTCCGAAAATCACCAGCCACGGATCGTTACCTGTATCGACACAGTAAGGGGAGGAGAGGAATCGCTCTCACCTAGATAGGAATCTCTTACTTGTTCTAGGCGGAGGAGTTTTACGGCCTATTGGGACATTGGCAGCGAATGGGTGGCACTCCCACAGTAAAGACACAGCTTCTTGGCAATCCTCTCTTCTCATTCCTGTTCACTCAGCTTGAGACGAACAAACCTCCATGGGCTCATGGACAGGAGTCGGAACTGGAACCGAATGAATGAGGGGTCTTTGAAATGACGAGAGAGATTAACTCATCAAGGGTTTTGGGTAGGTATCAAACCGCCAATTCGTCTTTTAGCCTCCCAGATAATCCACGCCAGAAGACACCGATCAGGGACTTGTCGGACCACTGGAGCTCAGAGGCCAAAGCACTGAATTGGATAGCATACTGTCCCACAGATAGAGTACCTTGCTGTAAGTTGAAGAGGGCATCCATCGATGACGCCACTCGCCCAGGTTTGTCAAAAATCTTGCAGAAGGTGTCCAAGAAGTTCTGGAGACTGGATACGATGGGGCCGTTCCTCTCCAGGATTGGATTAAACCACGCCAGGGCCTCTCCCTCCAAATGTGAGGCAAGGAATGCCACTTTGGCTACATCTGTGGGATACTGGTGAGACAAAAACCGGAAATGCAGCTGGCATTGATGAAGAAACCCCCTGCACAATTTAGGATCCCCAGGGTACCTTGTGGATTTGAAGAGATGAGGAGAGGGTCCTGGAACTGCTGCGACACAGGCTCGATCACTGGAACCTGCACAGGCAGAGCTGCTGCCATCTGCATGTTGGTTAACCAGTCGTCCACTGATGTCATGTAGTTCAACTTCTGGGTATGCATCTCCCATTGCCGATCAACTTACTGGTGTAATCCTGCGAGTTGATTGGGATTAGTTGGTTCGGCCGCCTGGAGAGAGCTGAGACGGGCATCCAGGGTCTGTATAAATGTAAGAGCTGATCGTAATTCTGTCAGAGGCCGGCTCGCACTCTTTGAGCAGAGCATCTGGTATCAGCAGGGGTCCATGGCCTGGGCAAAATATGTCACGCCACGCCTCTTACATAAATGTAAGAGCTGATCGCAATTCTGTCAGAGGCCGGCTAGCTCTCTTTGAGCAGAGAATCTGGTATCAGCGGGGTCCATGGCCTGGACAAAATCTGTCACGCCACGACAGGCGCAGCTGACTAGTGGACCCACTTGACCCCAGAGATACCGTGGAGACTGATACCAGAAATGAACCGGACAAGAAAGTCAGATATGAACAAGGCTTATTTAGTACAATAAGGGATAGATCCCAATGGAAGTCCACTGGGCCAGAGCACCAGGGTCCCCCTAAGGGAGCACAAGAAGGGTTACCACTATACAGAGATTCCTCCAAGCGCAGCCAGAGAGGGTCCAATGAACCAGTCAATCTGTGGGTCCGACTCAAGGCAGAACAGGAAAAGGAAACCAGGGAACCGGAGGAGAAGGCAGGAACAGAACGTGATGCAGCCGAAGGGATCTGGGAGGTAGCCAGGGACCAGCGAGTGTGGGTGAACAGGCAGGAGGGACCTGGCTCTGAAATCAAGAGAAAAACACATAAGATTCTCAGAGGACGCAAGAAGCTTCATGCGTTGCTGGGGACCTGAGCTGGCAACTTAGACTAACTAAGAAGTTGCCCAGGAACCTCCCATTGGAAGTGGGAGCCATAAATACCCACCAGCCTCTCAGTGATTGGATGAGAGCTGGTGTCAGAAAAAGGGCATGCTGGCCCTTTAAATTTGCAAAGATCGGCACGCTCGTGCCCTATGCGCGTTCCTCAGGAAACCAAAAAGTGAGGAGGCAGGAGCGAGACGCCGGGGAGCCGCTGCAGACAGAACGGGCAGCGTGGGAGCGTGGACCTGGTAAATATGTCTGCGGTGCACAGGGGGGTGCAGGCGGTCAAATGGGATCCGATCCCCCTGCACCCTGAGGATGGGTCCCGCTGGCCGCAGGGTAACAATCTGTTATTCTATGGTATTGTGAGCTGAAATGGGTTGTAAAGGTGATAACATTGTTACATATGGATTAAAGAAAAGCAGCTCTAACCGGATCGGGTACAACACAGCTTTATTTGCCAAAAATTTCCAGGCTTTACATCAGGGGGACTTTAGTGGGGAGGGTGGGGAGTCTCTAAAACAATGGCCGTTTCAAGCTCCTACACTGTGCTTGGCATCTCTCTGAAACTGTTGAAGCAGTGTGTAGGAGCGTGAAACGACTGTCATTTTAAAGACCCCCCACCCTCCCCACTAAAGCCCCTGATGTAAAGCCTGGAAATCTTTGGCAAATAAAGCTGTGCTGTTCCCGGTCTGGTGAGTGCTGTTTTTCTTCAATCCATATATTGCATGTGACTTTAAACTAAAAGTGTGCATCGGGAAGCCAGGAGAGAGAAAACACAGGAGAAAGGCTGGGTTCACATTTGCGGAGGGCATGCAGATGCAAACCCAGGGGAAATGCTGCCATACTGATATGAACACAGCAGAGAATCTCCGCATGCATTCACATCGGTATGGCGTCTGGCCAGCCAATCAGCGATCTCGGTGTTAGCTGGGAGGCGGAGATCAGCGGCAGATATCTCCTACTCCCGGCCGCTGCTGAAGAAATAGCTTATCTGACAGCTGTTTAAATCTCCCGCGCTGACATCACCTCTTCGGTGTCGGCACGGGAGATTTAAACAGCTGTCAGATCAGCTGTTTCTTCAAATCTCCCGCGCCAACACCGCCGGGAGATTAGCGGCGGCCATGCCCGGGAGATCAGCGGCTGATCCCAGTGGCTGCTGGGAGATCAGCTGCGGCCACCGGGAGTGATTTCAATGAGATGTGCAGAGTTCTCTTGCGCTGTCATGCGGACGACACTGCAGATCCATTGAGATCCATGGATTTTTTGTGCTCTTGCAGTCACTTGCTGATAAAACAAGTGCCCGTGAACGCACAAAAAATGCAAAAGGCTGTGTTCGGAGGGTGCACAAATTATGCGCATTCGAACACAACCGCAACCGAACGCAGCCAAATGCCGGTATCATACGTTCCCATGTTAAACATAGGAACGCAGTGCGCATGCGTTTGGCTGCATTCCAAATGCAAATGTGAAACTAGCCAAAGTCATCCATTTGATCAGCAGTGCATGTCCTGTTGGAGCTGCAACTCCAGGAACAGATACAACTACCACAAGCGGTGGTGCCCGACAACATTTATTCTTAACTGTGAGTGTAATAAAATTATTACTATTACCTCTTTTAGTAATGATTTTTATATCTAAAAGTTTTTTCCTATCAGTGTTGTCAACCACTCTTCGAGCCCCGTTCAGACGCCAGTTGGGGTATCTGTGTATTTTTTAATTATCACTGACTTTTGTGAGCTCCTGGTTCAGTCTTATGGGATCAGTAATTTCTTTACGTTCTTGTCATTTCACCAACTGGAAGACTATGTATTACATGGCGGGCACGACAAGAACTTGCTTCTAAAATGCTATTTACATCAATAAATTGTTTATAAGGTATTACAGACACAGCCGACCCTAAATGACCATGAAGACTTATATCCCGGAAGTTCACAGTGATGATAGTAGGTAAATTTCAGGGT
This sequence comes from Allobates femoralis, assembly GCA_033576535.1. Taxonomy (NCBI): domain Eukaryota; kingdom Metazoa; phylum Chordata; class Amphibia; order Anura; family Aromobatidae; genus Allobates; species Allobates femoralis. The sequence goes on from JARQOC010000006.1 coordinate 427,741,943, forward strand.
AAAACAGGAGAACACTATTTACAGGGGACCATCTCGCAAAGCACTGAGCTTCCGGTTGCCGCGTGGTCTCTGGCATGATCTGGCAGGCAGAGGAGATTGTTATCACTCATATATGCTACATGCTGACCTGTCGCAAGAAAAAGCCTAATTTCTCCTGGTGGTGTGTTCAATCAACATACCAGGACCATCTCCCTCTCACACCGGTGTGGATGGAATACTCAATGAATCAGAAGGAGGAAAGGGACAACAGCAAATTGGCTTGCCTTGTGTGGTCTGCAGCGCCCGGCTATTATATTGTCATCCTTTTCCTCCTTCTGATTCGTTTATTATTGTTAACACTGTCCCTAATTAGCATCTTCTCTAGCTATTTATGACGCTGTCCCTTATTTTATGGTGTCCTCTCCTGTTATGAATAGCACAGTCTCTTAAACAGCATATCCTCATTATTTTTATTATTCACAGCACCCTTTCTTTATTATATAATCCCTTCTTGTTAGATGTAAAATGACTGCTGATGGAGGAACATTTGACTAGAAGCCCAGACCATCAGCCTCCTCCTAAGAAAAGACGCTGTACCATGATCCATCAGCCGTCATTTCATTGTACATCTAACAAGAGAGGATGCTAAGAAATAAAGACAGCACTATAAATAGCAAAAATAACCAGAGAATCCTATATGTAATGAGCAGTGCTGTATATAACTAGAGAGGGCACTATGTAATATATATTATATATATATATATATATATTATGTACCAAAAATAGAACAAAGCAGAGCGGCACTCATCGTTGTTGCTGTAGATCTCTTTTATTTTCCATTGCTATTACAAGATAGTCAATGCAGGGAGAGGGAGTGGGATCGACGAACGACGGCTGCCGTTTCGCGGTGGGCCCATCACAAAACGGCAGCCGTCGTCAGTCGATCCCACTCCCTCTCCCCGCATGGACCATCTTGTAATAGCAATGGAAAAATAAAAGAGATCTACAGCTACAACGGTGAGTGCCGCTCTGCTTTGTTCTATTTTTGCTACATAGTGTATGCACACATAGAGCAAGCAACACTGTGCAGCAGAGAGCTAAATAGGCAGGCAGGTTTAAGCTGCCACAACCGCTCCTGTTCACCGTGAGTGCCCAGTTAACCGTTCATTTGCACGGATATATATTTATATATATATATCAAAAACAAGGGTTAACTGGGCACTACAAAGGTTTTTATCAGGGACTGCTCTCTTGAGGTGACCTATTCCAGTGCAGTCTCCCAAAGGTGTTGCTCACTATTAAAGCAGATAAATGTCCACAATCAGAAGAAAAGATGTGGCACTCTAGGACCCGTGGAAGCGGTAGCTACTGCGAAACGGCAGGCCGTCATCCGCCGTCTCTGCTTCCCCTCCCCTGCTCATTACCGCACTGAATTTTAAATGGATGTGTGAATAAAAGTATAAAGATCATCTCCGGTGAGTGCCGCATCTTTCCTTCTGATTGTGGATATATAAATATATATATATATATATATATAGTAATATATACATATATAGTAGTAGTAGAGGGGCTACAAGGACATTAAACTTCAGGAAGGCAAATTTCCAACGGTTGAGAGATGATCTTAGTGCAATAAACAGGGACGATGTCCTGAGGCATAAGGTGCACAAAGCAAATGGGAGACGTTTATTAGCATCTTGAATAGGATCTTTGTACAATATATACCCTATGGGAATAAACATGCTAGAAATAGGAAGAAACCACTATGGCTAAATAGAGCTGTAAAGGGCGCAATAAATGCATTTAGCAAATTAAAGCAAGTAGGTGGTGATGAGGTATTAAATAAATACAGAAAATTAAATAATATCTGTAAAAAGAAAATCAAGGCAGCAATGATTGAGACAGAGAGACTCATTGCCAGAGAAAGTAAAAAAAATCCCAAAATATTCTTTAACTGCATAAATAGTAAGAAACTAAAAAATGATTGTGTTGGCCCTCTTAAAAATAGTCTGGGTGAAATGGTGGATGATGAGGAGGAAAAAGCTAATATGCTAAATTACTTTTTTTCAAAAAATCAGTATTTACGCAAGAAAATCCCGTGACAGACAACATAATCAGTGATAACAAAAATTCTCCATTAAATGTCACCTGCTTCTGTCATAGATAGACCATTATTTTTAATATTTAAAGAGTCCATAATAACAGGGTCTGTACCACAGGACTGGTGTATAGCAAATGTGGTGCCAATATTCAAAAAGGGGACAAAAACTAAACTTGGAAATTATAGGCCAGTAAGGTTAACCTCTACTGTGGGTAAAATCCTAGAGGGTTTTCTAAAAGATGCTATACTGGAGTATCTGAAAATAAATAACCTCGTGACCCAATATCAACATGGGTTTACGAGGGACTGTTCCTGTCAAACTAATCTGATACGCTTCTATGAAGAGGTAAGGTTTGGACTGGACCAAAAAAATGTAGTGGACATAGTGTATATGGACTTTTCAAAAGCTTTTGCTACGGTGCCACACAAAAGGTTGATACATAAAATGAGAACAATGGGGATAGGGGAAAATATATGTAAGTGGGTTTAGATCTGGCTTAGTGATAGGAAACAAAGGGTGGTTATTAATGTAGCACACTCAGAATGGGTCAAAGTTAACAGTGGGGTACCACAGGGGTCAGTATTGGGCCCTCTTCTTTTTAACATATTTATTAATGACCTTGTAGGGGGCATACAGAGTAGAATCTCAATATTTGCAGATGACACTAAACTCTGCAGGGTAATCAATATAGAGGAGGACAATTTTATATTACAGGAAGATTTATGTAAACTAGAAGCTTGGGCTAATAAATGGCAAATGAGCTTTAATGGGGATACATGTAAGGTCATGCACTTGGGCAGAGGAAATAAAATGTATAATTATGTGCATAATTCTAAAAGACTGGGCAAAACTGTCACTCAAGAAGACCTGGGTGTATGAGTGGACGACAAACTCACATTTAGTGGCCAGTGTCAGGCAGCTGCTGCAAAGGCAAATAAAATAATGGGATGTATTAAAAGAGGCATAGATGTTCATGAGGAGAACATAACTTTACCTCTATACAAGTTGCTAGTGCAACCGCACTTAGAATATTGTGTACAATTCTTGTCTCCGGTGTATATGGAATACATAGCTGAACTAGAGAGGGTCCAGAGAAGAGCGACCAAGTTATTAGAGGACTGAGGGGTCTGCAATACCAAGACAGGTTATTAAACTTGAGGTTATAAAGTTTGGAAAAATGAAGGCTTAGGGGTGATCTTATAATAATGTATAAATATATGAGAGGACAGTACAGAGAACTTTTTAATGATCTTTTTACTCTTAGGCCTGAGACAGGGACAAGGGGACATTCTCTACATCTGGAGGAAATAAGGTTTAATAATAATCACAGACGTGGATTCTTGACTGTAAGAGCAGTGAGACTATGGAACTCTCTGCCACATAATGTTGTAATGAGTGACTCACTACTAACATTTAAGAAGGGCCTGGATGCCTTTATTGAAAAGTACAGTATAATAGTACTGGTTATATATACTAGATTCTTGATAGGGCGCTGATCCAGGGAACTAGGTCGATTGCCATATGTGGAGTCAGGTAGGAATTTTTTTCCCCAATGTGGAGCTTAGTGTTGCTGTCGAGTTCCAGGCCCTGAGCTATTCGGGTATCAGGCTCGGGTGGATGCTTGGGATGTCATGGGTGGCAGCGCCTGAGCCCGTGGCCTGGGTGACACTTCAAAAAGGGTGTATTTACAGGGGATAAGAGTTTGTCATGTGACGCCACCTGTAGTACCTGGTGATGGGTCACCAGCGCCACCACAATCCGCCGGAGGTAGATGGTAGTGCGGCTGAGATGGCAAATCTCCCTACAGGTGGAGCGGGTCCTCCGGGTCAGCGTAGTGTGAAGGGGCAGCTTGGAGTGGAGCTTTAGGTCGGGATGGGGGTAATGGAGCAGTCTATAAGGGGTATAGAGAGCGGAGAGGAATGACGCACACACACTGTAGAAGTCTCTTTGACCTTTTACTGGTGGTATAGCAGGTAAAGATGTACAGGGCACTGACAGGTGACCAGGTGCACAGTGGGTCCCCACAGCAAGTGGGTATAAGGCCTCCTTTGTTTCTTCCCACGGTTGCTGAAGCCCAGTCTGCTTGCAGCCAGACTGGCCTCTTCTCTCCTCTGGTCCTCTCTCCATCTCTCCTCCTGCGCGGTCCACGGGTTACCCTCTCTGATCACTGCTGTGCTGATTTACACTGCGGTGTCTGGCTCCCTCTCTCTGGACTCACAGGGAGACCGGGTGACTGAAGTCTCCATGGTGCGACGGGGTTTTCTGTAGTCCTGGAGTATCCTACAGGTGCGGATCCCCGATGTCCGATACGTCTCAGGGCGAACTTCCACTAGTTCCTCATTCCCTTTTGGCTCTGCTCCTTGCCTTCTGTCCCCACTCTTAGGCTTGCGGGACATCAAAAGGGCCACTCCGGGCCACTGGCTCGGGCTTAACCGCGGCACCGATCACCAGGACGTATTCGCAGCTCTCCTAGCGTCTGCACACTAACTAACTCCTCCCCCAGCAGCAGTATTTATAGGGAACCCCAGCTATAGTTGGTGAGTAGAGCTCCCCCTACTGTGCCAGGGTGGAAGATGTTGCATGTAGTAGGTACCTGCTGTGGAAACCCAGCTGTGCATTAGGGAAGTCTGTGGCTACCTGCGTGAGCAGGGCGCCACATAGCCACATGCTTTTTTTTGCCTTCCTCTGGATCAACATGTTAGGCTATGAGTTTAACAAGATGCACTTAAAGTCTTCCTTCAACTTTAAAAACTATGTTACTATGATACTATGTTACTATATAGTAATATATATGGTAATTTATATACACACAAATTAGGGTGACATTGCATTCTATAGAAAAATTAAAATTAGTTTTATTCACAGTTTCACCCCTTATAATTGATACACGTAGTGATCTGTAACATTCTTTAAAACAAACATAAATTTTGGTTATGCTTAAAAGGTAGCTCAACGTCAGCCCTCGAACACTTAATAGCCGTTAAAATAGGATTTGATTAGTTTTATTATAGAGCAGCAATAAGAGCCCCACCGCTCCTCGAAACTGTCCAATTTACTTACCGTATATACTCGTGTATAAGCCGACCCGTGTATAAGCCGACCCCCCTACTTTTGCCCCCAAAACCTGGGAAAACCTATTGACTCGTGTATAAGCCGAGGGTGGACCCCAGCACAGGTATACAGCCCCCAGCAGTGTGGTATACAGGCCCCCTCAGTGGTATACAGCAGCCTCCCAGTGGTAGTATACAGCAGCCTCCCCAGTGGTAGTATACAGTAGCCTCCCCAGTGGTATATACAGCAGCCCCAGAGGGGTATACAGCAGCCCCAGAGCTGTATACAGCAGCCCCAGAGCTGTATACAGCAGCCCCAGAGGGGTATACAGCAGCCCCAGAGGGGTATATAGCAGCCCCAGAGGGGTATATAGCAGCCCCAGAGGGTTATACAGCAGCCCCAGAGGGGTATATAGCAGCCCCAGAGGGGTATACAGCAGCCCCAGAGCTGTATACAGCAGCCCCAGAGCTGTATACAGCAGCCCCAGAGGGGTATACAGCAGCCCCAGAGGGGTATATAGCAGCCCCAGAGGGGTATACAGCAGCCCCAGAGGGGTATATAGCAGCCCCAGAGGGGTCTATAGCAGCCCCAGAGGGGTATATAGCAGCCCCAGAGGGGTATACAGCAGCCCCAGAGGGGTATACAGCAGCCCCAGAGCTGTATACAGCAGCCCCAGAGCTGTATACAGCAGCCCCAGAGGGGTATACAGCAGCCCCAGAGGGGTATACAGCAGCCCCAGAGGGGTATATAGCAGCCCCAGAGGGGTATACAGCAGCCCCAGAGGGGTATACAGCAGCCCCAGAGGGGTATATAGCAGCCCCAGAGGGGTATACAGCAGCCCCAGAGCTGTATACAGCAGCCCCAGAGCCGTATACAGCAGCCCCAGAGGGGTATACAGCAGCCCCAGAGGGGTATATAGCAGCCCCAGAGGGGTATATAGCAGCCCCAGAGGGGTATACAGCAGCCCCAGAGGGGTATACAGCAGCCCCAGAGGGGTATTTAGCAGCCCCAGAGGGGTATACAGCAGCCCCCGCTGTATACAGCAGCCCCCGCTGTATACAGCGGTACCCGGCTGTATACAGCCCTCCCCCCTGGTATACCGGGCCCCCCCTGTGGCAACCTGTAAAGGAAGCGATGATTATACTTATCGGGTCGCTGTCGCCGACGCCGACGCTCTGTCACCGTCCGTCACCGCGCTCGTTCCCGTCTTCATGCTTCCTTCACCGGCGCACAGAAAATGACGTCATTTCCTGTGCGACGGTGAAGGAAGCATGAAGACCAGGAGGAGCGCGGTGACTGACGGTGACAGAGCGGCGGCGTCGGCGACAGCGACCCGATAAGTATAATCATCGCTTCCTTTACAGGTTGCCACAGGGGGGGCCCGGTATACCACGGGGGGGGGCTGTATACAGCCGGGTATACCGTATATACTCGTGTATAAGCCGAGGGGGACTTTTCAGCACATTTTTTGTGCTGAAAAACTCGGCTTATACACGAGTATATACGGTATTTGCAATTTGTAAAGAGTATTTAATATTAACATATCAGACCACCAAGCTCACTTTCTAGGGCTGAGGGTGAATAAAGTATATAATATACAGTGGATACGGAAAGTATTTAGACCCCTTAGAATTTTTCACCCTTTGTTTCATTACGGCCATTTGGTAAATTCACAAAAGTTCATTTTTTTTAATAATGTACACTCTGCACCCCGTCTTGACTGAAAATAAAACAAAAAAAGTAAGACATTTTTGCAAATTTATTAAAAAGATAAAAACTAAAATATCACATGGTCATAAGTATTCAGGCCCTTTTCTCAGACACTCATATTTAAGTCACATGCTGTCTATTTCCTTGTGATCCTCCTTGAGATGGTTCTACTCCTTCATTGGAGTCCGGCTGTGTTTCATTAAACTTATAGGACTTGAAAGGCGCACACCTGTCTATATAAGACCTCACAGTTCACAGTGCCTGTCAGACTAAATGAGAATCATGAGGTCAAAGGAACTGCCCAAGGAGCTCAGAGACAGAATTGTGGCAAGGCACAGATCCGACAAGGTTACAAGAGAATTTCTGCAGTACTCAAGGTTCCTAAGAGCATAGTGGCCTCCATAATCCTTGAATGGAAGAAGTTTGGTACCATCAGAAGTCTTCCTAGACCTGGCCGTCCAGCCAAACTGAGCAATAGAGGGAGAAGAGCCTTGGTGAGAAAGGTAAAGAACCCCAAGATCACTGTGGCTGAGCTCCAGAGATGCAGTAGGGAGGTGGGAGAAAGTTCCACAAAGTCAACTATCACTGCAGCACTCCACCAGTCGGGCTTCTATGGCAGAGTGGCCCGACGGAAGCCTCTCCTCAGTGCAAGACATATGAAAGCCAACATAGAGTTTGCAAAAAAAACACATGAAGGATTCCCAGACTATGAGAAATAAGATTCTCTGGTCTGATGAGATGAAGATAGAACTTTTTGGTGATAATTCTAAGTGGTATATGTGGAGAAAACAAGGCACTGCTCATCACCTGCCCAATAAAATACAATCCCAACAGTAAAACATGGTGGTGGCAGCATCATGCTATGGGGGTGTTCTTTAGCTGCAGGGACAGGACGACTGGTTGCAATTGAAAGAAACACGAATGTGACCAAGTACAGAGATATCCCGGATGAAAACCTCTTCCAGAGTGCTCTGGACCTCAGACTTGGCCGAAGTTTCACCTTCCAATAAGAAAATGACCCTTAGCACACAGCTAAAATAACAAAGGAATGGCTTCAGAACAACTCTGTGACCATTCTTGACTCGCCCAGCCAGCGCCCTGACCTAAACCCAATTGAGCATCTCTGGAGAGAGCTGAAAATGGCTGTCCACCAAAGTTCACTATCCAACTTGACAGAACTGGAGAGGATCTACAAGGAAGAATGGCAGAGGATCCCCAAATCCAGGTGTGAAAAACTTGTTGCATCATTCCCAAGAAGACTCATGGCTGTACTAGCGCAAAAGGTGCAAATACTCAATACTGAGCAAAGGGTCTGAATACTTATGACCATGGGATGTTTCAGGTTTTCTTTTGCAAAAAGTTCTTTCTGTTTTTTTTTTCAGTCAAGGTGTGGTGCAGTGTGTACATTAATGAGAAAAAAATGAACTTTTTTGAATTTACCAAATGGCTGCAATGAAACAAAGAGTGAAAAATGTAAAGGGGTCTATATACTTTCCTTACCCACTGTAACAAGTACCTGTAGTCACAGGGCAGATGGGGTGGGAACCAGTTTAAATGAAAATGGCCTGCCTGATGATGAGGATAATATGAGTATACAGTTAGTGGTGGGCAATAAGTCTACAGAAAAAAATAAGGGAATTTTATGATTAGGAAAAACTTTGAAGTTGTATTTACAGTATAAATCAAGGCTAAAAAAATTAAGGATATTACACAGGGGGAAGAAGGAAGCCTTACCGGTAGACATATAGGGAAAGGTCTGGTGGAGGGCAATAGACAAGCCTGCACAGGGATTCATCTGGAGGTTACTGTGTAACAACGAAGTAGAGAATGAAAACTTAATAGTAGATATAAATGATTAGGAAAGGATGAATATATTCAATATATAAGAATAAAAATTATGATTTATGGTGCTGGAATCCTACCATTGGATAGAGCTGGTGCTGTGTGGCAGCAGACTCACATAAGCGTGTGAGGTGGATAAGGCTGGCTTCACACTGCGGCAGCATCAGGTCCGGGGCTGTCAGGAGTGAACCTGACAGCCCCGGACCCGATTTGCAAACAGAACCGGAGGGCATAGGTCCTGTTTGTAGCCGGATGCAGCCGATTTCAGCTGTCCCCTGCGAAATGGTGCTGAACCGCTTCACAGGGGACAGCTCCCTGGTGCTAAAGTTCAGCGTAGCTCACGCTGAACTTCAGCAGCCGGCGTCCGATTCCTGGATCTTCCCGGATTGGGGCAATCCGGCCCCATAGACTCCCATGTTAGGGAGCGCCGGATTGCCCTGGATCTGGCGCTCCCTAACATGGGGAGTCCGGATCCAATTTGGGGAGATTGCAAGCAGCACTTTTGTGTCTGGGAGAAAAATGTGATCCTCCCGGACAGATGGAAACTGAATGGCAGATAGCTGCCATCCAGCTCCATCCAGCCCCATAGCATACTGTGGGGGCGAAATCTGATCCGGGGCTGTCAGGTTCACCCCTGACAGTCCCGGATTGGATTTAACCATGGTGTGAAGCCAGCCTAAGGGAAGTCTATACACAGAGAGATAGATAATGAAGAAGGTTCAACAAAATGGTTAAGAGAAAAGAATAAAAACTTTAAATTGAAGGGTCTAACTTTATTTTTCATGGTATGTACCTTCAGTAGGTGGCAGTAGAGAGTGATTTCTTCCTTCTGGAAGAGAGCTGATCTGCAATCTTTGTTTTGCAGCTGTTTTGCTTTGAGAGGAGCCAGTACCCCCATGAGAAATAATGTTAAAGATTCAGGAATTAACTTTTGATGCATATTATATCTAGCTTTAAATGATGTGCATAAATGGAGCATCACTTTAGTGTTTGGATATTCAGATCTCTATGCTTAAAGGCTAGAAGTGAGCGCTGACGACAGTTTTCAGTCCCCGGACTCCGTAAATTTAATCAGGCATCCAAATGGATATGAACAATAGGTCACCTATAATGAAGAGCCACTCCTTTGAAGTTGAAGTTGTTTGAAGTCATTGCCATCTACTGGGTATTGATGCTTCTTGTATGTCACTGGCAAAAAAAATCATTTCTCCTGGAAGCAGAGATATGGTGAGATAAGTTATGCAGAGGATCATCAAACACGTTCTCCGGATCCCCCAATGGGACAGCGCAGGATTAGCACATTGAAGCCAAGTGTTGATTGAAATATGAGACATTTAATCAAATCTCCATGAAGGAGCTCATGTTCTTGCTGGCAAGCAGCCACCATTTGGAGACACTTAATTCATACTGTCATCGAAACGGAGTCATCTAAAGAGAGTGGTTAGTAAATGTCTGCTGCTGTCACTGCCAGAGCCCGGGGAGATGCCAGAAATGTAGTTCCCTCTTTAATTAAGGGTTCGTGTTTTGAAGCAGCTTAAAACATCTGGAGAACCCCTGCTGAGCCGGTCTCCGGAGCAATGACTGCCACGGATTGCACTTGGCTGCACGAAGACGGCTCTTTGCTCGTTTGCTCAAAAGTTTGTTTGCAAATGTTACAACCATCTGCTGCATTAGCGGCAAGAACATGTTTGTGATTTCTGCAAAAATGAAATGACAAAGCAACCTGGAAACTCCGAGCCTAGAGGTGGTGGTGACATTTGTGAGCCAATTCAATCCTTCCTATTTAATAATTCATTCTTAAGGGGAATTAATGGCATCACTTTTGGGATGGAGCGTTGAATGTCACATTAAATAACGTGATTGGGTTCTCTGTAGGAGGACAGGGTTGGGAGGGCGGAAAGAAAAAATAGATACCTATTCAGACAAGTAGTTTGACATCTTTAGATAGGGTGGCTCAGTGGTTAGAAGTGCAGGGCAGGGGCTTGGGTTCAAAACTCATCAAGGATGACATCTGAAACAAATTTGTACTTTCCCCCTGTGTTTGCGTGTGACTCACCGTAGCCGGGGGTACACGTAGCGGGCGTTGTTTCTCCTCCAGTCACGGAACCGCGCCTGCGGTAGTGTAGGCCCGGTGGTCCAGATCAATAGGGGAATGGCAGAACAGTGGGGGTGATTTGTCTTCGTGATGCCACCTGCGGGTGTTCTGGTAACTTTACCAGCGCTGTTCGGGTCTCCGGGGGATGTTATACAGCGAGATGGAACGCTCCCCACAGGATGAGCGGGAATCCCCGGAGCCGGGAGCTGCGCAAGATGTTGTGAGGCAGCTGCGGGATGCTGCACGCTGAATCCAGGAGTAATGTACAACCACACAAAGTCTCTTTTAGGTACCTTTACTGGATGGTAGTCAGGTATACTCGGACCAGGATAGTGAAGTTGGCACTTCTGGAGTTTCACAGCAAGCAGTGTTAGGCTTCCTTTCTCTAGTTCTGGTGCTAAGGTCGGGTGGATGTGGAATCCAGCCGGATCGGGCAGTGAGTTCAATGGAACTTGCTTCACCTGGTAAACAGCACTGAGGGCACTGTAAAAGGGTCTGAGCAGGATCAGTACTCTTCCCTGGGCTCTCGTGGATGGGTGCATCAGGTGGAACAGGTGGCTAAACCTCCTGTTGATGGTGCTGGTTCTCTGTGGTGGCTGGGTAGCTCTCACAGCTTCGGTTCCAGTAACCGGTTGATTTGGAAAGAGTCGGATTAACTCTGTTTTCCTGAGAGGTGATCTCCTTCTTCCTATTATCCCAATTGCAGGGATCTCCACTGGCTAGCAGGCTGGTTGGGCCTAGTGTGTTCCTCATAGGGTGGAGGTTTCACACAGGCTGGCAGCTCTTGTAGCGTCTACCACACTCTGACGTTTCTCCCTCCAAGACTCTATTTATAGGGGGAACTGGCTCAAAGTGACCAGTGTAGCTCCCCCTAGAGGCTCGGGGTGAAACCAGGTGTTCTAAGTGTTGTTTGTGTTGTGGGTTTTGCTTTGCTGTTACTTACTTCATTTGTGCTCTAAGGATTTCTGTGGTGCCCAACAGGTGCCAGGGTGCCACATTCCCCCTTAGTTAACCTCAGTTCTCCCGGCTGAGCAAAAAGTTCTTTTTACAACTTAACACTAAGCATTTATAAACATTCAATTTACAAAGTCTTAAAGAAAACACAAAAATCACTGAAAAGGAGTGAAAAATATGCAAAAGGTGAAAAGCAGTCCATACGGCACTAGTCCATCTGCCGCAGGCTGGAAAAAGGTAAAGTTAGTGGTCACACAAGTCCTGTGACAATTGTTCAAAGTTTTTGAAAAAGGGGAAAAAGGTAAAGTCCAGGGATACACGGTAACTTTATACATTCCCTATGGGTGTCTCTGCTTGGGAGGCCGGAACTAACCTTCTATACCTTACCAGGCGCTTTCTGTCCCCAACTTAGTATACTTGGGACAGAGCCCAGTTCCTCCACCCTTCTGTACACTACTTTTTACAGGTTTTTGAAAACTGGTTAATATTTCCAACACTTACAGGTTACATTTTCCACTACATTTTAAACCCATTCACCAAGTTTGTGTGGGGGTTGGCTTAATGTACTACGTGTGGATCTGCGTAGTGTGGGTGTTTCCAAAGCTGTTGGTGTAGTGTACGAAGTGGTTATTGGTTCTCTACTTCTGCTTTGTGTAAGACCATAGTAAGTGCGGAGTCTATCAACTGGACTGACCTCTGTAGGTAGTTGATTAGGAATGGCTTCTCTTACTGTGGGACTAGCAGGCTGACCGATTACAGGAATCTCAGGTTCCATGATAACAGGCTGCAATTCTTGCATTTGGACTTCTTCTTGTTGGACTTGTTGGATTGGATTAGGTTTTGGCTGATCTTCAACAGGTTGGTAGAAATGCATAACTGGAATGAGGAATGCTTCACCTATTTGTGGCCAATCAGCTGGTAAGTATCCAATTTCTGTAAGGACGAGATTTTCTTTGGTCTCTTCATCTGTAGTTACAGTAGGGTAACTGGTTGCTTGTGGGATTAACTGTGGCGGACATTTCTTCAAATGATCCCTTGAAACAGTCGCAATAATATTCCCATTGTCTTTGCTAATAACACAAGTTTTAGAGTTATCATAGTGTGACGGCATAACGGTGTAGGGTATGGATTCCCAGCTGTTATCCAATTTGTTGGTTTTTCGCTTTCTTTTCAGCACCACATCACCTATAGCTAGTGGTTCAGCTGAGGCGTGCTTGTTAAAGTCTTTTTCTTGCTTGGTTCTACTGATTTCTAGGTTTCTTTCAACACTTTCTTGTACTTTCCTGTACTTTTCTTGGCGTTGGCTGACCCAGTCTTCATCAGAAGAATCTTCTGTGGGTTCGATGGTTCCCATCTGCAAATCAATAGGCAGTTTACCTGGTCTTGCTCTCATCAAGTAGGCAGGTGTATAATTTGTCGAACTGACAGGTATGTGGTTGTAGATGTCCACGAGATCTGGAAGTTTCTCTGGCCATTGATTTCTCTCTTCAACTGGTAAGGTCTTGAGCATGTCAATGACTATGTGGTTCATCTTCTCACATAAACCGTTCGTCTGAGGATGATAAGGTGTTGTGCGGATTTTCTTACACCCATACAGCCCTAAGAATTCTTGGAACAGAGCTGATTCGAAGGCTGGTCCTTGGTCAGTTAAGACCTGGTCTGGATACCCATGGGGGCGACAGAAGTAACTCTGGAACGCTTTGGCTGCTACCTCAGCAGTTAAATCCTTAACTGGAACGACTACCAGGAATCTTGAGTAGTGATCGACGATGGTGAGAGCGTAGGTGTACCCGGTTCGACTTGGGGTAAGCTTCACGTGGTCGAGAGCAACTATTTCAAGAGGTTTGGTGGTAACAATTGGCTGCAACGGAGCTTTCTGAGTTAGATGGTCTTTTCTTCGAAGGTGACATGGTCCACGGTTTTTACACCATTTGTCAATAGAGCCTCTCATACCGACCCAGTAGAACCGATCCTTCAGGAGTCTCTCCACCTTCTTCCATCCAAAGTGTCCTGCATCATCATGGTATGCTTCAAGGATCATCTGGACTTCAGTCTTGGGAACTACAATCTGCCAGATTAGTTCATGGGTTCTTGGATTGAGGTATCTTCTGCATAGTTTACCTTGGTAGACAAACAACCTTCCTTTCTCCTTCCACAGGCGTTTAGCAGTTGGTGAGGCATCAGAGTCCATGTTGGCTTGTTCTTGAGTGATTAGATCCCTTACCAGCAAACGTGAGATAAATGCGCATAGGGTCTTATCCTTTTTTTTAAAAGTTATATCGGTGTAAATTAAGAACTGCTCACCTGATTCAGTTGTGTCACCCACAACCAGTATAATCGCCTGTAAGATGGCTTATAAGATGGCTGCTGCAGGGCCGCACCTTCACGATAAACGTGGAAACAGGAATGCTGTAATAGGAACAAATGCCGAAATGCCCGCGCTGCCAAACAGGAATCACCAGGAAACGAAGAGTTAACTGGGCAGATTTTTTCTTTATTTCATCCTACGCGTTTCGGAGCCTCTATCCGAGCTCCTTCCTCAGGGAATAACCGTGTTCCCTGAGGAAGGAGCTCGGATAGAGGCTCCGAAACGCGTTAGGATGAAATAAAGAAAAAATCTGCCCAGTTAACTCTTCGTTTCCTGGTGATTCCTGTTTGGCAGCGCGGGCATTTCGGCATTTGTTCCTATTACAGTAGATCCCTTACCAGGCTGACATCTGGGTCGTTGGCCTGAGCCTCCTTCCAGTCATGGTGAGGTAACGGGTTCACAGTCCTCTCTACACGTGTCTGGTTTCTCTGATGACATGTTGCTGTACCGGAACGGTGGAAAGCAGGTAGTTCAATCTCCTCTAGGTCATCTATGTCTTCTCCCTCTTCGGGAAGATGAGGCATTCGGGACAGGGCATCAGCATTGCCGTTCTTGTGACCTGCCCGGTACTTTACAGTGAAGTCGTAGTTGGCGAGTCTTGCTACCCAACGCTGTTCTAGGGCTCCCAGCTTTGCAGTCTCTAAGTGTGTTAGAGGATTGTTGTCTGTGAAAGCTGTGAACGGGGCGGACGCCAGGTAATGTTTGAAACGCTCTGTGATCGCCCAGACCAGGGCCAGGAACTCCAGCTTGAAGGAGCTGTAGTTTTCCGGGTTCCTTTCGGTGGGACGGAGCTTTCTGCTGGCGTAGGCTATCACCTTCTCTTTGCCCTGCTGACGTTGAGATAGGACTGCTCCTAAACCTTCATTGCTTGCATCCGTGTACAATAAAAACGGTAGATTGTAGTCAGGGTAGGCCAGGATTTCTTCTCCAGTTAAAGCTTCTTTTAACGTTTGGAATGACTTGTCCTGCTCTGGGCCCAGTGGAATGGGGGTCCCCTGATCTTGCTGTTTTTGGATTGACCTACTAAGAGATCTTGCATGGGGGCGGCTATCTTGGTATAGCCTTTTATGAAGCGTCGGTAGTACCCGACCAGTCCTAGAAATTGACGTACCTCTTTGTGATTGATAAGTGCTGGCCAGTCCTTGATGACGGTGACCTTATCCGGATCCGGTGCTACGCCTTCGGCGCTGACCACATGTCCTAGGTATTGGACCTTGGGTTTCAGCAGGTGGCACTTGGACGGTTTCAGTTTCATCCCGTACTTGGACAGTGACTCGAACACTTCACTCAGGTGTTGGAGGTGATCTTCATAGGTCTGAGAGTAGACAATGACATCATCAAGGTATAACAAGACAGTCTCAAAGTTCTTGTGGCCCAAACAACACTCCATAAGTCTCTGAAATGTTCCTGGGGCATTGCACAAACCGAATGGCATACTGTTGAATTCGCATAAGCCCATAGGAGTAGTGAAGGCTGTCTTCTCACGATCCTCCTCTGCAACGGCAACCTGCCAGTACCCACTAGTAAGATCTAATGTGGAGAAGTAATTGGCGGATTTGAGTGCAGCTAGTGACTCTTCTATGCGTGGTAAAGGGTATGCATCCTTGTGTGTGACTTTGTTGATTTGCCTATAGTCTACGCACATCCTCATACTACCATCTTTCTTTTAAACCAGGACTAGTGGTGCAGCCCAGGGACTACAGCTATCCCTAATGACTCCTGCATTCTTCATGTCCTGAAGCATCTCTTTTGCTTTCTGGTAGTGAGTGGGTGGTATAGGCCTGTACCTTTCTTTGATAGGTGCATGGTTGTTTGTGGGGATATGATGTTGTACCCCTTTAATCCTCCCAAAGTCAAGTGGGTGTTTGCTGAACACTTGCTCATACTCCCGAACTACCCGGTATACTCCATTTTTCTGGTGAGAGGGTGTATTGTCAGTTCCTACACTGAGGTCTTGACACCATTTCTCTAACTGATCCTTGGAGTGATGGGGTTCATCAGTGACTGTTTGGTTTGAGGATTTTACATCAATCACAGCATCATCTTTTACTTGGTACAATTTTGCGACAGTTGCATATCTTGGCAGTCTGACTTCGTCATCACCATAATTTAATATGCGTACGGGGACTCTCCCCTTTCTTACGTCGACTAACCCTCTGGCTGTCAAGAGCATAGGACTACTGTCGGACATTACAGGTTCTACTACAGCTTGGTAGTCCTGCCCTCTGAGGCCTATGGCTGCTCGACACCAGATCATCATTTCACTTCTGGGTGGTACCACAATTGGAATGGGATCTGTGACCCTTACTCTGCCAATCTCACCATTTGACAAGGTTACCTGTTGTTGATACACCAGAGCTCTGATCTGCTTTTGGATAGCCCTCTTTTCTCTGGGTTTACCGGCTTCAGCACTCTGTTGGAGTAAAAACAACACTTCATCGAGGCATTTGATCATGACATTGGTACCCAATATGACATATGGATCCTTGTGGTTAGGCTTATCCTGGACCACTAAGATACACTGGTTTTTCAACTGCACCCTTCCCACCTTTACTGTAGCTTCCCACTGTCCCTCTATGGTAACCGGAATACCATTAGTGGCTTCAAGGTTCATCTCGGGATTTGGGGGTTCTAGCTTAACCTCTGGCCAGAACTGCTTGTAAAGGGTACTGGGGATGGATGTCACCTGGGATCCAGTGTCTATCAAGGCGGAGATAGCGATGCCATCGATGACGATTGGTAAGTATGGACAGTCTCCCACATACTTGTGTTCCAGCTGGACGTAGGGCCTGAACAGTCTACTCCTGGGGTTGGCCCTTCTCGCCCAGGGGTCGCTCGTTTAAAGGACGGGATTGCAGGTTGCGTCCTCCTAAGTCGTTCTGCTGACTGTTGCGGCGTCTGTCAGGACTGCGGCGGTCTGCAGGTTTTCCTCGCGACGGCTGTGTCTTTCTCCTCATCCACGGAACGTCGTCAGGACTGTCGGTGAGTTGAATCTTGTCCGATGACCTTGCATCTGTCTTGGGTCTTCTCCCAGCTTGTAGCTTGGCCACGTCTTTCATCAGCTGTTCGACATTAGCACACAGTTGATCAAACCGGTCAGGTGTTACAGTCTGTGCACTGGACTGAATCGCAGGGATTGGAGATGTTGCTGCCGGCACGGAAGGGGTGTCAGTGTACTGCTGCTGCTGTGAAGCGGGATCAGGTACTTCAGCGAGTCGTTGTCCCCAAACTGTTAAGTCTCTCAGGGTGTCGAACTCTGCGCCTGGATTCTGTATGGACCACCAGCTTGCTTGCTTTCTATCCTCAGACAGTTTAAGGCCCACAATAAATTGTCCAATTAACGCTTTGTTCTCATCTCGAGCACTATCAGGATCAACTTGTTTTAACAGTCTGTATGCTTCTTGCAAGCGCAGTGAATAATCAAGGACACTTTCTTGTGCCCCTTGGTTACAACGATAGAATGACAGTCTTAATCCAGCTTCGGTATGGCACTCAAAGACCAGAGTTAATCTGGCGAATATCTGCTCCACAGATTCCTGAACTTCTACAGGCCAGCTGCGGCTCTGCAGTTCGGCTGCACCGGTTAACTGTCCCATAATAACTGAAGCTCTTTGCTTACCGGTCATCGGGTACATGTCCAGCGCTTGGCATATCTTCCTCTGGAAGTTCTCCAAGGTACTGGGTACGCCGCTGTACTTGGGTAACCAGGTCGCACTAGGAACGTAGGGTAGAGACATCGGCATAATCGGAGCGGGTTGCGGTGGCATACCGCCGACTGGTTGCTGTCCATCAAAAGGTATATTTTGAGGTGCCGCTTGGTCTAGCGGGGGCACCGCGTGATCGGGAGCCGGGTTACTCATGGTCGCTCCCCCTTAGTTAAGCGTAGCCTTTCCCTCGGTTTCAAACGGAAGTGTTGGCCTCGCGGTGAGGAGTGAGGCACCATGGGAGTTTCCGGTTCCTGCTGCGTACAGGGGAAATCGTCAGAGCGTGGGGGCGCGGCCAATCTTCACGCCCTCTGCACAGTCACGCCCCTTATTTTCCCGCCTTTTCGCGCAGCAATGGCGGACCAAACTTATAGTTCGATATTTACAGTCAATAAATAGCACACAATACCCGTGATAACGGGCCTGCTCGTATCCTGTTCGTGACGCCAAATTCTGACTCACCGTAGCCGGGGGTACACGTAGCGGGCGTTGTTTCTCCTCCAGTCACGGAACCGCGCCTGCGGTAGTGTAGGCCCGGTGGTCCAGATCAATAGGGGAATGGCGGAACAGTGGGGGTGATTTGTCTTCGTGACGCCACCTGCGGGTGTTCTGGTAACTTTACCAGCACTGTTCGGGTCTCCAGGGGATGTTATACAGCGAGATGGAACGCTCCCCACAGGATGAGCGGGAATCCCCGGAGTCGGGAGCTGCGCAAGATGTTGTGAGGCAGCTGCGGGATGCTGCACGCTGAATCCAGGAGTAATGTACAACCACACAAAGTCTCTTTTAGGTACCTTTACTGGATGGTAGTCAGGTATACTCGGACCGGGATAGTGAAGTTGGCACTTCTGGAGTTTCACAGCAAGCAGTGTTAGGCTTCCTTTCTCTAGTTCTGGTGCTAAGGTCGGGTGGATGTGGAATCCAGCCGGACCGGGCAGTGAGTTCAATGGAACTTGCTTCACCTGGTAAACAGCACTGAGGGCACTGTAAAAGGGTCTGAGCAGGATCAGTACTCTTCCCTGGGCTCTCGTGGATGGGTGCATCAGGTGGAACAGGTGGCTAAACCTCCTGTTGATGGTGCTGGTTCTCTGTGGTGGCTGGGTAGCTCTCACAGCTTCGGTTCCAGTAACCGGTTGATTTGGAAAGAGTCGGATTAACTCTGTTTTCCTGAGAGGTGATCTCCTTCTTCCTATTATCCCAATTGCAGGGATCTCCACTGGCTAGCAGGCTGGCTGGGCCTAGTGTGTTCCTCATAGGGTGGAGGTTTCACACAGGCTGGCAGCTCTTGTAGCGTCTACCACACTCTGAAGTTTCTCCCTCCAAGACTCTATTTATAGGGGGAACTGGCTCAAAGTGAACAGTGTAGCTCCCCCTAGAGGCTCGGGGTGAAACCAGGTGTTCTAAGTGTTGTTTGTGTTGTGGGTTTTGCTTTGCTGTTACTTACTCCATTTGTGCTCTAAGGATTTCTGTGGTGCCCAACAGGTGCCAGGGTGCCACACGTGGGTTTCCTCCAGGTTCTCCAGTTTCCTCCCACACTCCAAAGACACAGTGATAGAGAATATAGATTGTGAGCCCCAATGGGGACAGTGATGACAATGTCTGTACAGCACTATGGAATTAATAGCACTATATAAGGGAATAAATATTATTATTATCTAGTACATATGACCAGTGGCGGACCGTGCCACCGGGGGGCCCTGGTGCAGACGGTGAGGACTGAGGACCGGGTGGGGGATGCTATCAATTGCGGCCGCCGGTGAGGACCGGGGGGACTGCTACCGCGGCCGCGGGCTAGGATGGGGTGGGGGGGGCTTGTGGTGGATCTTCGGCAGTCCCATAACACTGAAGCAAGCAGCACAATTGCTCTATTCACATATTTAAAGCTATTCAGGGCCCTGATTCTTGGGATTGTGGGGATCTCAGAGGTCCGATCAGGAATTAGGACAAGAATATCACTTTAATGTTACTGTTGCATCAAGATATGAGAATGCATTATCTGATTTTTGTTTTTTTCAGGTACTCAGAGTTTATTACGCAAAAATAATATGATAAATGATGCATTTCACTGAGTTTGAGCTTCTGTATCGCAGGACATGTCCTGATCCATGGGCCAGGTCTTATAGATGATATGCCACCCTTGCCTCCGTGCAGTCCATTCTCTAAGACGGACGTGAGGTTGGTCTGAGGTGTCAATGTTCCAAGAGATTTTAAAAGAAAGAAAAATTGATGGCTGTAATAGCAGCGCAGCGTATAGGCGTGACGCTGGCAGCTCCAGGAGCGAGTAAAAGCATGGTAAAAATAGAATGTGAAAGGATACATTGTAATACAGAAGCCATTGTTAGGCATACAGACTGAAGTGTCTATGATGAATGGGTTTGGAAATGTTAGGTGCAATTTTCTCTGGTGCAATCAACAAAAATGTGATTGAATGGGCAGAAAAATACATTAGGGTCCTAAAGAGGGAGTGCCGAAGCCCGGTACACTATGGCAACAATAAACTGCTACAACTTCTGACGAATGTCGTTGTCTCTTCCAGCTCAATATTCCACTGTATCACTAAGAACATGACAATCAGATTCTCTAAACCTCCGTGGCCCCGAAATGAAGAAGACAAGTCGTCCTTCAGAGTCAGATACAATAAGGCCCATAATGTCCACTCCGGAGCTTTTCATGTTAAGAAATCTATTTCTCTGACAAATCAACAGTCACAAGTCCGTCTCTAACCACTTAATCCTCTAACTCAATAAAAAGTCATTTCAGCTCTAAAGCGGGATCATCATTGTCCTCTTATATCTAGATTAATTCTTTAAAGTAGGAGTGTATCTAATGGCCACAGACATCTTTACAGACGTCGTATCTCTTACCATTCTCAGAAGCTTCTGCATTTCTATGTCAGTTAAACACTTCGGCCCGGATTCATCATTTACTTTTTTTAATTCACTTTTCTTATTTTTTGACTTCTGGTTAGGGATGAGCGAGTACCTTAATATTTGTGCTCGCTATACTGGCAACGAGTAGGTCCCGGTACTCGGTACTCGTTGCGAGTATAGCGAGTACGAATACTTTTGCAGTGTATCTATAGATACACTGCAAAAGTAACCTAAACGTGAATAAAAGTTGTTAAAAATAATAAACTTACATAATCACCTTCCGACGCCTGCACCGGGAGCGGCAGAGAAGACATCCGATCGCTGGACAAGGACCTGTCACTACCAGCCAATCAGATGGCCGGTAGCAATCTGGCCAATCAGATGGTGCCACGTCACAACTACATCATCGCTAGCGGCCACCTGACTGGCCAGTTTTCAAGGTCCTGACAGTACATCTAGGACCTTGCAAATTGGCCAATCAGGTGCCCGCTAGCGATCACATGGTTGTGACATGGCACCATCTGATTGGCCAGATCACTACCGGACATCTGATTGGCTGGTAGTGACAGGTCCTTGTCCAACGATCGGATATCTTCTCTGCCGCTCCCGGTGCAGGCGTCGGAAGGTGATTATGTAAGTTTATTATTTTTTAACAACTTTTAATTACTTTTAGGCTACTTTCGCAGTGTACCTATAGATACACTGCGAAAGCATTAGGACTACTCGCTACTCCTGAGTACACATAAGATACTCGGAGAGTAGCGAGTAGCCCGAATACTGCTACTATTCGGCGAATACCGAATAGTAGTGAGTATACTCGCTCATCCCTACTTCTGGTATACATTGACTTTAGTTATGACAATTTCAAAATGCATATCTGCTTTATGAAGTTTTCCCGAAATAAGAGGCTCTTAATATTAAAAACTTAATTAACTTCTTTTATAAATTTGCACATTCTGCCAAAGTGTTGCATAGCTTGGGTGCATAAAATAACTAGGAAAAGGACTGGAGTACATTTACACAAAAACTTTGAGACATTTTGAATAGCTGCCAAAGACATCTGGAAACCCAATAGAAGACAAAAACAGATACAAATGCAATTATAATTATGATTTATTAAGAGGGGTGTTATGCACGTCAGTCTTCATGTAGGCAGTGCTGGAGTAAGATATGCTTAATAATTCACAGCCTTTTAACACCTTCACTTTATTTGACGTACCTACAGGTGCATCTCAATGACTTAGGATATCAGCAAAAAGTTCATTTATTTCAGTAATTCAATACAAAAAGTGAAACACATCTATTATATAGAGTCATTACATACAGAGTGGAAATAAAAGAAGAAAGGGGCACAATGTGTGAACATGATAACATGAACTAAAATCCATTACAGTGCTGATTGCACTCACCTACTGAGGTTGTGCACCTCTGCACAACCCCAGTTTAATCATTGATGTGAGGAACAGTCCACCTCTTGCAGGTGGATTTCGCGGTGCCAGTCTCCCAAACCCTGCTTGGCTCCGTGTATGCCGGCTTCTTCCACGACTTCCGGTGACTGTCATGTGACCGGGGTAAACCGGAAATACATCACCCAAGGTCCTCAAGCGTAGCGGTTGTCAAGCGACGCCAGGTCCTGTACCCTTCCTCATATGCCTGAGCAGCTCCTGCAGCTAACCCTCATTTAAGAGATAAACCAATGGAATATAATTGCAGCAGTGGTCTGTGGGAGCGCTAGGAATACAAGAGATTAATACATTTTCATAGAACAGACCTATATTAGTCCTCCAGGCGCCAAAACGCAATGGTGGAATCTACCTGATGAAGACATTTTAATCTGTTGAAACGTGTTATGGCCCCTGGAGGACTAATAAAGGTCTGTTCTATGAAAATGTGTTAATCTTTTGTATTCCTAGCACTCCAACAGACTGCTGCTACAATTATATTCCATTGCATACAGAGTGATCTATTTCAAGTGTTTATTTCTGTTAATGTTGATGATTATGGCTTACAGCCAATGAAAACCCAGAGGTCATTATCGCAGAAAATTAAAATAGGGAGGATGAAGGGTCTGAAAGATAAAATATTACCTAAATAGGTATCAGAGGCTACACCTTGTGTGGTTGTGAGAGTGACAACCACTATAAGGCTGGAAACACACTATCCAACTCACATGCGAGTCTTTCAGATGAGACTCGGATCAGTCACCCTGAATGGCCTCCCCCCTCTCTGGACGGCTTGTGTTTTTGTGTGACTAGCCCAGGGTATGGGGACACACGTATCTGGGCCCTCTGCTGCAGTAGGGATGTAACTGGTGGCCTGCCCAGACCCGTGGCCCTGGTGGTCAACTAAAAAGGGGTAGTTGGAATGGGAATAAAAGTTTATAAGTTTATCGTGATACCACCTGCAGATTCTGGTGATGTAGCACCAGCGCCGCTTCAGACCTCCGGAAGGTAATGATATGGCAGCCGAGATGGTACAGCTCCCTGCAGGTGGAGCTGGCCCTTCGGCGAAGGAATGCATCTGTAGTGATGGAAGTGCTGATGATGGAGATAAGCAAGTTGCAGTGCAGCAGAGAAATAATCACACGGAGACTCTGTTACTCTACCCGGGTACTTTACTGGAACAATGCTAGTGATGGTACAGTTCACAGAAGACAACCGTTGTTAAGTAAGGGTAGCTGGCCGGGTAGTCACAGTGGGCTGCAGGGTCTCTTGGAGTCTCCCGTGGTATGCCTTCTTTGTCTCTAACCCATGTCCTGCTGCTACTGCCTGTCCGGGAAAAGCCCGCTTAGTACTAGGCCTGATTGGGGTGCTTCCTGAGTATCCCAGCTTCCCACTCTCCTCTATCCTGCACTGGATCTCGACCCCAGTGGGTTATCCTGGTGTGACTTGTTTCCTTTCTGACAGGGTGTCGGGGCCAGTAGACGGACCCGGAACCTCTGGTGTTACGGCTTAGGGGCTGAACTTCCTGTGCCGCGTCTTCGGAATCAGCACTCCGGTAAATGGACCAGGGTTCCCTCCCGGAGTATGGACACTCTGATCTGGGGGGTCCCCTCCTTCAGTCTGGGCTGCCTGTTCTCTCTCTCCAGGCCCCCTCTCTCGGAGTCCCCTTCTCTCTCTCAGGGCTCCCGTGCTCCTTCTTTCCTCGAGACGAAATTAAAAACCCCCGTTTTGCTACCTCCCTCCTCCCCTAACTTCCCCCCTTTGGGTATGGGCCCTTACCGAATGCCTAGGTGGGTGTATGGGAGTGCTGGGTTGGGATCCTCCTACAAACTCTATATTCTACTGTGACAGGGATAAACACACACTCATTAATGGGTGCAGTACCCCAACTGTGACACCTGACCAGTCTGGCGCCACACGTGCAGCATCACACTCCAGACCTGACAGGGGGAGGCCATTCAGGGTGACTGATCCGAGTCTCATCCAAGAGACTCGCATGTGAGTTGGATAGTGTGTTTCCAGCCTTAAAGCATATCACGGCTGCTGCAATCCCCAGAGTAGTGCATATAAAGTAGGGAGGATGAAGGGTTAAAAACTGCACTGCCATATTCCATGAGTCATCAAAAGGTGAATATAATATTATAGAACAAAGACGGCACTCACTGGTTTGTAGTTGCTCTGTTTTAATTCCTTTTCAGGTTATATCAAGAGTGCGGGGAAGGAGTGATGGGGCAGACAACGGCACCATTTCACAGTAGATTCCACTTTCACGGCTCTGTTCTCCTTCATGATCTTTTGTTCTAGACTCTTATTGCCGAGAATTGTTATGAGATCTTTTTTATTACAGTCTTTGAAAAAAGCCTCCGCATCTTCCCTCCTCGCTGACAGACTTGAGACAGAGCTATCAGGTGCAGCATTAGCCGAAATATTAGATTCAGCCATTGAAAAAAGGTGATCGGTGGTAATGTCTTTGTCCCAATGTGCTCACAGCTAGGAAAAAAGAGTCCAATAGTATGTGTACTCTTAGAGAAAAAGATTTGCTCGGCACTATTGTGCGACCCCTCTACCTGTTACACGGACCGGTTCGTTCCTACCTAAAACACCTTAAGGGTGCCACCTGACCACCGGTGTTGAACAGTCATTAAGATTTGTTGATAAACTTGTGCAAAAAAGAAAAAAGATGGTACTCACCGGTCTGTAGTTGCTCTGTTTTAATTCCTATTCTGGTTACATTAAGGGTGAGGGGAGGGAGTGATCAACAAATCTTAATGACTGTGCAACACCGGTGGTCAGGTGGCACCCTTAAGGTGTTTTAGGTAGGAACGAACCGGTCCGTGTAACAGGTAGAGGTCACACAATAGTGCCGAGCAAATCTTTTACTCCAAGTGTACACATACAGTGAATATACCGTAATATTGATTTATTGGTCAATGCGTTTCAGAGGTCCTTGGCTCTTTCTTTTAGACAAATCAATATCATATTGCCATGTTTCAGGGCGTTTCAGGGAGTCCTGAAACACTTTGACTAATAAATCAATAGGGTTAAAAACTGCGCATGAGACATCAAAATATAATATTGATTTATTAGCCAACATGTTTCAGGGCTCTCTGGGCCCTTCCTCAGGACAAATCAAAATCATATTGCCACGTTTAAGGGAGTCCTGAAGTTATCCATAAAAAGAAGATATCCAAGACTATTTTTTTTTCTCATGGGGTTATAAACTAAAACACAGATAGTTGCTAACTACCTGCATATTCTGGCCAAAGCCAAATCAGAGCGATCACAGACGGCTCCTGCTGGGGATTCTGCTGCGTCACGTCAACAGAGCAGCTCTTCCAGGTAGCTCTCATGACGGGGCATGACTGACGACATTATGCTGACTGACAGTTATGCAGTGGGGTTCCGGTTCTCAATCTCTATGACATCAGCAGTCATGTAAATAAACTGCCTGTGAGATCACCAGAAGCTGCAGAATCGCCAGCAGTAGAGATCCTGGACTGCTCTGAGCCAGCCAAGATTGGAGTCGGGCACAGCACGCAGGTTGGTAGTAACTACCTGAATTTTAGCTCTTAGGCCCATAAGAAAAAAATAAAATTAAAATAGTCCTGGATAAACTTACCACTGCCGTTCCTATCTGCTAGAAGTGTTACTCTAGTCAAGAGGCAGCGTACATTTCTGCATATTCTACGCCACATTATACATGTACATTTTTGCCATGCTTTGTCCCTCCCAGCTCCGTCCACTTTGGTGTTGATAGAGTAGAAATGCTAAAAGTCACAAAATTTTTGCACAATGTCAGGCTGAGCAAACATTTTACAACATTTCTAGATGTTTTAATGCAAATTACTGGTAAAAACAACTTAATCAATTGGAACTTTCAACTTTTTCCTGGCTGTGATCTCCATAAATTTTAGTCATTATGATAGGAGATTCCCACGTAGAAATAATTTCACATTTACAGAACTAATATTCCCTGCATTTTTTTGCACAGTTAAAGATTTTTTCAGACACCTCCACTTTATGCCACTCATTGCTCTGTCTGCCCATAAGGTCCAATTCAAATTGCTTGTTCTCACCCACAGCGGGGCACCTCCCTACATCTCCTCCCTCCTCTCTATCACCCCACCCGTTCTTTAGGTTCTACAAGTGACCTTGACTAACATCACTAATCCGAACCTCCCACTCCCGGCTCCAAGACTTCTCCCGAGCTGCACCAATTATCTGGAATGCTCTACCCCAAGATATCAGGACTATTCACAACTTTCACAGGTTTAGGCAAACACATCTTTTTAATGCTGCCTATCATGCTCTCTAATCGAAGTCCTTTATATTTAGCCCATTCACTATTTCTCTGAACTTAACTTTACATTAAACTCCAACCAAACAATGATTGGCTGGTGATGACTCACGCAGCCTTTACCAACCCCCCATTTCTTCAAGATGGCTGGACCATCAATGTAAACAAACACCTGTATTCTCTGTCACCGTCCCACCTCATTGTAGATTGTAAGCTCTTATGAGCAGGCCATCATTATTTTTGCTTTAATTATTTTATTTTCTGATAACTGTTTCTTATGATTGTTTGTATTTGAACCTCTGAATTGTAAAGGGCTACGGAATATGTTGGCAATATATAAATAAAGATTATTATTATTTTCTTGTTCTCTCTGCAAAATGATCCATTTTTACACATTGCTGTCTCAGGATTAAAGGGAATCTGTCGGAACCATTTTACTACAGAAATCAAGTGCTGATGCCAAGTACAATTTAGCCTAGAAATGCAGTGGGGGCCCTGTCGATGCAGTCAGAGAGTATTGACAAGCTCCCATTGCCCTTCAAGGGTAATTAGCATGTGACATCAAAGCTTAATGTCTCATCGCTGGCACATCGGATTTCTAAAAAAAAATAGTATTGTACGAGGACCTACCGTATATACAGTCACATCACTAGTTTCTGTAGTAAATGTGTACCAGCAGATTCTCTGTCAATGGCAGGGATAGTTTAACTCTTCTGATACAGTAAGGCTGGTTTCACACTACCTTTTTTTAATCCTGCATCCCCCTGGATTCCCCCGTAATTGTAAAACATCCCCCTGGATTCCCCCGCAACTGTAAAACATGATGCAACTGGATGCACATGCGCCGGTACTGACCAGTGATAATACCCGTGCGTGAGCATCCCATTGCACCAGGTTGTGTGCTTTTTTGGATGGATCTGCTTGTAAATGGCATGCCCCCTAGTGGGTGTGTCATTTAAACCTGGGTTCTGGGCATGCTCAGTCCAAAAACCCGGATCCAGTGTCTGGATCCAGCCCGATTGGGATTCCACTGGATCCGTTTCCGTAGAGCCGCATTCTAATTTAACTCGTAGTGCCCCTTATCTGGGTTTTCACGGATTTGAAATAAAAACCAAAATCGCTCAAAAATGCATTTTTGCTCTCAGTGAAAAAAACAAGGACACCCGGATCAGGGGGAACTGTACAGCACTGGATGCACCCACAAGTTTCTGCAGCCCCATTGAAAGTGAATGGGGCCGAAAACGGATGCGGGTGCATCCAGGTTCAGCTGGGTTCACACGGACACTGAAAACTGGTAGTGTGAAAGCAGTCTAAGGCCATTTTAAATTATAACTCTATTTTAAGATTTCCTCTCAATAATTGACTTTTTTTGTTCTAGTTTGAAAACTGGAATAGTTGACAAGTGCAAAAAATGTACAGTTTTCCAAGGTGTATGTAACGTTATATTATAATGAAGAATTCTGCAACTCTTCTAGGAGGAAATTCATCAAGGCATTTATCACATATTGTTAGTGCAAACCCACTTTGTGTCACACCCAATTTTGGCATAAACCTATAAACCTTTGGTTATTTTTTGCCACTTTTAACCCCTTCCCAACTTGGCAATTTTCAATTTTTGTACTTTTGTTGTCTCCTCCCTTTTTTCTAAGGATCTGTCTAGTATTCTAGCGACATAGCCATGTCAGGGCTTGTTCTTTTTTGGGAGACACAATAGTTATTTTTTGTTTGTTTTTGTTATTTACAATGTTCATTTTACATTAAAAATGATCTAACACCATGATTCTCCGGGTCAGTATGATTATGCAGATACAAAACCTGCATTTTTTTTTTATTATTCGAGTGATGAGCAAAAAATTGGAAATTTGTTTTTGTTGCCATTTTTCAAGAGCCATAACGATTTTAATTTCATTTGCTAGGGCTGTCTGAGGGCTCATTTTTTGCTCCTGAGATGATGTTTTTATTGATGTCATTTTGGGTAGATAGATGAGGTTTTCATCGGCTCTTATTTTAAACCACAATTCAGGTGTTTTGACTTTTTTCTCATTATGTTGTTTACTGAACAGGTTAATTAATTTGATATTTTGATAGATCGGACTTTTACGAATGAGGAGATACCATGTGTATTTTTTATGTCTTAATTTTTATTGGGACTTATTCAAATTTTTCTATTTTATTTTTTTTACTTTTTATTCTAATTGTTAGATGCTCTGTGTTCTGCCTTCTTCTACGTGTGGTGTTGGGGATATCTAGCATACAGCTTAACCCTCGTTCGTTTCCCCAGTAAACAGACTGTATGGGTGCTTAAGTCTTGATTTATTGGTGATGATGTGAACTTAATGATGTGATAAAAACTATCATACAAGGTATAGAATACTCACAGTCAGTACTGGGTACATTAAAGAAACTAGCACTGCAGTAATATAACACAGGCTACAGTTAACATAAGTAACTGGGGCAAAGTTCACTTCAGCAGGCTCTACTCTATACAGAAATGCATCTATCTGCATACAGTGCAAGGGGCATTATGGCTGAGATAGATTCTACACAGTTGCTCTATAATAACCTACATACACTGATTCTACACAAAAACACATCTAAAAACAAATAGTACATGAACATGCTAGGATGCAGGATTACAGATCATGATATACCTCACTTATATTACGCTCTGTACAACAGCTGCAGTCTACACCTGCTTACACAGATCCCAGCATAAACATGTAACTGCATTTTACTCTCACCGGAATTATCTGACAAGAAGAAAGTTGTAGGATACGGGGACAGGAGCCAGGGACACGTGTCTTATCTTCTCTCAAGAGCTCAGGAAAATGTCTGCCATCTCCTTCATCCAAGAGAAGCAGGGGGAAGTTCCTTCTGAATGACTCATTCTCTTAAAGGAAAACACTACCAGAGAGTGTGAAGTGTATTTGAACAGCATAAATGGGTATCTGGTGACCTCTATGGCTTAAAACTGGTATTAACTATGAACATTTCCTTTCCTGCTCATAAATGGACAGAACACTCTAGGAGATTTGAACCTGCAAATATTTGATCATTGTACTATTCAGTGTTGCTGTATATAGTAAAAATCATGGTATCCTAAGAATGCCAGCCACAAGAGTATCATCATGATAGCCATGGGGGTCTTCAGCAGACCACCAGCCATGATGCAAGCCATTGGTGCCCTGTAGTGTCACTGAAAATGCCGCTGTCACACGTAGACAGCAGCGTCTAACAGATTAACAGTTGCAGGTGGAGCTCAGCTCCAGCTATTAGAGGCAGATGATGGCTAAATAATGCCGGTATCATTTGCCAGCAAAGTTATGATCATAGTTCCTTAGCGTGCTTCAAAGTCAAGGAATCGTTATACACATCATGTGTCGTTGAGGAGTTAATTCTCATTCCCCATGTTTGGCTCCATTGAAATATAGCAGCATATATTCACATCCCATGCTGGCACTGTACCAACAATGCCAGTGCTCACGTTCCTGGGGCTCACGTGGGTTTTTGACATCAGGCGAGTCCCATGGCCAAACACCGTTGACTTCTCACTCTACGTCTTCGGGCATATGAGTAATCAGCATGAAGTGAACGCTACAGCTGCTGGTCATTTCCTTTTAATTACTCATATGTCCGAGGGCAGAGAGAGAAGCCGGCGTTGACTATTAGTGGGGTTGTCACATCACAACCTCACGTAAGCCTCAGAACCGAAAGCGCCTATACCGTTGCTACAGCACCGGCACAGGAGTAGAGTAAGTTTAGTATAAGCTTTTATATTTTAAAGGGGCCAAACATGAGAATGAGAAGGAGTTGTCCTAGTAGTAGACAACACCATTAAATAGTGGTATATTTTGGGCATTGATACATAGGCAAAAATGGTTTAACTAAGATTTATGAATTACAACATTTTAAAAGTCACACTCCTAAACAGATTTATTAGGCTAAGTGCCCACACTGAGGACAAGCTGCATTCTGGACGTAGAGTGGTGAACGCAGTGTCCATGCCCACGATCAGGATTTTGGAAGCTCCGGATTTTCTCTGTGTTCTTCCGTTGCAAATACACTAGCATCCCTGCAAGCATAAATTAACATGTTATGGCTCAGGAAGCCGCGCGGCATGTCAGTTTATGGAGGGTCTAATAGAAGTACAGAGGACTTGAGTTTTCTCTAAATCCAATCCACTGTGCCTGTATTGTACAACCAAGCGTTTTGGACGTAGCAAAAACATGTTGCATCCAAAATGCTGCTATTCCTGATCCTGGACACTCACCCATATATCTAAACTTGAGCCAAATTTTTCAAACTTCGTATGACACTTAGACATTTCTGATGCAAATATTAGTAACAAGGTCACAAAAATATCTGACTTCAGTTAGTTCAGAATCTGTGTCAAAGTCTGCAGGTGTTACAGATTTTGCTTTCTATTTAAGTGTTTGCATTACAGGAGAAACCTGTGAAATATGCACTATGGTCTGGATATGAAAAGCTGCAGAATAATATAACATCCTTTTTTATATCCCTGCTGCAATAAAATGAGTTTTATAAACTGTGATGTCCATAAAGACTCTTCCAATGAGTACAGACATTCAGCCTGTAGACAGAAGCTAGCCCCTCATACCACTCACACCAGTAAAGGCACAGAATTTGTTGAATTTGACCAGTATATGTGGCGCCCCTGCAGTCTGACTGCCACAAATGGTATTTCATGTCCATTGTTGTAATACCATGTCTGAGGAGAATTGGAGATCCCTTTGTTTGAAGTCTGAAGTAATAAACCTGATCTCCAACCAGGAAGCTGAGCACTGAAAGGCCTGGGCTGGGCTGAGACTCTGGTTGGAGGAAGGGGAAGGCTAGTAAGGCTGAGTAGGCAAAAGAGAAGGTCCAGTAAAGAATGAGATGGGCCAACTGCAAGGCTGGGTACCAGTCCCTAGGCTACTGAGGCTCAGAGGTCCTGGTAGCAGAAACTGCAGGCTGGCGACTTTTATACCCACCATCCACTCAAATGGAACTTTCTGGGGTGATCGCAGTATATAGGATCAGGGAACTGCACTGAGTGGGGCACAAATAATCACAAGATTCGCACTACTAGAATGGCTGGAGGCCAACATCAGGTACTAAGAGGGAGTAAAAGAAGCACCTCGAAACCTACAAATAAAGAGAAGTCAGCGGGAAGGCCACAATACTCACCCAACAGAGAGGACTGCAGTTCTCCTTAGATTGGCTGGACCACGTGCCTGGTAGTGCGTGTAATCTCTGGACCTGCTTCAGTATACTGCAGTAAAAGATAAAGCAAAAGACTGACTCTTTGTGTCTCCTTTCTCCTCTACTACCCTCATCGTTTCCTGTGAGCCAGCCCTGGTTGGGAAGGGTTTAACAAGTGCACTTCCACTCCACCTATCTCCCAGGGATCCCCTGCAACGCTGGCCACCTTGTGGCTGAACATCCCAACTGGCATCACAAACTTACCTTTTACTTTTTATTTTTACTTTTACTTTTTATTCATTTCTTCATTTTTAACCTCCATTTTTAATGTGAGCCAGGGCCATAGCTGCTGAGACAGCAACCACCGTGATAGAGCAATCAGTGCTTAGCAGTGTGAGTGTCCTTAGTGCTCCACATATATAAACCCTGTATTAAATCTCAAACAACAGTTCACTGGTGAGTTATTGTTATGAGTCACGGATCCATCAAAAATCAATTTATACATTTGTAGTTTTAATAAAACAATGATCATTTCATGAATACCGGTAGTAGCCCCTCAATGACCACATACCTGCCTCTTCTACCTGACCAGTCCTAATATAGATGTTGCGCCACTTGCTTGGAAATGGCACTTATTCTTCACAGTAAAGCTCCCCTGTGGAGAGAAGTAATTATATTATATGTCCGTTGTACAGAAAAATAAGAAAAGCCCAACATTATCCATAATTGCACTTATTGTATAGAGTAAATAATATTCAAAAAATACTCAAGTATGTTATGGAACATTTCATTTCAGACTGAAAAGAATCTCAATCTTTATTGGCATTTTTCACTATTTCTTCTCTTTCATGCCGAAAACCCAATGATCCCAATGAAGTCCTAATATTTCTCACAGCTCAGGTTTTGTTACATTTGGAATTGTGCCAAGAGCACAAATCTTTTTAATGAAGTTTTGCTACACTATAGAAGTGAAAATAACGATCTGTGACTATAGAAGTCTGCAGATTTCCTGATCATTGATCATTTAATAGGCTATTTACACAGGCTGACTTTATAATAATATGTGTACAGAACAATCAGTAATACTGGCACATAGGATATCATGTTTCTCGGCAGCACAAGTCCTGTTTACACAGGCTGACTTTATAATAATATGTGTACAGAAAAATCAGTAATACTGGCACATAGGATATCATGTTTCTCGGCAGCACATATCCTGTTTACATAGGCAAATGTCGAGCCCACTGGGACGAGGGTACTCGGTACCGGACCGTGCCTGCTACGGGGGAAGTCACGGGTGGCCCTGCTCCGGACCGTGTCCTGGGCCCTGGCAAATAAAAGGGTGTATTTACAGGGGAAAATAGTCTATCGTGACGCCACCCACTATATGCGGCCAGTAAGGGGGCCGCCACTGCTGCAGAACCTCCGGGGATGATGTAGTGGCAGCATAGATGGTATAGTTCCAGTGGGTAGAACTGTATTCCCCGGGGCAGTGATGGTATAGTCTATAATGGATATGGATGGTGGAGACGGGGTTAAAGAACACACACTCACGTTTTGTAGTCAAAGGTGCAATTCTCCTTTTCTCCTGATGCTGCAGCTTCTTCTAATCTGTGTGCAGAGCCGACAGGCTTGTAGCTCTGCAGGTGGGAGCTCTCTGCTGCTGGATGTAGGGCAAAGGCTGCAATCAATACACAGACTCACAGTTTTGCTGTTTTCCAAAGCTTTACTGCAGATGTTGTTGCAGATTATAGTCCACGGAGTCTGTAATGGGGCTAAGCTCTCTTCCCACCCTGTCCGGGTCATCAGCTTACTCGTGCTGCGCTGTGTGTGTGTGTCCTGGGCTGCTGCTTCTAGCTGAGCTGCTGGGACTTCTCACTCTTTCTCTGTGTTCTGCTGGTACCACTTGGCTAGGCAACTTGAGTCCTCTGTGCTGTGCTGACCCCTCCGTGTTGCTTTGCACTGGTACTATGGGCATCTATAAATCCCACTGTTCCTGGATTCACTGTGCTGTGGGTGCCAGACACTGTACCGGATCCGGTGTCCGTTCTGTGCGCTTTTCTGGGGCAAGTGAAGGTATCACTCCAGCTCCCAGACGTGTTCTCTCAGTCTGTAGTTCTCCTGTTCCTCCGACCCTTGCTGGGCCTGCACTGAGCTAACTCTGCTCTAACTGTGCTCTTCACAGCACTGATCCGTGCTGAACTTCTCTGCACTGTTCTCCTGAGCTGTTCTCAGTTCTGAGCTATTTCCTCATGAGCTGGAGTATTTAAGAGAGCAGGTTGTGCTCCCCCTCCTGGCCCAGAGGTGCTAGTGTTTGTCAGTGTGTTGTGGGGAGAGAACCCATGTGATGTTATTGTGGCACATTAACCCATGGGGTGCCACACTAACCTTATAATATTATGTGTACAGAACAATCTGTAATCCTGGTACATAGGATATCATGTTTCTCGGCAGCACATGTCCTGTTTACACAGGCTGACCTTATAATAATATGCGAACAGAACAATCAGTAATCCTGGCACATAGGATATCATGTTTCTTGGCCGCACAGGTCCTGTTTACATAGGACACTGTGCTTCACATAACAAGGATTTTTAAAGAAGATGAAAAGATCAATTCAACCAACAAACAAGCATTTTGCTGGTTCATCGTGTAACTGGCAGCCTGTTTACACTGCGCAATTATCAGGCTATGCGAGTTCTTAGGAAAGCTCGTTTTGCTTAATAGTGTATTGTAAGGTCTCATTCTGCTATCCATGAGTTACATGAATGTTTATCTTAGTTAAAACAGATTCCCACTTTCAGGGATGGGCTTCAAATTTTTAATAACAGGTTCCCTGTTTGTGTTAAGAAACCACCCACATTTTAAAAGCACACTGATTTTACAGCCAAATTTATTTTGTTAACCACACACAGTTCCACGCACTTTCCTCAACAACAAAAAAGAAGTAATGGCAGCTAAAAGAAAAAGTGCTTTCTCCCTCTTACTCCACCTATACCTTCATTTATAGTTTCATTGTCTCCTGCCAGGTCTACGTTGTTCCAGTTACTGTCAGTCAATTCTTAGTTTAGTGAATAGAATTGAAGGGTTTTCTACATAGTTTTTAAAAATAGTACTAAATGAATTCTGCTCAAATTGGAAAGGGTGACCACCTGTCCATGTGCCACCTCAACTGTCCGCTTCACATAATTTTTGGCCTCAGCAGCCACAGGCCAAATATATGTAATTATACCACCACACCATGATCAGACCACATATTACCACCACATGATGATCAAATAGTACATTGAACATGGGAAAAATTCCACCACACCATAACCAGACAACAAATTAACACCACATTGTAACCAAATATGCCACATATAAGGAACAAATACTGCTACAGCATGATAAAACCACATACTGGCCAAATAATACCACTTAAAGAGACAAATACTACTATACCATAACAAAACCACATATTACCAAAAGATAGTGACTGAATAGTACCATATACAAGAAATACCACCACACCATGACCAGACCACATAATACCACCACATAGTGACTGAATAATACAATACTGATCATTATAAAAAAAATTACAATACTTAAACACTAATATTATTACTAGTGACATTATACACAGGAACACTGTATATTGTGTGAGTGTACAGGTAACACTCAAAATTATACAGAGAACGTCTGCATACAGTGACTAGAGTACAGGTAATACAGTGATCACTTGTGACATTATAAACAGGAGTTCTGTGTATAGTGTACAGGTAACACAGGGATCACCAATGAAGTTATACCCGGGAGCTCTGTATATGGGTCAGTATACAGGTAATTCAGTGTCACCAGTGACATACGCAGAAACTCAGTATATAGTGTACAGGTAATTCAATGATCACCGTGATATTATATACACAAGCTCTGTATAGTGTATAGGTAATACAATTTTCAACAGTGTAATTATTCACAGGGGCTCTTTATATGGTATATAGGTAATACAGGGATCACCAGTAACATTATACTCAGAAGAAATGTATATAGTGTATGTATACAGTTAATACATGGATCACCCATGACATTATACACAGGAGCTCTATAGATACTGTATAGTGCCAGAGCAAATATGGGCAATTTAAAATCTTTGAACCCAGGACACCAGCATTGCAAAGCAGAAATGCTAACCATAGAGCCACAGTGCTGCTCTTTTCCAGGTGTTTGTTCTATATAGTGTATAGTGTAAGTATACAGGTAATACAGTGACCTACCCGTGCCATCTCTAAGTGAAGTCATTCATCTTTGCTTTTCCTCTTCATCTAGCACAGAATGCTATCGTCTTCCAGTCAGG
Organism: Allobates femoralis; assembly: GCA_033576535.1. Classification (NCBI taxonomy): domain Eukaryota; kingdom Metazoa; phylum Chordata; class Amphibia; order Anura; family Aromobatidae; genus Allobates; species Allobates femoralis. The sequence continues at coordinate 427,777,898 of JARQOC010000006.1, forward strand.
ACTTATCTTTGCAGAAAATAACACAAAGTCGTCTATAACTGATCAAATACATTCATCACTTTTTTCTTGACTTCTATCCTGTGCCAGATTAAGAAAAAAACATAAAGCCTACCCTGCACAGAAAGAGAACCACTCTTTTGTCCACCCCCCCATGAAAGACAATATCCTCAAAAGTAAAATGGATTACAGCAGTAATAATGTATCCCTCTTGCCACCATGTAGCAATAATCTATGTTACTCATTCATATAGCAATTATCTCACCCATCCTGGCCACCCTCTGTAATAATGTATTCCATCCTGTAATAATTTCCTCCATTCTTGCCCCTCCTACAATAATGACCAACGGGGGGAACCTTTAGTAGGGTTTGGTGCTTTCCAGTTGACTGAAGCAAACTGATAACTTCAGCTGAACGGCACACTCACCCATACAGTCAGATTAAACAGCACTGCAGGTCTCAGCTACTCTAACTAAAGCGGCTGGACAAAGCCTGCATCTTTCAAAGTTTCAGGTTCTGACATCTCTTCTATAGTAATAACAATAATAATAACAATCTTTATTTATATAGCGCCAACATATTCCGTAGCACTTTACAATTCAGAGGTTCATACAATCATAAGAAACAGTTATCAGAAAATACAATACAATACAAAGCATAATACAATAATTAAAGCAAAATAATGACAGCCCTGCTCATAAGAGCTTACAATCTAACAATGAGGTGGGGGTGACACAAAGTATAGGGGCTTATTTACAATGATGGTATAGTCAACTTAAGAAGATGGGGAACAGATAGGAGCAGTATAAGTGGCCACCACCCATTATTTGTGATGCATTTGAGACGGATGGAGCGGATAGGCTATGTCTAAATGACTTTGACTAGGGATCATGATAGGCTCGACTAAAAATATGTGTTTTAGAGATTGCCTGAAACTGTGCAAATTGTGGATACATTTCATTTCTTGTGGTAGAGCATTCCAGAGAATTGGTGCAGCTCGGGAAAAATCTTGGAGCCAGGAGTGGGAGGTTCGGATTAATGCAAAAGTGAGTCTAAAGTCACTTCCAGAGCAAAGAGAACGGGTGGGGTGATAGGTAGAGATAAGAGTGGAGATGTAGGGGGTGCTGCACTGTGAAGAGCTTTGTGGGTGATAAGAAGTAGTTTGAAATGGATACTATAGTGTCTAGGCAGCCAGTGCAATGACTGGCATAGAGCGGAAGCATGTGAGTAATGGTTAGCTAGATGGGTTATCCTGGCTGCTGCATTAAGGATGGACTGGAGAGGGGAGAGTCTAGTGCGGGGGAGGTCAATTAAAAGAGAATTACAATAATCAAGGCAGGAGTGAATCAGGGCCACCGAGAAGGTTTTTGTGGTTTCCAAGGTGAGAAAGGGGCGAATTCTAGAGATGTTCTTCAGGTGCAAGGGGTAGAGTGGGTTGAGAGATTGTAAATATGGGGTGAAGGAAACATCGGAGTCAAACATAATATCCAGACAGCGAGCCTGCTGACTAGGCGTTATCGTGGTGCCATACACTTCTATCACCAGTGTGGCCCCCAGAGTGAATAAGGTAGCATCCGACGACATAAGCAGACATTGCAGGGACAGGTCCTGGTGGAGATTTGACAAACCACCTTTTTGCAAAGCTAAAACCAACTGGAAATATTATTATAAAAGTATAAATGTTAAAGTCCTTCAAAACCTCCAAAGAAGGGTAAAATTAGCCTTCTCATCTGACGTTACAGTGTGGTTCCCTGTGTCTGGCCACCACAACATGGTATCACTATAATATCTAAGTAATGCGATGTTTGATGGGAATTAAAGTCCCTTGGCTGGATGTCAGAAGCAAATACACACTGCTTGATCTCTAACCAGGAAGCTGAGCACTAAAGACCTGGGTTGGGCTATGACTCAACCTCAAACTTGATGTAGTTTTTAGAAAAACATTGTTTTACCAACATGAAATTATTACTAAATATATAGTGGTATGTAGTACTCCTACTCTGTGTAACCGTGCTCTTACCACTGATTGTCAGTTTTCTGCCTATGCACAGTGTACACAGAAAATTGACAATAAGTGGTGTGGGCAAGATTATACAGAGTTGAGCATTCTGACCACTCTTACACCTGTAGCAGAGAAATCGGTGATTTTAGTAAAACTGAAGCAAGCAGCCCAGTAAGTGACAATGCTGGAATCAGGATTTCTGCTTCAATAATATGCTAAAATGTGGTATCAGATTTCCTTTAACCTCTTTATGCCTACTGTTGAGTATTCACATCATACCAGTTAAATTCATTTAGATACTATGTCAAAAAGGAGTTGGGGCGAGTTTGAGGCAAGAAAATAAAATTTAATGGAGCCCTAGGGATTATATACATTTCTTTTTTTCTATCGATAAAATGCATCTTGTAGGGATTGTCTAGGCCTTTTTATTTACTATGTGCATAAAAACTAACAGGCTGGTAGTCGCTAACCAAGACAACTACCTGCCTGGTGTACTTGGCACCGGCACAGAGCATCCATTCACCATTCTTGCCAGTGATGCAGCTGCTCGACAGCAACAGTGCAGATCTTCTTCTTCCAGGCTGCTCTGTCCTCGGGGCATTACTATAGGTGATGTGCCCCAGGGCCGTGGGGTACTCGGAATTGGGCTGTGGTGTTTCTGGAGTTGAAATCCGGCTCCGTGACCCTAGGTTCAGCTTCAAAGAGTTCTTATGGGAATTATAAAAAGGATTATTTGTGACGCCACCCATGGTTTGTGGCTATGAGTGGTCACCGCTGGGGATGATGGATGGGCAGCTAGGATGTAGTGGCTCCCCACAGGTGGAGTGGATCCCCAGGGCAGTGGATGTTGGAAGGGTGTAGGGTGCAGGATGGAGGGCGTGAAGTAACTGACAGACTCACGGTTGGTTGGTTCCTCAAGTCCTTTACTGGTGATACTGGCACAATGACAGATGATATTACTGGAATATGGCAACCTGGGAGCAACTTGGGGTTCTCTTCACCTGGCAAGTTCTGAGGCCTCCCTGCTGTGCTTTCTTAGTGGGTCTCTGCAGCTGCTGAAGCTAAGCTGCTGCCCTCTCTCTCTCTCCTGCTTGGTGCCATATGACAGGCATCTCGAGTCCTTCTCCAGCCCCACTTCTCTGGCAGCTGTTTCTGGGCTCTTCATGCTGCTTTACCTCCGGGCACTTTGATGTGGATGGGGGACTTGGAATCCCCCACCCTCCTGTATTGCTGTCGGGACGTTAGGCCCTTAACAGCCTTAGGCTCCGGTGTCCATTTCTTGGTGCTAACTCCTCTGGGATGAGCTCAACGCTGCTCCTCTCCCCACACTCTCCTCTACTTCCTCAGACCCTTGCCTACGGGTCACTCAAGCTAAGTCTAGCTCTCCTTGGATGACCTTAGCATTGCTTCAGTCCACTGGATGTCTTTCTCAGTCCTCCTAGGAACTGAACTGACTAATTCCGCCCCAAAGCAGAATTTATAGGGGAGCTACCCTAAATCCAGGCTTTAAAGTTCCCCTTTCAGGCCTGGAGGCAGAAAGGTGATGTGTGCTTTGGGTTTTGCCTCATGAGATAATGACATTGTGGTATCCAGACTATGGGGTGCCACAAAGGTATTATGCTGACTGACAAATGGCTTCCCACAGATAGGCAGCGGGAGCCTAGCTGTCAATCAGTATGACATTGGCAGTCACATCCTGTCAACAGAGCAGAGTGGAAAAGAAGCTGCAGCTCTCTCAAAGTGATGTCAGGGGAAGACGCTGAGAGACTGACAGGAATAGTCTGTGACCACTCTGTGTCTATGGAGATCAAAGCCAGGCAGGACAGGCAAGTTGTGTGAAACTACCTGCCTATTAGTTACTTAGGCACAGATAACCCCTTTAAATTTATATTAAAGCAGCTTTAATTTAAAAAAAGTGTTATTGTCTTGTGTACTCCTCCAATGCAAACTAAACAAACGATGCACAGAAGTGCTAAATATATGATAAATAGTCTTATACCCGCTGCCGCAAAACATTCTTACTTCTCATCTCTCATATCCTCCCTGTCTCACAATCCTAAACAGCTATTTAAAACTTTCACTTCTCTCCTCCATTCCCCAGCACCTCCTCCCTCTCCTCTCATTTCTGCTGAAGACATTGTCACTTACTTTAAGCAGAAGATTGATAACATCAGAGAAAGCTTCGGCACGCAGCCCACTATGCCCCTCCACATAATTGCTCAGACCTATTCTTCCAAAACCAGCTTCTCCACCATGACAGAAGATCAGCTCTCCTCTCATCTCACCACTTGTATGTTTGACCCGCTCCTGTCCCACCTCATCCCCAACCTTGCCGCAGTCTTCATCCCAACCCTAACACATCTCTTCAACCTCTCACTTACAAATGGTGTCTTCCCCTCATCCTTCAAACATGCCTCAATCACACCCATCCTCAAAAAGTCCTCCCTCGACCCATCCTCTGTGTCTAACTATTGCCAGATATCACTTCTTCCTTATGCCTCAGAACTGCTGCACCGGCATATTCATCTTGAACTGTCCTCCCACCTCTCCTCCTGCTCCCTCTTTGACCAGTTACAATCTGGCTTCCGACTGCACCACACTACTGAAACAAGCCTAGCTAAAGTCACCAATGACCTACTAACCGCCAAGAGAAAGCGACAGTACTCTGTCCTCCTCCTAGCACTGTCTTCTGCTTTTGACACTGTAGACCATTCCCTACTGTTAAAGATTCTTACATCTCTTGGCATCACAGACTTGGGCCCTGTCCTGGATCTTTTCGTATCTAACAGACCGGACATTCAGTGTCTCCCTCTCCCACACCACCTCCTCACCGTGCCCCCTGTCCGTCAGTGTTCCCCAAGGCTCAGTTCTAGGACCCCTACTCTTCTCCATCTACACCTTTGGCCTGGTTCAGCTCATAGAATCCCATGGTTTACAGTATCATCTCTATGCTGATGACACGCAGATCTTCCTCTCTGGACCTTACATCACCTCCTTACTAACCAAAATCCCACAATGTCTGTCCGCTATTACATCTTTCTTTTTTGCTCGATTTCTAAAACTGAACATGGACAAAACATTCATCATCTTTCCCCCATTCATCATCTTTCCCCATCTCACTCTACCCCTCCACCAGACCTATCCATCAAAGTCAATGGCTGCTCACTTTCCCTAGTCCTGCATGCAGGGTGCCTCGGGGGGATCCTCGACTCTGCCCTCTCTTTCAAGCCACATATCCAAGCCCTTGCCACCTCCTGTCGACTCCAACTCAGAAATATCGCCAGGATTCGTAGATTCCTTGACCAAGAAACCGCAAAAACACTCGTGCATGCCCTCATCATCTCACGCTTCGACTATTGCAACCTCCTACTCTCTGGCCTCCCCTCTAGCACCACTTCAAAATATCTTAAAATTTGCTGCCCAGTTAATCCACCTGTCTCCCCATTATTCCCCAGCCTCTCCTCTCTGCCAAGCCCTTCACTGGCCTCTTATTGCCCAGAGGCTCCAGTTCAAAACCCTAACTATGACATACAAAGCCATCCACAACCTGTCTCCTCCATACATCTGTGACATGGTCTTCTGGTATTTACCTACACGCAACCTCTGATCCTCTCAAGATCTCCTTCTCTACTCCCCACTCATCTCTTCTTCCCATAACCGCATACAAGATTTCTTTTGAGCTTCCCCCATACTCTGGAACCCTCTGCACCAACACATTAGACCCTCGCCCACCATGGAAACCTTCAAAAGGAACCTGAAGACCCACCTCTTCCAACAGTTCGACAACCTGCAATGATCCTCAGTCTACTGAACCGCCGAACAACCAGCTCAACCCTCTCCTAGTGTATCCTAGCTCAACTTTCTCCTAGTGTATCCTCACCAATCCCTTGTAGACTGTGAGCCCTTGCGGGCAGGGTCCTCTCTTATTCTGTACTTGAGTGTGTGCCTTGTATTGCTCATGTTTATTGTACTTGTCTATGTATGCCCCTAATGAATAATAATAATAATAATAACAATAATAATAATATACCCATTTAGGGCTTGAAGGCAGGGTACAGAGAGTATATGAAAAATTGTCAATTTTTCATCCAGAAAAAAAGGACGATTTTTCATTTATATTATTGTCCATATAGTGGTAGTAGATCACCAGTGTGACATTCATTTTAATTTAAAATATAATTATAGGCCAAATACAGTTTCCTATTTTAATAAATTTAATGGATCTATACAAAGCCGATGTCATACGAATGGTGCCCACATGCCATTTATTTTCTATAAAATAAAATTACAGGTCAAGAAATAAAAGTGGTAATAAAATAACAAATTACTTAGTTTAGCAAAGTACCGTAATTTCTTTTTGAAGGTGTCATTTAATACATTGATTTCTTCAATAATTAAATGTGTGTTTCTGTTCCAATACAATGGATTTTTTGAAACTTGACAAGATGAACATTGGATTTCACCTTCCCGTGGGATGTGCTGAGGCGAGTACCTGCGAAACCATCAGCTTGTCCTAGCAGAAATCCCATTCAGGTCAGTGGTCTTGTGCTCCTGCTTGGATTAACAGACGATACTTTACAAAAATCCATGTCAATGAGATAATGATATGGTCAAAACTATTAAATTATACTTGAGTTTTGCAAAAATCTGTATTTTGAGCAGATCTCTTCTACACAGCCATTAAAGCCATCAAAGTATATAACAAAATTCCCTATACTGACCTTACTGCTCACCTTTCCAGTCCCTCTGCATTATTCGCCTGGTTCTCATCTTTGTTATGAACATAAACACTGTAACACACCGGTAATGTAAAAGGGGAGAGACGACGCGCCTGCACCCATCTGGTCCCTGTAAAGACTAGAACGATCCTAACTGCACAATTAACAACACCAGATCAGTTCTTAATCCCTAAAGTCAATCAATGGGTTTCTAATATCTCCTGAAGGATCAGACTGGAGGCCCCAAGGCGAGAGGAAAGTGTAAAGGAAGACACAAAACCCCAGAGTGAGAGAAATGAAACATGTTTATATAAGCTGAAAGGAATAGGTATTGGAAAGAAAAAAAAAAACAACCCACAGCAGGAAGTCAGCAGCTGTTTTAACCTAAGACAAACCTCTAAGTTGAAGGACTGGGATTCCTAGACACAAGTCCACCTAGAGGTATAGCCAGCAAGTAAGTGCAGTGAGAGGTGAGCATATATAACACAGCCATGATTGTTATAGCCCAGACCAAAATGGAAAAATTCAAACCAAAAAGTGAGAACATAAACAATAGTAACCATCAACATATCGACAGGGAAGAAAAGGCAATAGCCCAGCAGACAGAGGAACCGCCTATAAAACAACAGGTCACCAATCAAATCCCCAAACCAAGCCAAGAGAGCTGCATCTACAGATCGCTGCCATTCTTGCTTGAATCCACTAGGTGAGCACTTCCAGCTTTGATGAGATATGGGAGGATTGCGAGCATGCACGCACTATGACATGGCACGATTTGACTTCACAATACTATTAGGCTACTTTTGCATCTGTGGTTTGGCAGATCCCGATTGTAATGGAAATACCACATTTATACTGTTCGGGTACTTTCACATCTGCGGTACTTTCATATCCGGTCTTTCACTGCTCATTAGGCGTCCTGAATGCCGGACAAAAATTGCTGCCAACTGCGGTTTAAAAAAAAACCTGAAGTGCTGGATTGTCCGGATCCAGCAAAAATCGCAAGTCAAAGCACATTTCCGGAACTTCATTGAAAACGCATCGGCTAGAAACACAATGTTGCCGGATCCGGTATTCTGCGAAAAAAGGTGGAATATTGCCTGATTTGCAAAAACATAGATGTGAAAGTACCCTTATCTTTCAATTGATGGGCCCATCATCATGAGTGCTCCTGTGTACGAGAGAGTCGACTGAGATAGCTGATGGCCAAATGACGGAGCATCATTAAACCGAAAAGCTTTGTGTATGGCAAGTCTTACTTTTCCTGTGTGCCACACTACTGCAATATCAATGTGGAGTGTAGATTGTGAGCCTCTTGTTTGGATTGATGAATTATGTGTTCCTCTGTACTGTCTTATGTTGTTTATACATGAGCCCTCTGAAGTGCTGCAGAATATGTTGGTGCTATATAGAGATTATTATTACGGTACTTTTGGAATAAAAGCTTTGAGCCATTTCAACAGCTCTTCAAATATTTCAAAAAAATCTTTTTTAAATAATATTCTACATCACTCTTGTCCAAATAAATAAGGCAAACACATAATGCTGCACTCTTGTGTTGTCCATCATTTCTGTGTATTTCTGTGTATTCTGTTTTGTAGTTCATTTGGTATAATGTATTTTTTGCTTATTATGGTATAACGTAGCAAACATATTGAATGGCAGAAAATAAAGGAACTTTTCAAGTCATTTGTGCCATCTTACTGTAGCTCTCCAATACTCCTCGTCTACAGCTCTTTGCTGTACTACTGCACGCCGCACACAGGGGGCAGACAGGAGCTGCGAGGGAACCAAGGAGAGCTAAATATTTATTTAATTAATCAGTGGGCTATGGGGGTGCAATATGCTATATTGAGGATTATAGAAACTACATTATATTATTTGAAGGACAATTATGGCTACATTATGGAGGATTATAGAGGTAACATTATGCTATATGGAGGATTATAGAGGCTCAATTATACTATATGGAGAATTATAGAGGCTACATTATGCTATATGGAGGATTAAAGAGACTGCATAATGCTATATGGAGGATTATAGAGCCTGAATTATATTATATGAAGGACTATAGAGGCTGCATTATATTATATGGAGGCCTATGGGGCGGTGCATTATAATATATAGAGGACTATAGGGAAGAATTATTCTATCTGGAATGCAATGTGGAGCCAATTATGCTATATGGAAGACTATGGGGGGTGCAATATAGCCTATTAAGGACTATGTGGGGCCCATTACTATATGGAAGGCTATGTGGAGCCATTATAATATTTCAATGTCTTTGTGGAGGGCATTATAATATGTGGAGGGCTATGAGGGAGCCTTTATACTATATGCAGGCCTATTTGAGGGCCATTTTACTGTATCCAAGCAAATATAAGGTGTGAAGGTTTGTGTGTGGTTCACCATACTGTGGAAAGAACCATGTGGGGCCATTATGCTATGTAGAGTGATAGTAGTGGCAATTACACTGTATGTAGGCCCATTGTTCTGCATAAATGGTTGTATACAGATTAAAGTTGGGGATTATACTGTGTTGAGGTCACCATTCATTTCTGGGATAGTTGAGGGGGTTATGCATCGGTCGCTGGGCCGGGGTACTCGACCATCTTGGGTCAGTCAGTTCAGTAGTCAAGGTGGCCCTTCCGGAGATTGTGGCCCACACCGGGCAAGATAAAGGATTATTTAAAGGGGAAAGGACTTTGTTGTGACACCATCTGAGGTTTCTGGTTAGGGATGACCAGCGTTGCATATGGTAGTCCCCAGGGGATAGGTGGTTGAGTAGCTGGTTGGAACATTCCCCTCAGACAGAACGGGCCCCTGGGGTATAGTGGTGAAGTGATGATGATGATGATAGAGTTTTTGTAGTAGCTGAAGGTGCAGGGGTGCAGAAAGGCACGGGAACGAGTAGACAGACACAAGGTTCTTGTAGTTCTTACCAGTCACCTTTACTGAAGTTCAGTGCAGACACAACCCAGCCAGGGTACTGTATTCACCAAGATTGCAGCCTGGCCAGCCTATAGATAGTCAGAGTCTACCTTGCTGTGACACAGGGAATATGGCATTCCTTGATGCCCTTTATCTCTGACACTATTACTCCTTGTCCTCCTAGAGTCCCGTGGTTATTAGTTCCAATA